>JBBGZY010000203.1:600000-921145 GCA_037952925.1 Lithobates clamitans
TCATTAGCTGACAGCTTTGCCTTCATGCAAGCTCGAGTTGAAGATTTAGACAACAGAAATAGACGCCACAACATCAGATTACGTGACATCCCAGAATCAGTCACAGATCTTATGCCCACTGTTTCCAAGATTTTCCACAACCTCCTGCCAGATAAACCATTATCAGCATTTACATGTGACAGAATACACAGAGCATTACGCCCTAAACCCACATCGGATAAACCACCCAGAGACATTATCATGTGCATGAAAGATTTCTTGGTAAAAGAAGATATATAAAATATAGATGGGGTTTCCCATTCAAACTCACAATCCCATATAATGGCTCTACATACACAGTGTATAACATTATGGAAGGCAAAGAATTGCTTGTAAAGCTGGGCCTGCTGGAACCAAAACCTCCTAACCGTTTCCCTTCAACCCCAAGACCCTCCCCAATTTGGTCTACCCTGTCATCTAGACGCAACACAAATGATCAAAGAAGATGGCGCCAACCATTTCAAAATCAAGCAACTTGAACATATTCCGCATACTTCTGAACATTTTTATTAAGCAGATTCACACAATGTTTTTCATTACCTCTTCTGTACCCCACCATTGAATACAAACTAAAATTATACCTAAATTCTCTTCCCATATTCTGAAAAGGACATAATCAATACTTCTATTACACTTCATCCGGATGAACTACCACCCGTATTTCTTTTCTTACTTACGTCAGTTTCTCTCTATATGTATCGCTCAAGTGTTACATTGCAACTGTTATGTAGCTTTATCACTGGTGATCTTTAAATATGTACACATCCAAGCATTGAAGCTGCTATCGTCATAAGTTTGTGCTACTGGGACTACAAGGAATTTTCCCACCACATCCGCACTTTATATAACTTTTATCTCTAATTCTGGCCAAACAACCTATGACCAAGAGTGTATACCATCAGTAGACTACATCAGTCATCATCCCCATTGACATTTTCCCTGGTCATTTGATTTTCTCATTTACAATCCCAGTCGATCTTACGATCGATCGAGATCTGTATATGTATGTGTGTGTGTGAGAGAGAGAGATCTGTATGGTGAAATTGGAAGACGGTGGCCACCTATGTCCTCTTTAGACTATATGTCTTTTTAGTATGTATTGGGAATAGGGATGTTTATTTAATTTTTTCATTGTTACTTGTATTTAGAATTACATTTTTGGATAGTTTCAAATAAAAATCAATACTTTTATCACTGGTTTGTCCTCATAGAAGAGTTGCTTCGTGACTGTCACAAATTTTTTCCCTTTTTTTCTTACTGACCTGAACCTGCTTTCATTGTCGGTGCTAAGTCATAACTCAAGAAAAAGGATGGAAGGAAATAAGTTTTCCCTCCCCCCTTTCCTCCCTTCCTTCCCCCCCTCTCCTCCCTTCCTTCCCCCCCCTCTCCTCCCTTCCTTCCCCCCCCTCTCCTCCCTCCCTACTCCCCCCCCCCTCCCCCCTTATTTTATTGTTAATTTAGTATTTTTTTTCTATTTTTTCTGATACATAGTAAGTCATATATTAAGGTTAGATATACTGCTTGTCTAAAATATTTCTACTGACTCTATTTAATTAAGTCTCAATGGTGGGAGGAGCCTAGCAATTGCACCGAACAGGAGCTCGCCTTAGGAGCGTCGGGTCTCCATCCCCATGCAACCTCGCCTAAATAACAGACTCAGGCACCTCCGTTCCTGACCCACGCCAGATAGATAAGCCCCCGCTCTGGATACAGCATCGAGCCGGCCAGGATCCACAATCTCTCTTTACCTGCCCACACGGAGGATGATGGATGGGAGAATCCGTGCCGCTGCTCAGTGAGCTAAAGTACGGGAGTTGAGCTGAAATCTTCCACCTCCCCTCCCCTCCAACTGGAGACTTAGGTTCACCTAGTGTCATAGTTACATAGTTACATAGTAGGTGAGGTTGAAAAAAGACACAAGTCCATCAAGTCCAACCTATGTGTGTGATTATGTGTCAGTATTACATTACATATCCCTGTATATTGCGGTCATTCAGGTGATTATCTAATAGTTTCTTGAAGCTATCAATGCTCCCCGCTGAGACCACCGCCTGTGGAAGGGAATTCCACATCCTTGCCGCTCTTACAGTAAAGAACCCTCTACGTAGTTTAAGGTTGAACCTCTTTTCTTCTAATTGTAATGAGTGGCCACGAGTCTTATTAAACTCTCTTCTGCGAAAAAGTTTTATCCCTATTGTGGGGACACCAGTACAGTATTTGTAAATTGAAATCATATCCCCTCTCAAGCGTCTCTTCTCCAGAGAGAATAAGTTCAGTGCTCGCAACCTTTCCTCATAACTAAGATCCTCCAGACCCTTTATTAGCTTTGTTGCCGTTCTTTGTACTCGCTCCATTTCCAGTACGTCCCTCCTGAGGACTGGTGCCCAGAACTGGACAGCATACTCCAGGTGTGGCCGGACCAGAGTCTTGTAGAGCGGGAGAATTATCGTTTTATCTCTGCAGTTGATCCCCCTTTTAATGCATGCCAATATTCTGTTTGCTTTATTAGCAGCAGCTTGGCATTGCATGCCGTTGCTGAGCCTATCATCCACTAGGACCCCCAAGTCTTTTTCCATCCTAGATTCCCCCAGAGGTTCTCCCCCCAGTGTATAGATTGCATTCATATTTTTGGCACCCAAATGCATTATTTTACATTTTTCTACATTGAACCTCATTTACCATGTAGTTGCCCACCCCATTAATTTGTTCAGGTCTTTTTGCAAGATTTCCACATCCTGCGGAGAAGTTATTGCCCTGCTTAGCTTAGTATCGTCTGCAAATACAGAGATGGAACTGTTTATCCCATCCTCCAGGTCATTTATGAACAAATTAAATAGGATTGGTCCCAGCACAGAACCCTGGGGGACCCCACTACCCACCCCTGACCATTCTGAGTACTCCCCATTTATCACCACCCTCTGAACACGCCCTTGTAGCCAGTTTTCAATCCATGTACTCACCCTATGGTCCATGCTAACAGACCTTATTTTGTACAGTAAACGTTTATGGGGAACTGTGTCAAATGCTTTTGCAAAATCCAGATACACCACGTCTACGGGCCTTCCTTTATCTAGATGGCAACTCACCTCCTCATAGAAGGTTAATAGATTGGTTTGGCAAGAACGATTCTTCATGAATCCATGCTGATTACTGCTAATGATATCATTCTTATTACTAAAATCTTGTATATAGTCCCTTATCATCCCCTCCAAGAGTTTACATACTATTGATGTTAGGCTAACTGGTCTGTAATTCCCAGGGATGTTTTTTGGGCCCTTTTTAAATATTGGTGCTACATTGGCTTTTCTCCAATCAGCTGGTACCATTCCAGTCAATAGACTGTCTGTAAAAATTAGGAACAACGGTCTGGCAATCACCTGACTGAGTTCCCTAAGTACCCTCGGATGCAAGCCATCTGGTCCCGGTGATTTATTAATGTTAAGTTTCTCAAGTCTAATTTTAATTCCGTCCTCTGTTAACCATGTAGGTGCTTCCTGTGTTGTGTCATGAGGATAAACACTGCAGTTTTGGTTACTGAAGCCCCCCGATTCACTCGTGAAGACTGAGGAGAAGAATAAATTCAATACCTCTGCCATCTCCCCATCCTTTGTAACCAGATGTCCTTCCTCATTCTTTATGGGGCCAATATGGTCTGTCCTCCCTTTTTTACTGTTTACATACTTAAAGAATTTCTTGGGATTTTTTTTGCTCTCCTCCGCTATGTGTCTTTCATGTTCTATCTTAGCCATCCTAATTGCACCCTTACATTTCTTATTGCATTCTTTATAAATTCTGAATGCTGTGGATGATCCCTCAACCTTGTATTTTTTGAAGGCCTTCTCCTTTGCTTTTATATGCATTTTTACATTGGAGTTAAGCCATCCAGGATGTTTGTTCGCTCTTTTAAATTTGATACCCAATGGGATACATTGGCTAATGCCCTTATTTAATATGCTCTTAAAGCAAACCCATCTCTCCTCTGTATTCTTTGTTCCTAATATTTTGTCCCAATTTATGCCTTTTAGCAAGGTTTGTAGTTTAGGGAAGTTGGCTCTTTTGAAATTCAGTGTCTTTGTGTTCCCTTCATGTCTCCTATTTGTGTGATTTATACTGAAACTAATTGACCTGTGATCGCTGTTACCTAAATTGCCCCGTATTTCCACATCTGTTATCAGGTCTGTATTGTTGGTAATCAGTAGATCTAGTAATGTTTTATTTCTAGTTGGTGCGTCTACCATCTGACCCATAAAATTGTCCTGCAAGACATTAAGGAACTGGCGAGCCTTAAATGAATGCGCGGTTCCCTCCGCCCAGTCTATGTCTGGATAATTAAAATCCCCCATTATGATAACACTTCCCATCCTTGCTGCTAATCCAATTTGTGATAGGAGATCCGTCTCCACTTCCTCCCTCAGGTTAGGGGGCCTATAGCATACTCCAAGTATGTCGTGCCAAGGAAGGAGGTGAGGGATGGAGGAAGAGCCGGTTCGATAGCGGGAGCCCTCTCTCCCCCCCTGCCCGGCCGGGACAGGCTGCTGGTGCAACGTGAGCACACGGGCTGAGGCGAGGGGGTTCCCCGGAGCTCGGACCGGACACTGAAGCACTGAATGCCGGCAGAGATCCAAGAGAGGAGTGGATACATTCGCAGCGGACCGAAGGACTGGTTAAACCCCCCTCTCAGATAAGTAAAGGGGAAAACAGAAGAAAGGAAGGAAGGAGAAGGGGAAAGAAAAAAGAAAGAAAAGATGAGAGAAATAAGTGCAAAGTGATAGGAGAGAAAGAGAAGGAGGGAAGCAGAGAGGGGGGAGAGAATGGAGAGAAGGAGATAGGTGTAAAGATAAAGAGGGAAAGGAAGGATATCTTGAGCAAGTAAACTGCACTGTTATACTGCTACATTGCTACTCTGTTATACTGCTACATTGCTATTCCATTTTCCTTTTACATAGCTACTCCATTATACTGCTACATTGCTACTCCGTTACATCGCTACATTGCTACTCTGTTATACTGCTATGCATATGTCATAAAATCAGGAGATGTAATCGTTGGACTGGGTCGCTGGCTTGGACAGGCAGGGACAAGAAATACTGCCACCTGCTGCCATCAATTGTTACTAACTGCAACTAAATAACTGCAACTAACTATTATTAATTGTACTTTCACTGCTCTTTCTTTCACTACCTAACATGTAACATATGGATACATTAAAGCATAGAGTATACATTTTTAACAAAGGTAAAACAGACTGTTTACAGGTAGAAAGGAAAGTGAAAGGAGAGAAAGGGAAGGGAAAGAAGGGGAGGCGAGAAGGAAGGAAAGAATAAAAAAGAGAAAATTATAGATGTCGTATGGAGTCATCTGAATAAGATCACAGACTAACTTAGTATATTAATTTATTTGTGGCAAGTTCAACGAGACACTACTGATCTAGTGGATATTGCAGGGACTTGAGCAACAGGCCACAAGGATACTGCAGACCGCAACTTACCCCCCCTCCTTTTTTTACCCCCCCAAGATGAGGGGTAAGTCCGGAAGGGGAGGCGGAGCTACAGTCAAATCCCCTCACCCAAGTTTAAGCCCTACACATGGCCCGATGAATAGGTACGTGACTCAGGGAGGAGATGGTGAAGGGGCAATTTCAGCATCAAAAAAACAACAAAATACAAAAGGGCGACAATCAGAAAAAAAGGAGAAAAAGGGGCACACTAAGACACTGATGGATAGCAGTACCATATCAGAAATAAGAGAGGATCAGGAGCTCGATTTAGACCCACCTATTAGAGCCGAGCATCAGAACACGGTCCAACTGCCCACAAAAACAGATATGGAAAGAATGTTTGCAGCCTTAGAAAACTCATTAAAAACAGAAATGGCAGTAATCCATAAAGACATGAGTCATGTTGGCAAGAGTACAAGAGGTGGAAAATAAAACAGATCTCCATGCAAAAATGATTGAAGAACTGAAAGGAGAAATTTAAATCCTGAAATTAGAGCATAAGGAGCAGGCTTACAGAGCAGAAGACCAAGAAAACAGGGATTGGAGGAAGAACCTGAGAATCCGAGGACTCCCGGAACCCTCTCAGACAGAAAACTTGAAGGAAGTATTTGGTCGGGTCTTCAATCCAATCATCCTAAAGGAAGAATCCAATGAGATCAAGATTGAAAGAGTACACAGAAAAAGGAGACCACAGGGAATGTAGACCGATACCCCAAGAGACATAATTGTCCGGTTCGAAAGCTGGGAGGTAAAAAATCATATCTGGAGAAACCTGAAGGGGAAATCGCCAATTACCTTAGAAGGAAAGGAAATCCAAATTTTTCAAGATCTTTCGCAGGAAACCCTGAGAAGAAGAAGGACATTAAAACCCCTATTAAAAATACTACAGGAACAAGAAATCCAATACAACTGGGGCTTCCCAGCATGCCTGATGGTAAAAAGAAACGTATCTGTCAAACTGAAATTCACAGAGGAAATCCCTGATTTTTGCAAAGCTCTGGAAATTCCATTACCAGAAAACCTTGAAGATATAATCAGAAGACCTGATAGTCTGAACGTAGAAGAAGCACAATGGCAGTCGGCGTGAAGAAAATAGGATATTGGGGGGAAGAGATGAAGAACGGGGATGAAGCTGGCGAGTAAGCAAATCAAGTAGATAGATAATAATGGTAACATAAGAGAAAGAAAAGGGAAAAACAAGAATATTAAAGTCAGGCAAGGGGGGAACAAGGTTTTAGCTAGGAGGTGAGTGGGGGGAACCCGAACGCAAGGCATGCCCTGAAGATGCTATCTCAACGGTAAGGGAGAAGCAGTTTAGAAGCGCCAAGCAGACCTCCACCTCAACAACAGGAGCAGGGAGAGAGAACATCTAAAGAAGGACGAAGAAAGAAATGAGAGAAGGAAAAAAAGGAATCAGGGCCCCTGCTCATGACCAAAAGGTCAAAAGTTCTAGGGTTTGGGGTTGGGGTGGGAGGGGGGAGAGTGGGAAGAGGGCGAGGGGGGGGTGGGTTGAAGGGCAGGAGAGGAATAAGGTTTGTTTCAGAAGGAAGACACTCAGGTCCCTGTGTCTATCTCACAAAAGAAAGAAAGATAGAAGAAGAGAAAGAGAGGAAGGGAAAGGAAAGAAAAAAGAGAATAAAGATGAAGGAGTAGTTTTCCCGCATGTCACCCCATGCGGGCCACCCCCACCCGGAAGACTTAATACCAGCCGGGGGGCGGGGGCACCCGGGGGGACATGACGGAAATAGAGTGTAATAGAGACAAAAAATAATATCAACTTCTTGACCTACAATGTTCGAGGTTTGAATTCACCTAAAAAGAGACGGATAAAACTACAAGAACTAGAAAGAAGTATGGCCGGAATAATTTTCTTACAGGAAACTCATATCACTCAGGACTCAAATGTCAATTTATATTCTAAAAATATCCCAATGTGGTATTATGGAGATTCACCAATTAGAAAGGCAAAAGGAGTTGCAATAGCATTCAGAAATAACATCTGTTTTGTAACAGAAAAGAGAAAAACTGACCCAGAAGGACGCTTTCTCTTCCTCATAGGGACAATACTGGGTACGAAATATACGCTTGCCAATGTCTATTGCCCCAACAAAAACCCCAAAAATTACCTAAAGGAAGTGTTGAATGATCTCATAGAGTTTAAACAGGGTAAACTGATATTGGCTGGAGACTTCAATTTCCCCATGGACCACAAATTAGACAGTACGTCAGAAGTACAGGAAAGAGAAACATTACAATTAAGGAAGATCAAAAAGAAACTTTTCGAATATCAATTGGTGGACGTATTGGCGGGTGCAACATCCGAGCCTAAAAGATTATACATATTACTCTACAGTCCATGGAACGTACTCCAGATTGGATTACATCATGGTGGAACACAGAAGCTTAGAGGAGGTAATAGAAACAACAATAGGAGTCACAACATAATCAGACCATTCCCCAGTAGGGTTGAAGATGAAAATACATGGGGAACTTATGGGGCGAGGTACATGGAGAATCAATGAAGACCTATTAGATGACAGCGAAACCGAAAAAATTATAACGGAAGAGATTGGAAATTACTTTGCGGAAAATGATACCCCTGATCTGTCAAGAGCAACTATATGGGAAGCACATAAATCTGTTATTAGGGGTAAACTGATATCGATTGGGGCAGGAAAAAAGAAAGAAAGAAATGAAAACATGATGCGATTGAGAAAATAAATTTACAACCTGGAACAAAGGCACAAAAACCAAGCTGAAAAAGAAACATATAGGGCTTTGACCCTAAAAAGAGATCAATTAAAAGAACTAATGGAATACAAAGAGAGAAAAGAACATAACAGGGTATTGCAAAATAGATACAAGAATGGAAACAAACCCGGTAAATTCCTCGCTAACATGTTAAAGAAAAAAAAGACTCTAAATTTTATAGAGAAAATAAAAAACGACAAGGGAGAAATAAAACATACGACAACAGATATCGCGTTAGCCTTTTCGCAATATTATAGTTCACTTTATTCAATAAAAAAGCAAGAACCACAATCCGAAAAAGAAGCAAGAAGGAAGAAGATTCAAACCTATTTAAAAAGAGCTAATTTACCACAAATCACATCCGAACAACTGAGAGAGTTGGAAAAAGAGATAACACAAGATGAAATCAGGAGGGCCATGAAAGATACACCTTCAGGAAAAAGTCCCGGGCCAGACGGGTTCATGATTAAATATTACAAAAAATTTCAGGAACAATTGATACCAAAGCTCTGTGAGTATTTGAACAAAATTGGAGAAGATGAAGAGGTAAGAAGAGAAACATTACGAGCATATATAGCAATAATCCCTAAGGAAGGAAAAGATAAAACCAATTGTTCTAGCTATAGGCCCATAGCCTTATTAAATGCGGATACAAAAATCTACGCAAAAATTTTAGCTAGTGGATTAAAAAAATGTATGACTCTTTGGATAGACCCGGATCAGACCGGATTTATTCCGGGTAGAGAAGGAAGAGACAACAGTATTAAAACATTATTGATGCTGCGAAAGAAGAAGTCCGGTGGATCCCCAGAACTACTCCTGTCGATTGACGCAGAAAAAGCTTTCGACAGGGTAGACTGAGGATTTATGATGGATACGATGCAACATCTAGGATTGGGTCCTAAAATCATGAAGTGGTTCAAAAATGTATATAATGGGCCTATGGCAACGGTTAAGGTCAACGGGAAACTCTCACCAATTTTCGAGAGGTACAATGGAACGCACCAAGGCTGCCCGCTCTCACCACTCCTATATGTTCTGTCATTGGAACCCTTTCTGGCGACCATGAGAAACAATCAGGGGATAGGGGGGGCGAGAGTGGGGGATAAAGAATATAAAATAGCGGCATACGCCGACAATATTTTAATGTACATAACGAACCCCAAGGTGACCCTGGCGAATATAATTAAAGAAATAAAAGACTATGGAGAACTCTCTAATTTCAAAATTAACCCTATAAAAACAAAAATATTAAATATCGGATTGGGAAAAAACGAAGTTCTTGCTCTTCAAAGAGAATTTCCATTTACGTGGGTAAAAGGTGAACTATCATACCTGGGAATCAAAATAACATCAAACTATGAGAGAATATACTCGGCAAATTACATCCCATTAATAAATGAAATAAAGGCTGAAATAAAAAAGATAAGTCTACAAGCAACATCCTGGATGGGTAGAATAAATATGTACAAAATGGTAATATTTATATCAACGAATCCGCGCTCATAGACTGACTCACACCTGCAGCCCCCCTAGGTAGGAAGGGAACACCTAAGTGATCCCCCAAAGAATATAAATTAAAGTATAGGGAGTGGCTCTGTGTTAAGAGTATAAAAATTTGCAAAAATTATACGTGTATAAATAAAAAGGTAAAGGTAAAAAATGTGAAAATTTTTTTTGGTATGATCCAAAAAATGAATTATATATATATCCTAGTGTTAGTGAAAACACGCCTTAATCAAGTGAAAATTCGTATTATAGTTACATAGTTACATAGTTACATAGTAGGTGAGGTTGAAAAAAGACACAAGTCCATCAAGTCCAACCTATGTGTGTGATTATGTGTCAGTATTGCATTGTATATCCCTGTATGTTGTGGTCATTCAGGTGCTTATCTAATAGTTTCTTGAAGCTATCAATGCTCCCCGCTGAGACCACCGCCTGTGGAAGGGAATTCCACATCCTTGCCGCTCTTACAGTAAAGAACCCTCTACGTAGTTTAAGATTAAACCTCTTTTCTTCTAATTTTAATGAGTGGCCACGAGTCTTGGTAAACTCTTCTGCGAAAAAGTTTTATTCCTATTGAGGGGTCACCAGTCCGGTATTTGTAAATTGAAATCATATCCCCTCTCAAGCGTCTCTTCTCCAGAGAGAATAAGTTCAGTGCTTGCAACCTTTCCTCATAACTAAGATCCTCCAGACCCTTTATTAGCTTTGTTGCCCTTCTTTGTACTCGCTCCATTTCCAGTACATCCTTCCTGAGGACTGGTGCCCAGAACTGGACCGCATACTCTAGGTGCGGCCGGACCAGAGTCTTGTAGAGCGGGAGAATTATCGTTTTATCTCTGGAGTTGATCCCCCTTTTAATGCATGCCAATATTCTGTTTGCTTTGTTAGTAGCAGCTTGGCATTGCCTGCCATTGCTGAGCCTATCATCCACTAGGACCCCCAGGTCCTTTTCCATCCTAGATTCCCCCAGAGGTTCTCCCCCCAGTGTATAGATTGCATTCATATTTTTGCCACCCAAATGCATTATTTTACATTTTTCTACATTGAACCTCATTTGCCATGTAGTCGCCCACCCCATTAATTTGTTCAGGTCTTTTTGCAAGGTTTCCACGTCCTGCGGAGAAGTTATTGCCCTGCTTAGCTTAGTATCGTCTGCAAATACAGAGATTGAACTGTTTATCCCATTCTCCAGATCGTTTATGAACAAATTAAATATGATTGGTCCCAGCACAGAACCCTGGGGCACCCCACTACCCACCCCTGACCATTCTGAGTACTCCCCCATTTATCACCACCCTCTGAACTCGCCCTTGTAGCCAGTTTTCAATCCATGTACTCACCCTATGGTCCATGCCAACAGACCTTATTTTGTACAGTAAACGTTTATGGGGAACTGTGTCAAATGCTTTTGCAAAATCCAGATACACCACGTCTACAGGCCTTCCTTTATCTAGATGGCAACTCACCTCCTCATAGAAGGTTAATAGATTGGTTTGGCAAGAACGATTCTTCATGAATCCATGCTGATTACTGCTAATGATATCGTTCGTATTACTAAAATCCTGTATATAGTCCCTTATCATCCCCTCCAAGAGTTTACATACTATCGATGTTAGGCTAACTGGTCTGTAATTCCCAGGGATGTATTTTGGGCCCTTTTTAAATATAGGTGCTACATTGGCTTTTCTCCAATCAGCTGGTACCATTCCAGTCAGTAGACTATCTGTAAAAATTAGGAACAACGGTCTGGCAATCACTTGACTGAGTTCCCTAAGTACCCTCGGATGCAAGCCATCTGGTCCCGGTGATTTATTAATGTTAAGTTTCTCAAGTCTAATTTTAATTCCGTCCTCTGTTAACCATGGAGGTGCTTCCTGTGTTGTGTCATGAGGATAAACACTGCAGTTTTGGTTACTGAAGCCCCCCGATTCACTCGTGAAGACTGAGGAGAAGAATAAATTCAATACCTTCGCCATCTCCCCATCCTTTGTAACCAGATGTCCTTCCTCATTCTTTATGGGGCCAATATGGTCTGTCCTCCCTTTTTTACTGTTTACATACTTAAAGAATTTCTTGGGATTTTTTTTGCTCTCCTCCGCTATGTGTCTTTCATGTTCTATCTTAGCTGTCCTAATTGCACCTTTACATATCCTGTTGCATTCTTTATAAAGTCTGAATGCTGAGGATGATCCCTCAACCTTGTATTTTTTGAAGGCCTTCTCCTTTGCTTTTATATGCATTTTTACATTGGAGTTAAGCCACCCAGGACTTTTGTTCGCTCTTTTAAATTTATTACCCTATGGGATACATTGGCTAATGCCCTTATTTAATATGCTCTTAAAGCAAACCCATCTCTCCTCCGTATTCTTTGTTTCTAATATTTTATCCCAGTTTATGCCTTTTAGCAAGGTTTGTAGTTTAGGGAAGTTGGCTCTTTTGAAATTCAGTGTCTTTGTATTCCCTTTATGTTTCCTATTTGTGTGATTTATACTGAAACTAATTGACCTGTGATCACTGTTAACTAAATTGCCCCGCATTTCCACATCCGTGATCAGGTCTGTATTGTTGGTAATCAGTAGATCCAGTAATGTTTTATTTCTAGTTGGTGCGTCTACCATCTGACCCATAAAATTGTCCTGCAAGACATTAAGGAACTGGCGAGCCTTAAATGAATGTGCGGTTCCCTCCGCCCAGTCTATGTCTGGATAATTAAAATCCCCCATTATGATAACACTTCCCATTCTTGCTGCTAATCCAATTTGTGATAGGAGATCCGTCTCCACTTCCTCCCTCAGGTTTGGGGGCCTATAGCATACTCCCAGTATTATTTTCCCCTTAGCTTTATCCCTTTGGAGCTCTACCCATAAGGATTCCACCTCCTCTCTAGCTCCCTCAGTGATGTCATCTCTCACATTCACTTGTACATTATTCTTGATATATAGGCATACCCCTCCCCCTTTTTTATCCTCTCTATCCTTGCGGTATAGGGTATACCCTTGAATGTTTGCCAGCCAATCATGAGAGCTGTTGAACCAGGTCTCTGAAATTCCCACAAAATCCAAATCCTCCTCGTACAACATTATCTCTAGTTCACCCATCTTGTCCGCCATGCTCCTGGCATTGGTGAACATGCCACATAGTTTAGACCGGTCGCATATTGTCCTCGTATTGGGTGTTTCGAGATTGCAACTAGGACTTGCTACTATACTCACCTTGTGTTTTTGTGCTTTGGTTAACCTACCACTAATGCCCCCACTACTACCCTCTGGAATATCTTCCGCGCTGGCTATCTCTGCCTCTGGACCCTCCCCCCATCGCCTAGTTTAAAAACCCCTCTTACTTTTTGGCCATCTTCCTTCCCAGCAGATCTGCACCCTCCTCATTTAGGTGCAGTCCGTCCCTTCTATAGTACCGGTTACCAACTGAGAAGTCGGCCCAGTCCTCCAGGAACCCAAACCCCTCCTTACTACACCAGCTCTTCAGCCACTTGTTTACTTCCCTAATCTCCCTCTTCCTTTCTGGTGTGGCTCGATGTACCGGTAGTATTCCTGAGAATACTACCTTGGAGGTCCTTTTCCTCAATTTAGCTCCTAAGTCCCTAAAATCGTTCTTTAGGACACTCCATCTGCCTCTGACTTTGTCATTGGTGCCAACGTGCACCATGACAGCCGGGTCTTCCCCAGCCCCTCCCAGTAATCTGTCCACAAGATCCGTGATGTGCCGAACCCGAGCGCCCGGTAGACAACATACTGTTCGGCGCTTCAGGTCTTGGTTACAGATTGCCCTCTCTGTCCTTCTAAGAATTGAGTCCCCTACCACCAGAATCTGTCTTTCCTTTCCCTTTGCTGCCCCCCCACTCTCACTGGAGGAGTTCTTCCCCTGGCAGCTAGGAGAGTCCCTCAGCTCCAGCAGTGCTGGTCCCTGACTGGTTTCACCAATGTCACTCAAAGTAGCGTACTTATTGGGATGCTCCAGTCCTGGATCGGCCTCCCTGGCATTTCCCCCTCTACCCCTCCTGACTGTCACCCATCTACTCTTTGCTAGTGCCAGCACCTCTTTGTCTCCACCCGCCTCTGTGCTGGCCCCTGCCGGCACCTGCCGTGTACGTTCCTGGCTCTCCTTTAGTATGGAGGGACTTCTCAGTGCTGACAGTTGCTTCCCCAGATTCAGAACCTGGGCTTCCAGGGAAACAATGTGCTTACATTTTGCACAGCAGTATTCGCCCTCGATCTGATGATCAAGGAACGCATACATGCGGCAAGATGTACAAAGAGTCGCCTCTCCACACCCGCCGGGCATGGTACCTATTAAATTTAGTGAGGATTTGGGGATTTTACCCTGTCCAAATTACCTAACAGCTAGCTTCCTGGCACTAATACTCAAGACAATACACAGGTACACAACAAGACAATACACAGGTACACAACAAGACAATACACAGGTACACAAGACAATACACAGGTACACAAGACAATACACAGGTACACAAGACAATACACAGGTACACAAGACAATACACAGGTACACAAGACAATACACAGGTACTCACAGACCTACGTGCAATCGCAGAACAGTCGCAGACCTATGTACACTAGCAATACTCAAGTATACAATACACAATACACAAGTACTAACGATCCACACACACTACTCAGACAACACTCATGTACTCACACTACACAGGTACTATGACCCCTGTTATAATCTCCTGTTTTAAACTCTGGTTTTAACTCACCACTTAGAAAAGTTCCACTTGGTATAAGTTCCAGCAATCTCCCAATGAGCAGGCTCAGGATGTGTCCTACACACAGTTATATAGACTGCAGGCACCTGTGAGCAATCACCCCTCCCCCTACTTAATAGCCTGAAGGAACCAAAGAAGAAGAAAAAAAAAAAGCTATTTAAAAAGTGACAGAAAAGGCTAATTGAAAAGCTAAAAGGAAAAGCCCCAAAAATGCTACCCAGCAAACAAAAAGTAAAACTTGTTCACTCTCCCTCTGGTTTTAACTCACCACTTAGAAAAGTTCCACTTGGTATAAGTTCCAGCAATCTCCCAATGAGCAGGCTCAGGATGAGTCCTACACACAGTTATATAGACTGCAGGCACCTGTGAGCAATCACCCCTCCCCCTACTTAATAGCCTGAAGGAACCAAAGAAGAAGAAGAAAAAAAAAAAAAGCTATTTAAAAAGTGACAGAAAAGGCTAATTGAAAAGCTAAAAGGAAAAGCCCCAAAAATGCTACCCAGCAAACAAAAAGTAAAACTTGTTCACTCTCCCTCTGGTTTTAACTCACCACTTAGAAAAGTTCCAC
Source organism: Lithobates clamitans (assembly GCA_037952925.1). Lineage (NCBI taxonomy): Eukaryota > Metazoa > Chordata > Amphibia > Anura > Ranidae > Lithobates > Lithobates clamitans. The sequence continues at coordinate 615,109 of JBBGZY010000203.1, forward strand.
TTGGTATAAGTTCCAGCAATCTCCCAATGAGCAGGCTCAGGATGAGTCCTACACACAGTTATATAGACTGCAGGCACCTGTGAGCAATCACCCCTCCCCCTACTTAATAGCCTGAAGGAACCAAAGAAGAAGAAAAAAAAAAAAGCTATTTAAAAAGTGACAGAAAAGGCTAATTGAAAAGCTAAAAGGAAAAGCCCCAAAAATGCTACCCAGCAAACAAAAAGTAAAACTTGTTCACTCTCCCTCTGGTTTTAACTCACCACTTAGAAAAGTTCCACTTGGTATAAGTTCCAGCAATCTCCCAATGAGCAGGCTCAGGATGAGTCCTACACACAGTTATATAGACTGCAGGCACCTGTGAGCAATCACCCCTCCCCCTACTTAATAGCCTGAAGGAACCAAAGAAGAAGAAAAAAAAAAAGCTATTTAAAAAGTGACAGAAAAGGCTAATTGAAAAGCTAAAAGGAAAAGCCCCAAAAATGCTACCCAGCAAACAAAAAGTAAAACTTGTTCACTCTCCCTCTGGTTTTAACTCACCACTTAGAAAAGTTCCACTTGGTATAAGTTCCAGCAATCTCCCAATGAGCAGGCTCAGGATGAGTCCTACACACAGTTATATAGACTGCAGGCACCTGTGAGCAATCACCCCTCCCCCTACTTAATAGCCTGAAGGAACCAAAGAAGAAGAAGAAAAAAAAAAAAGCTATTTAAAAAGTGACAGAAAAGGCTAATTGAAAAGCTAAAAGGAAAAGCCCCAAAAATGCTACCCAGCAAACAAAAAGTAAAACTTGTTCACTCTCCCTCTGGTTTTAACTCACCACTTAGAAAAGTTCCACTTGGTATAAGTTCCAGCAATCTCCCAATGAGCAGGCTCAGGATGAGTCCTACACACAGTTTTATAGACTGCAGGCACCTGTGAGCAATCACCCCTCCCCCTACTTAATAGCCTGAAGGAACCAAAGAAGAAAAAAAAAAAAAAGCTATTTAAAAAGTGACAGAAAAGGCTAATTGAAAAGCTAAAAGGAAAAGCCCCAAAAATGCTACCCAGCAAACAAAAAGTAAAACTTGTTCACTCTCCCTCTGGTTTTAACTCACCACTTAGAAAAGTTCCACTTGGTATAAGTTCCAGCAATCTCCCAATGAGCAGGCTCAGGATGAGTCCTACACACAGTTTTATAGACTGCAGGCACCTGTGAGCAATCACCCCTCCCCCTACTTAATAGCCTGAAGGAACCAAAGAAGAAAAAAAAAAAAAAAAAAGCTATTTAAAAAGTGACAGAAAAGGCTAATTGAAAAGCTAAAAAGGAAAAGCCCCAAAAATGCTACCCAGCAAACAAAAAGTAAAACTTGTTCACTCTCCCTCTGGTTTTAACTCACCACTTAGAAAAGTTCCACTTGGTATAAGTTCCAGCAATCTCCCAATGAGCAGGCTCAGGATGAGTCCTACACACAGTTTTATAGACTGCAGGCACCTGTGAGCAATCACCCCTCCCCCTACTTAATAGCCTGAAGGAACCAAAGAAGAAAAAAAAAAAAAAAAGCTATTTAAAAAGTGACAGAAAAGGCTAATTGAAAAGCTAAAAAGGAAAAGCCCCAAAAATGCTACCCAGCAAACAAAAAGTAAAACTTGTTCACTCTCCCTCTGGTTTTAACTCACCACTTAGAAAAGTTCCACTTGGTATAAGTTCCAGCAATCTCCCAATGAGCAGGCTCAGGATGAGTCCTACACACAGTTATACAGACTGCAGGCACCTGTGAGCAATCACCCCTCCCCCTACTTAATAGCCTGAAGGAACCAAAGAAGAAAAAAAAAAAAAAAAAAAAAAGCTATTTAAAAAGTGACAGAAAAGGCTAATTGAAAAGCTAAAAGGAAAAGCCCCAAAAATGCTACCCAGCAAACAAAAAGTAAAACTTGTTCACTCTCCCTCTGGTTTTAACTCACCACTTAGAAAAGTTCCACTTGGTATAAGTTCCAGCAATCTCCCAATGAGCAGGCTCAGGATGAGTCCTACACACAGTTATATAGACTGCAGGCACCTGTGAGCAATCACCCCTCCCCCTACTTAATAGCCTGAAGGAACCAAAGAAAAAAAAAAAAAAAAAAGCTATTTAAAAAGTGACAGAAAAGGCTAATTGAAAAGCTAAAAGGAAAAGCCCCAAAAATGCTACCCAGCAAACAAAAAGTAAAACTTGTTCACTCTCCCTCTGGTTTTAACTCACCACTTAGAAAAGTTCCACTTGGTATAAGTTCCAGCAATCTCCCAATGAGCAGGCTCAGGATGAGTCCTACACACAGTTTTATAGACTGCAGGCACCTGTGAGCAATCACCCCTCCCCCTACTTAATAGCCTGAAGGAACCAAAGAAGAAAAAAAAAAAAAAAAGCTATTTAAAAAGTGACAGAAAAGGCTAATTGAAAAGCTAAAAAGGAAAAGCCCCAAAAATGCTACCCAGCAAACAAAAAGTAAAACTTGTTCACTCTCCCTCTGGTTTTAACTCACCACTTAGAAAAGTTCCACTTGGTATAAGTTCCAGCAATCTCCCAATGAGCAGGCTCAGGATGAGTCCTACACACAGTTATACAGACTGCAGGCACCTGTGAGCAATCACCCCTCCCCCTACTTAATAGCCTGAAGGAACCAAAGAAGAAAGAAAAAAAAAAAAAAAAAAAAAAAAAAGCTATTTAAAAAGTGACAGAAAAGCCTAATTGAAAAGCTAAAAGGAAAAGCCCCAAAAATGCTACCCAGCAAACAAAAAGTAAAACTTGTTCACTCTCCCTCTGGTTTTAACTCACCACTTTAAAAAGTTCCACTTGGTATAAGTTCCAGCAATCTCCCAATGAGCAGGCTCAGGATGAGTCCTACACACAGTTATATAGACTGCAGGCACCTGTGAGCAATCACCCCTCCCCCTACTTAATAGCCTGAAGGAACCAAAGAAGAAAAAAAAAAAAAAAAAACTATTTAAAAAGTGACAGAAAAGGCTAATTGAAAAGCTAAAAGGAAAAGCCCCAAAAATGCTACCCAGCAAACAAAAAGTAAAACTTGTTCACTCTCCCTCTGGTTTTAACTCACCACTTAGAAAAGTTCCACTTGGTATAAGTTCCAGCAATCTCCCAATGAGCAGGCTCAGGATGAGTCCTACACACAGTTATATAGACTGCAGGCACCTGTGAGCAATCACCCCTCCCCCTACTTAATAGCCTGAAGGAACCAAAGAAGAAAAAAAAAAAAAAAAGCTATTTAAAAAGTGACAGAAAAGGCTAATTGAAAAGCTAAAAGGAAAAGCCCCAAAAATGCTACCCAGCAAACAAAAAGTAAAACTTGTTCACTCTCCCTCTGGTTTTAACTCACCACTTAGAAAAGTTCCACTTGGTATAAGTTCCAGCAATCTCCCAATGAGCAGGCTCAGGATGAGTCCTACACACAGTTATATAGACTGCAGGCACCTGTGAGCAATCACCCCTCCCCCTACTTAATAGCCTGAAGGAACCAAAGAAGAAAAAAAAAAAAAAAAGCTATTTAAAAAGTGACAGAAAAGGCTAATTGAAAAGCTAAAAGGAAAAGCCCCAAAAATGCTACCCAGCAAACAAAAAGTAAAACTTGTTCACTCTCCCTCTGGTTTTAACTCACCACTTAGAAAAGTTCCACTTGGTATAAGTTCCAGCAATCTCCCAATGAGCAGGCTCAGGATGAGTCCTACACACAGTTATATAGACTGCAGGCACCTGTGAGCAATCACCCCTCCCCCTACTTAATAGCCTGAAGGAACCAAAGAAGAAAAAAAAAAAAAAAGCTATTTAAAAAGTGACAGAAAAGGCTAATTGAAAAGCTAAAAGGAAAAGCCCCAAAAATGCTACCCAGCAAACAAAAAGTAAAACTTGTTCACTCTCCCTCTGGTTTTAACTCACCACTTAGAAAAGTTCCACTTGGTATAAGTTCCAGCAATCTCCCAATGAGCAGGCTCAGGATGAGTCCTACACACAGTTTTATAGACTGCAGGCACCTGTGAGCAATCACCCCTCCCCCTACTTAATAGCCTGAAGGAACCAAAGAAGAAAAAAAAAAAAAAAGCTATTTAAAAAGTGACAGAAAAGGCTAATTGAAAAGCTAAAAAGGAAAAGCCCCAAAAATGCTACCCAGCAAACAAAAAGTAAAACTTGTTCACTCTCCCTCTGGTTTTAACTCACCACTTAGAAAAGTTCCACTTGGTATAAGTTCCAGCAATCTCCCAATGAGCAGGCTCAGGATGAGTCCTACACACAGTTATACAGACTGCAGGCACCTGTGAGCAATCACCCCTCCCCCTACTTAATAGCCTGAAGGAACCAAAGAAGAAAGAAAAAAAAAAAAAAAAAAAAAAAAAAGCTATTTAAAAAGTGACAGAAAAGCCTAATTGAAAAGCTAAAAGGAAAAGCCCCAAAAATGCTACCCAGCAAACAAAAAGTAAAACTTGTTCACTCTCCCTCTGGTTTTAACTCACCACTTTAAAAAGTTCCACTTGGTATAAGTTCCAGCAATCTCCCAATGAGCAGGCTCAGGATGAGTCCTACACACAGTTATATAGACTGCAGGCACCTGTGAGCAATCACCCCTCCCCCTACTTAATAGCCTGAAGGAACCAAAGAAGAAAAAAAAAAAAAAAAAACTATTTAAAAAGTGACAGAAAAGGCTAATTGAAAAGCTAAAAGGAAAAGCCCCAAAAATGCTACCCAGCAAACAAAAAGTAAAACTTGTTCACTCTCCCTCTGGTTTTAACTCACCACTTAGAAAAGTTCCACTTGGTATAAGTTCCAGCAATCTCCCAATGAGCAGGCTCAGGATGAGTCCTACACACAGTTATATAGACTGCAGGCACCTGTGAGCAATCACCCCTCCCCCTACTTAATAGCCTGAAGGAACCAAAGAAGAAAAAAAAAAAAAAAAGCTATTTAAAAAGTGACAGAAAAGGCTAATTGAAAAGCTAAAAGGAAAAGCCCCAAAAATGCTACCCAGCAAACAAAAAGTAAAACTTGTTCACTCTCCCTCTGGTTTTAACTCACCACTTAGAAAAGTTCCACTTGGTATAAGTTCCAGCAATCTCCCAATGAGCAGGCTCAGGATGAGTCCTACACACAGTTATATAGACTGCAGGCACCTGTGAGCAATCACCCCTCCCCCTACTTAATAGCCTGAAGGAACCAAAGAAGAAAAAAAAAAAAAAAAGCTATTTAAAAAGTGACAGAAAAGGCTAATTGAAAAGCTAAAAGGAAAAGCCCCAAAAATGCTACCCAGCAAACAAAAAGTAAAACTTGTTCACTCTCCCTCTGGTTTTAACTCACCACTTAGAAAAGTTCCACTTGGTATAAGTTCCAGCAATCTCCCAATGAGCAGGCTCAGGATGAGTCCTACACACAGTTATATAGACTGCAGGCACCTGTGAGCAATCACCCCTCCCCCTACTTAATAGCCTGAAGGAACCAAAGAAGAAAAAAAAAAAAAAAAGCTATTTAAAAAGTGACAGAAAAGGCTAATTGAAAAGCTAAAAGGAAAAGCCCCAAAAATGCTACCCAGCAAACAAAAAGTAAAACTTGTTCACTCTCCCTCTGGTTTTAACTCACCACTTAGAAAAGTTCCACTTGGTATAAGTTCCAGCAATCTCCCAATGAGCAGGCTCAGGATGAGTCCTACACACAGTTATATAGACTGCAGGCACCTGTGAGCAATCACCCCTCCCCCTACTTAATAGCCTGAAGGAACCAAAGAAGAAAAAAAAAAAAAAAGCTATTTAAAAAGTGACAGAAAAGGCTAATTGAAAAGCTAAAAGGAAAAGCCCCAAAAATGCTACCCAGCAAACAAAAAGTAAAACTTGTTCACTCTCCCTCTGGTTTTAACTCACCACTTAGAAAAGTTCCACTTGGTATAAGTTCCAGCAATCTCCCAATGAGCAGGCTCAGGATGAGTCCTACACACAGTTATATAGACTGCAGGCACCTGTGAGCAATCACCCCTCCCCCTACTTAATAGCCTGAAGGAACCAAAGAAGAAAAAAAAAAAAAAAGCTATTTAAAAAGTGACAGAAAAGGCTAATTGAAAAGCTAAAAGGAAAAGCCCCAAAAATGCTACCCAGCAAACAAAAAGTAAAACTTGTTCACTCTCCCTCTGGTTTTAACTCACCACTTAGAAAAGTTCCACTTGGTATAAGTTCCAGCAATCTCCCAATGAGCAGGCTCAGGATGAGTCCTACACACAGTTATATAGACTGCAGGCACCTGTGAGCAATCACCCCTCCCCCTACTTAATAGCCTGAAGGAACCAAAGAAGAAAAAAAAAAAAAAAGCTATTTAAAAAGTGACAGAAAAGGCTAATTGAAAAGCTAAAAGGAAAAGCCCCAAAAATGCTACCCAGCAAACAAAAAGTAAAACTTGTTCACTCTCCCTCTGGTTTTAACTCACCACTTAGAAAAGTTCCACTTGGTATAAGTTCCAGCAATCTCCCAATGAGCAGGCTCAGGATGAGTCCTACACACAGTTTTATAGACTGCAGGCACCTGTGAGCAATCACCCCTCCCCCTACTTAATAGCCTGAAGGAACCAAAGAAGAAAAAAAAAAAAAAAAGCTATTTAAAAAGTGACAGAAAAGGCTAATTGAAAAGCTAAAAAGGAAAAGCCCCAAAAATGCTACCCAGCAAACAAAAAGTAAAACTTGTTCACTCTCCCTCTGGTTTTAACTCACCACTTAGAAAAGTTCCACTTGGTATAAGTTCCAGCAATCTCCCAATGAGCAGGCTCAGGATGAGTCCTACACACAGTTATACAGACTGCAGGCACCTGTGAGCAATCACCCCTCCCCCTACTTAATAGCCTGAAGGAACCAAAGAAGAAAGAAAAAAAAAAAAAAAAAAAAAAAAAGCTATTTAAAAAGTGACAGAAAAGCCTAATTGAAAAGCTAAAAGGAAAAGCCCCAAAAATGCTACCCAGCAAACAAAAAGTAAAACTTGTTCACTCTCCCTCTGGTTTTAACTCACCACTTTAAAAAGTTCCACTTGGTATAAGTTCCAGCAATCTCCCAATGAGCAGGCTCAGGATGAGTCCTACACACAGTTATATAGACTGCAGGCACCTGTGAGCAATCACCCCTCCCCCTACTTAATAGCCTGAAGGAACCAAAGAAGAAAAAAAAAAAAAAAAAACTATTTAAAAAGTGACAGAAAAGGCTAATTGAAAAGCTAAAAGGAAAAGCCCCAAAAATGCTACCCAGCAAACAAAAAGTAAAACTTGTTCACTCTCCCTCTGGTTTTAACTCACCACTTAGAAAAGTTCCACTTGGTATAAGTTCCAGCAATCTCCCAATGAGCAGGCTCAGGATGAGTCCTACACACAGTTATATAGACTGCAGGCACCTGTGAGCAATCACCCCTCCCCCTACTTAATAGCCTGAAGGAACCAAAGAAGAAAAAAAAAAAAAAAAGCTATTTAAAAAGTGACAGAAAAGGCTAATTGAAAAGCTAAAAGGAAAAGCCCCAAAAATGCTACCCAGCAAACAAAAAGTAAAACTTGTTCACTCTCCCTCTGGTTTTAACTCACCACTTAGAAAAGTTCCACTTGGTATAAGTTCCAGCAATCTCCCAATGAGCAGGCTCAGGATGAGTCCTACACACAGTTATATAGACTGCAGGCACCTGTGAGCAATCACCCCTCCCCCTACTTAATAGCCTGAAGGAACCAAAGAAGAAAAAAAAAAAAAAAAGCTATTTAAAAAGTGACAGAAAAGGCTAATTGAAAAGCTAAAAGGAAAAGCCCCAAAAATGCTACCCAGCAAACAAAAAGTAAAACTTGTTCACTCTCCCTCTGGTTTTAACTCACCACTTAGAAAAGTTCCACTTGGTATAAGTTCCAGCAATCTCCCAATGAGCAGGCTCAGGATGAGTCCTACACACAGTTATATAGACTGCAGGCACCTGTGAGCAATCACCCCTCCCCCTACTTAATAGCCTGAAGGAACCAAAGAAGAAAAAAAAAAAAAAAGCTATTTAAAAAGTGACAGAAAAGGCTAATTGAAAAGCTAAAAGGAAAAGCCCCAAAAATGCTACCCAGCAAACAAAAAGTAAAACTTGTTCACTCTCCCTCTGGTTTTAACTCACCACTTAGAAAAGTTCCACTTGGTATAAGTTCCAGCAATCTCCCAATGAGCAGGCTCAGGATGAGTCCTACACACAGTTATATAGACTGCAGGCACCTGTGAGCAATCACCCCTCCCCCTACTTAATAGCCTGAAGGAACCAAAGAAGAAAAAAAAAAAAAAAGCTATTTAAAAAGTGACAGAAAAGGCTAATTGAAAAGCTAAAAGGAAAAGCCCCAAAAATGCTACCCAGCAAACAAAAAGTAAAACTTGTTCACTCTCCCTCTGGTTTTAACTCACCACTTAGAAAAGTTCCACTTGGTATAAGTTCCAGCAATCTCCCAATGAGCAGGCTCAGGATGAGTCCTACACACAGTTTTATAGACTGCAGGCACCTGTGAGCAATCACCCCTCCCCCTACTTAATAGCCTGAAGGAACCAAAGAAGAAAAAAAAAAAAAGAAGCTATTTAAAAAGTGACAGAAAAGGCTAATTGAAAAGCTAAAAAGGAAAAGCCCCAAAAATGCTACCCAGCAAACAAAAAGTAAAACTTGTTCACTCTCCCTCTGGTTTTAACTCACCACTTAGAAAAGTTCCACTTGGTATAAGTTCCAGCAATCTCCCAATGAGCAGGCTCAGGATGAGTCCTACACACAGTTATACAGACTGCAGGCACCTGTGAGCAATCATCCCTCCCCCTACTTATAGCCTGAAGGAACCAAAGAAGAAAAAAAAAAAAAAAAAAAAAAAAGCTATTTAAAAAGTGACAGAAAAGCCTAATTGAAAAGCTAAAAGGAAAAGCCCCAAATATGCTACCCAGCAAACAAAAAGTAAAACTTGTTCACTCTCCCTCTGGTTTTAACTCACCACTTAGAAAAGTTCCACTTGGTATACGTTCCAGCAATCTCCCAATGAGCAGGCTCAGGATGAGTCCTACACACAGTTATATAGACTGCAGGCACCTGTGAGCAATCACCCCTCCCCCTACTTAATAGCCTGAAGGAACCAAAGAAGAAAAAAAAAAAAAAAAAAGCTATTTAAAAAGTGACAGAAAAGGCTAATTGAAAAGCTAAAAGGAAAAGCCCCAAAAATGCTACCCAGCAAACATAAAGTAAAACTTGTTCACTCTCCCTCTGGTTTTAACTCACCACTTAGAAAAGTTCCACTTGGTATAAGTTCCAGCAATCTCCAAATGAGCAGGCTCAGGATGAGTCCTACACACAGTTATATAGACTGCAGGCACCTGTGAGCAATCACCCCTCCCCCTACTTAATAGCCTGAAGGAACCAAAGAAGAAGGAAAAAAAAAAAAAAAAAAAAAAAAAGCTATTTAAAAAGTGACAGAAAAGGCTAATTGAAAAGCTAAAAGGAAAAGCCCCAAAAATGCTACCCAGCAAACAAAAAGTAAAACTTGTTCACTCTCCCTCTGGTTTTAACTCAACACTTAGAAAAGTTCCACTTGGTATAAGTTCCAGCAATCTCCCAATGAGCAGGCTCAGGATTAGGGATGAGCCGAACACCCCCCGGTTCGGTTCGCACCAGAACCCGCGAACGGACCGCAAGTTCGCACGAACGTTAGAACCCCATTGACGTCTATGGGACTCGAACGTTCGAAATCAAAAGTGCTCATTTTAAAGGCTAATTTGCATGGTATTGTCCTAAAAAGGGTTTGGGGACCCGGGTCCTACCCCAGGGGACATGTATCAATGCAAAAAAAACTTTTAAAAACTGCCGTTTTTTCAGGAGCAGTGATTTTAATGATGCTTAAAGTAAAAAAAAAAAAGTGAAATATTCCTTTAAATATCGTACCTGGGGGGTGTCTATAGTATGCCTGTAAAGTGACGTGTGTTTCCCATGTTTAGAACAGTCCCTGCACCAAATGTCATTTTTAAAGGAAAAAATCTCATTTAAAACTGCTTGCGGGTTTAATGTCATGTCGGGTCATGGCAATATGGATGAAAATCAGTGAGACAAACGGTGGATCAAGGAGGGTTGCCATTACCAGGCCTTTTGGGTCTTGTATGGATATTAAGGGGAACCCCACACCCAAATTAAAATAAGGAAAGGTGTGGGGCCACCAGGCCCTATATACTCTGAACAGCAGTATACAGGCGGTGCAAACAAGACAGGGACTGTAGGTTTGTTGTTAAGTAGAATCTGTTTGTAATTTTGAACATTTTTAACGTGTTTAGCTCCAGCCAAAAAATCTTTTCTAAGCTTTTTGGAAAACATAGGGAAGGGTTATCACCCCTGTGACATTTGTTTTGCGTCTTTCCTCCTCTTCAGAAGATTTCACCTCACTTTTTTGTCCCAATGAAAAATGTTTTTTGAAAATTTGGGTTTTTTTGTGGAACAAGGATTGGAAAGCATCAGTGGAAAGGAGAAATTGTTTTCCCATATTAACTCTTACAGGAGAGAATTTCCCTTCCTAGGGGTAGATTTCATCTCACTTCCTGTTGTCTCCTTCCGTTTGCAAGTAGGAGTCGTTTGTAAGTTAGATGTTTGAAAGTAGGGTCCTGCCCTATATACTCAGCAGAAATTTGGGCCTTAGGTGTTGCTGTGGCCACAACACTGTAAGCCCTCACAGGGCCCTGCTGTGAAATATTAGATCAAGAATTGTAATTACATGCCCCTGTTGAACAGGAGCTGAAAAATTAGGCCTTAGGCACTGGTGCTGGTGCCACAACACTGCAACCCCTCACAGACACTCTAGTTGGAACGCAGGAACGAGCCCTGCTGCAAAATATTGCATCAAAAATTGTAATTACACGCCCCTGTTAGACAGGGGCAGAAAAATTGGGCCTTAGGCACTGGTGCTGGTGCCACAACACTGCAACCCCTCACAGACACTCTAGTTGGAATGCAGGAACGAGCCCTGCTGCAAAGTATTGCATCAAAAATTGTAATTACACGCCCCTGTTAGACAGGGGCAGAAAAATTGGGCCTTAGGCACTGGTGCTGGTGCCACAACACTGCAACCCCTCACAGACACTCTAGTTGGAATGCAGGAACGAGCCCTGCTGCAAAGTATTACATCAAAAATTGTAATTACACGCCCCTGTTAAACAGGGGCTGAAAAATTGTGCCTTAGGCACTGGTGGTGGCGCCCAGAACCAAAAATGTTCTTACAAGCTATCAGCGTGATGATTGAGGAGGAAGAGGATAATTACTCAGGGATAGTCACTCAGCATCAGCATAGGCAGTCTTTGAAGGGATCTGAGATTTCCAAAAAAATTATTCGGTTACATCTGCATCAGGTGCTTGGTAGCTGGTGGTGATCCAAGACTGATTCATTTTTATGAAGGTCAGCCGATCGACCGAGTCGGTGGACAGACGCACCCTGTGATCGGTTACCACGCCTCCAGCAGCACTGAATGAGCGTTCCGAAAGAACGCTGAATGCAGGACAGGCCAGTAGCTCAATTGCATACTGTGCAAGCTCTGGCCAGTGATCCATCCTCAAGACCCAGTAACCCAGAGGATTTTCGGTGGGAAAGGTGTCCAAGTCTGATCTTGCCCCTAGGTATTCCTGCACCATGTAAAACAGACGCTGGCGATGGTTGCTGGAACCGATCATACCTTGGGGCTGCGGACCAAAAAATTGTCTGAACGCATCGGTCAGACGGCCACCTTCTCCACCGCTCCTTCTTTGACTGACCGAAGCCTCAGCAACACGTTGTCCAGAAACAAGAGTTTGTAACCTCCCAGTCTCTAGGAACGCATTGCACAGACCTTTCTGCAAGGCCTCCCGAAGATGTTTCATCCTCTGCTCCCTCTGCGATGGCAAGATAAGGTCCGCAACCTTACCCTTGTAACGTGGATCAAGGAGGGTTGCCAGCCAGTATTGGTCCTTCTCCTTGATACCACGAATACGAGGATCCTTACGCAGGCTTTGCAGGATCAGGGAGGCCATGCAGCGTAGGTTTGCTGAGGCATTCGGTCCGGAGTCCTCTGGGTCACTAAGGACAACAACGTCTGCAGCCACCTCCTCCCAGCCACGTACAAGTCCATGTGTTCCTTGGGACTGATCCCTTAAAGACTGCTGCTGATGCTGAGTGCCAGGCTCCACCTCCATACTGACACAATCTTCCTCCTCCTCCTCCTCCTCCTCGTCCTCTTCCTGTGTGATCGGCGGGCACGCAGGAACACTGTCTGGATAAAGGGGGCCTTGAGAGCTAAGGAAGTCCTCCTCTTCCTGCCTCTGTTCTGCCTCAAGTGCCCTGTCCATTATTCCACGCAGCGTGTGCTCCAACAGGTGGACAAGGGGGACAGTGTCACTGATGCATGCACTGTCAGTGCTCACCATCCTCGTGGCCTCCTCGAATGGTGACAGGACAGTGCATGCATCCCTGATCATGGCCCACTGGCGTGGGGAAAAAAAACCAAGCTCCCCTGACCCTGTCCTGGTGCCATAGTCGCACAGGTACTCATTGATGGACCTCTGCTGCGTGTGCAGCCGCTGCAGCATGGCCAACGTTGAGTTCCACCTGGTGGGCATGTCACAGATTAGGCGGTTCTTGGGCAGGTTAAACTCCTTTTGGAGGTCCGTCAGCCGAGCACTGGCATTATATGACCGGCGGAAATGCACACAGACTTTCCTGGCCTGCCTCAGGACATCCTGTAAGCCCGGGTACCTGCCCAAGAACCGCTGCACCACCAAGTTAAGGACGTGAGCCAAACAGGGCACATGGGTCATTTGTCCCTGTCGGAGGGCAGAGAGGAGGTTGGTGCCATTGTCGCAAACCACCATTCCTGCCTTAAGTTGGCGTGGCGTCAACCACCTCTGAACCTGCCCCTGCAGAGCTGACAGAACCTCTGCCCCAGTGTGGCTCCTGTCCCCCAAGCACACCAGCTCAAGCACCTGCATGGCATCTTTTGGCCTGCGTACTTGCGTAGCCCCTTGAACGCCTACGGAGCACCGCTGGTTCCGAGGAAGAGGCCATGGAGGAAGAAGAAGAGGAGGGGGTGGAGGAGAGAGGTGTGTCACAATCAGCATTTTGGAGGCGTGGTGGCGGAACAACCTCCAACACTACTGCACCTTGTCCTGCATCCTTTCCAGCTGCCAGAGTCACCCAATGCGCCGTGAAACTTAGGTAACGTCCCTGTCCATGCCTGCTGGACCATGAGTCAGCGGTAATATGCACCTTACCGCTGACCGCCCTGTCCAGCGAGGCATGGACATTGCCTTCCACATGCCGGTAGAGAGCCGGAATCGCCTTCCGTGAGAAAAAGTGGCGTTTGGGTACCTGCCACTGAGGAACCGCACATTCCACAAACTCACGGAAGGGGGCAGAGTCTACCAACTGAAAAGGCAGCAGTTGAAGTGCTAGCAATTTTGCCAAGCTAGCATTCAACCGCTGGGCATGTGGATGGCTGGGAGCAAACTTCTTTCGGCGGTGCAGCAGCTGGGGCAGGGAAATTTGCCTGGTACAATCTGACGTCGGTGTACCAAAAGCAGATTGCCCACAAGTACTTGGCTGTGACACACCTAATTCTACACCTTCATTCCTCTCACTGCAGGTCTCAGAGAGGACTGAAGGTCTAGTGGGGTTGGAAATCTCAGCTGATGAGGAGCAAGGAGAGATCGTCTTTGTTCTTTGGTGTGGGTCTTTTAGATACGCTTGCCAACGAACTGCATGGCAGGTCAACATATGTCTGGTCAAGCATGTGGTACCCAAGCGGGAGATGTTTTGGCCACGCGAGATACGCTTGAGACATATGTTGCAAATAGCAGCGGTGCGATCTGATGCACTCGTCTCAAAAAAGGCCCACACCAAAGAACTTTTTGAATAACGCGCAGAGACTGCAGCGCCCTGCACATGTGGAGCTTTGGGGTGTGATGCAGTCAATGTGCTGCCCTTAGGCTGGCCCCTGGAGGGCATCCTGCCTAGTTGGTGATGTGCCACCTCCTCCTCCTCCTCCTCCTCCTCCTCTCTCCTATCAGGCACCCACATTGAGTCAGTGACCTCATCATCCCCTCCCTCCTCATCACTGGAGCAAACCTGGCAGTATGCTGCAGCAGGGGGAGCATGACTGCCAGATTGCTGTCCTTCTTGGGCACCCCCTCTGTCCGTGCTCATGTTACTGCCTTCATCGAGCTCAGTATCATCATCAGAGCCTTCCAAACGCTGGGCATCCTCCTGGAGCATGTACCCAACACTGTGGTCAAACAGTTCGAGGGAATCCTCATGAGGACATGGTGGAGCTAGGGAAGGAGTCACTGATGACATTGAGCTGAGGGAAGAGGCCGCTGCTTTGCCAGACAAAGCACCCTGGGCATGGGTGAGAGAGGATGAGGAGGATGAGGACGGCTTGGTCATCCACTCGACCAAGTCTTCCGCTTGTTGCGGCTCAACACGGCCAGCTGCCGAAAAAAAGGCCAAGCGTGTCCCATGGCCACGTGCTGATGAGGATGCACCGTCTCCACGACCAGCACTAGACACAGAGCCTGCTTGCCCTCTCTTATTGGCTTGTGACTGTCTGCCTCTCCTTCTTGGCCTTCCAGACATACTAATGGCCTGTAGCTGCACTAAGCTGGGATAGAACACCTGTAATTTTCTTCAGGTAGCTTTATATACTGTAACCAGACAAGCCTGCCTGTCAGTAGGAAGATAACAGGAACGGATCTAGCTGAACACTGTGAGCAGGACGCACTGTACTAAATGTAAATAGTCTAGCTGCCTGACCGTGGTACTAATAGGATCAAATAGAACACCTGTAATTTTCTTCAGGTAGCTTTATATACTGTAACCAGACAAGCCTGCCTGTCAGTAGGAAGATAACAGGAACGGATCTAGCTGAACACTGTGAGCAGGACGCACTGTACTAAATGTAAATAGTCTAGCTGCCTGACCGTGGTACTAATAGGATCAAATAGAACACCTGTAATTTTCTTAAGGTAGCTTTATATACTGTAACCAGACAAGCCTGCCTGTCAGTAGGAAGATAACAGGAACGGATCTAGCTGAACACTGTGAGCAGGACGCACTGCACTAAATGTAAATAGCAGGAACGGATCTAGCTGAACACTGAGCAGGACGCACTGTACTAAATGTAAATAGTCTAGCTGCCTGACCGTGGTACTAATAGGATCAAAAAGAACACCTGTAATTTTCTTAAGGTAGCTTTATATACTGTAACCAGACAAGCCTGCCTGTCAGTAGGAAGATAACAGGAACGGATCTAGCTGAACACTGTGAGCAGGACACACTGTACTAAATGTAAATAGTCTAGCTGCCTGACCGTGGTACTAATAGGATCAAATAGAACACCTGTAATTTTCTTAAGGTAGCTTTATATACTGTAACCAGACAAGCCTGCCTGTCAGTAGGAAGATAACAGGAACGGATCTAGCTGAACACTGTGAGCAGGACTCACTGTACTAAATGTAAATAGTCTAGCTGCCTGACCGTGGTACTAATAGGATCAAATAGAACACCTGTAATTTTCTTCAGGTAGCTTTATATACTGTAACCAGACAAGCCTGCCTGTCACTAGGAAGATAACAGGAACGGATCTAGCTGAACACTGTGAGCAGGACGCACTGCACTAAATGTAAATAGTCTAGAAGATAACAGGAACGGATCTAGCTGAACACTGTGAGCAGGACGTACTGCACTAAATGTATATAGCAGGAACGGATCTAGCTGAACACTGTGAGTAGGACGCACTGCACTGAATGTAAATAGCAGGAACGGATCTAGCTGAACACTGTGAGCAGGACGCACTGCACTAAATGTAAATACCAGGAACGGATCTAGCTGAACACTGTGAGCAGGACGCACTGCACTAATGTAAATAGTCTAGAAGATAACAGGAACGGATCTAGCTGAACACTGTGAGCAGGACGCACTGCACTAAATGTAAATAGCAGGAACGGATCTAGCTGAACACTGTGAGCAGGACGCACTGCACTAAATGTAAATAGCAGGAACGGATCTAGCTGAACACTGTGAGCAGGACGCACTGCACTAAATGTAAATAGTCTAGAAGATAACAGGAACGGATCTAGCTGAACACTGTGAGCAGGACGTACTGCACTAAATGTATATAGCAGGAACGGATCTAGCTGAACACTGTGAGCAGGACGCACTGCACTGAATGTAAATAGCAGGAACGGATCTAGCTGAACACTGTGAGCAGGACGCACTGCACTAAATGTAAATACCAGGAACGGATCTAGCTGAACACTGTGAGCAGGACGCACTGCACTAATGTAAATAGTCTAGAAGATAACAGGAACGGATCTAGCTGAACACTGTGAGCAGGACGCACTGCACTAAATGTAAATAGCAGGAACGGATCTAGCTGAACACTGTGAGCAGGACGCACTGCACTAAATGTAAATAGCAGGAACGGATCTAGCTGAACACTGTGAGCAGGACGCACTGCACTAAATGTAAATAGTCTAGAAGATAACAGGAACGGATCTAGCTGAACACTGTGAGCAGGACGCACTGCACTAAATGTAAATAGCAGGAACGGATCTAGCTGAACACTGTGAGCTGGACGCACTGCACTAAATGTAAATAGCAGGAACGGATCTAGCTGAACACTGTGAGCAGGACGCACTGCACTAAATGTAATTAGCAGGAACGGATCTAGCTGAACACTGTGAGCAGGACGCACTGCACTAAATGTAAATAGCAGGAACGGATCTAGCTGAACACTGTGAGCAGGACGCACTGCACTAAATGTAAATAGTCTAGATAGAAGATAACAGGAACGGATCTAGCTAAACTGAATACAGTGTATATATATATATGCAACACCTGGGATGCATATATATACACAATACACTGTAAGTGCAGCTAACTGACTGACTTTTCTGCCTAATCTATCTAACTCAAATCAAATGACACTGTCTTTCTCTCTCTCTATCTCTCAGCACACCGGAACACACACTACACAGGGCCGCCGTGCAGGCGGCCTTATATAGTGTGGGGTGTGTACTAAATCCCCTGAGCCATAATTGGCCAAAGCCACCCTGGCTTTGGCCAATTACAGCTCTCTCTACTGACGGCGCTGTGATTGGCCAAGCATGCGGGTCATAGTGCATGCTTGGCCAATAATCAGCCAGCAATGCACTGCGATGCCGCAGTGAATTATGGGCCGTGACGCGCCACACGAATTTGGCGCGAACGGCCCATATCGTTCGCAATTCGGCGAACGACCGAACAGCCGATGTTCGAGTCGAACATGGGTTCGACTCGAACACGAAGCTCATCCCTACTCAGGATGAGTCCTACACACAGTTAGACTGCAGGCACCTGTGAGCAATCACCCCTCCCCCTACTTAATAGCCTGAAGGAACCAAAGAAGAAAAAAAAAAAAAAAAGCTATTTAAAAAGTGACAGAAAAGGCTAATTGAAAAGCTAAAAGGAAAAGCCCCAAAAATGCAACCCAGCAAACAAAAAGTAAAACTTGTTCACTCTCCCTCTGGTTTTAACTCACCACTTAGAAAAGTTCCACTTGGTATAAGTTCCAGCAATCTCCCAATGAGCAGGCTCAGGATGAGTCCTACACACAGTTATATAGACTGCAGGCACCTGTGAGCAATCACCCCTCCCCCTACTTAATAGCCTGAAGGAACCAAAGAAGAAAAAAAAAAAAAAAAAGCTATTTAAAAAGTGACAGAAAAGGCTAATTGAAAAGCTAAAAGGAAAAGCCCCAAAAATGCTACCCAGCAAACAAAAAGTAAAACTTGTTCACTCTCCCTCTGGTTTTAACTCACCACTTAGAAAAGTTCCACTTGGTATAAGTTCCAGCAATCTCCCAATGAGCAGGCTCAGGATGAGTCCTACACACAGTTATATAGACTGCAGGCACCTGTGAGCAATCACCCCTCCCCCTACTTAATAGCCTGAAGGAACCAAAGAAGAAGAAAAAAAAAAAAAAAAGCTATTTAAAAAGTGACAGAAAAGGCTAATTGAAAAGCTAAAAGGAAAAGCCCCAAAAATGCTTCCCAGCAAACAAAAAGTAAAACTTGTTCACTCTCCCTCTGGTTTTAACTCACCACTTAGAAAAGTTCCACTTGGTATAAGTTCCAGCAATCTCCCAATGAGCAGGCTCAGGATGAGTCCTACACACAGTTTTATAGACTGCAGGCACCTGTGAGCAATCACCCCTCCCCCTACTTAATAGCCTGAAGGAACCAAAGAAGAAAAAAAAAAAAAAAAAAAAAAAAAAAAAGCTATTTAAAAAGTGACAGAAAAGGCTAATTGAAAAGCTAAAAGGAAAAGCACCAAAAATGCTACCCAGCAAACAAAAAGTAAAACTTGTTCACTCTCCCTCTGGTTTTAACTCACCACTTAGAAAAGTTCCACTTGGTATAAGTTCCAGCAATCTCCCAATGAGCAGGCTCAGGATGAGTCCTACACACAGTTATATAGACTGCAGGCACCTGTGAGCAATCACCCCTCCCCCTACTTAATAGCCTGAAGGAACCAAAGAAGAAAAAAAAAAAAAAAAAAAAGCTATTTAAAAAGTGACAGAAAAGGCTAATTGAAAAGCTAAAAGGAAAAGGCCCAAAAATGCTACCCAGCAAACAAAAAGTAAAACTTGTTCACTCTCCCTCTGGTTTTAACTCACCACTTAGAAAAGTTCCACTTAGTATACGTTCCAGCAATCTCCCAATGAGCAGGCTCAGGATGAGTCCTACACACAGTTATATAGACTGCAGGCACCTGTGAGCAATCACCCCTCCCCCTACTTAATAGCCTGAAGGAACCAAAGAAGAAAAAAAAAAAAAGCTATTTAAAAAGTGACAGAAAAGGCTAATTGAAAAGCTAAAAGGAAAAGCCCCAAAAATGCTACCCAGCAAACAAAAAGTAAAACTTGTTCACTCTCCCTCTGGTTTTAACTCACCACTTAGAAAAGTTCCACTTGGTATAAGTTCCAGCAATCTCCCAATGAGCAGGCTCAGGATGAGTCCTACACACAGTTATATAGACTGCAGGCACCTGTGAGCAATCACCCCTCCCCCTACTTAATAGCCTGAAGGAACCAAAGAAGAAGAAGAAAAAAAAAAAAAGCTATTTAAAAAGTGACAGAAAAGGCTAATTGAAAAGCTAAAAGGAAAAGCCCCAAAAATGCTACCCAGCAAACAAAAAGTAAAACTTGTTCACTCTCCCTCTGGTTTTAACTCACCACTTAGAAAAGTTCCACTTGGTATAAGTTCCAGCAATCTCCCAATGAGCAGGCTCAGGATGAGTCCTACACACAGTTATATAGACTGCAGGCACCTGTGAGCAATCACCCCTCCCCCTACTTAATAGCCTGAAGGAACCAAAGAAGAAGAAAAAAAAAAAAGCTATTTAAAAAGTGACAGAAAAGGCTAATTGAAAAGCTAAAAGGAAAAGCCCCAAAAATGCTACCCAGCAAACAAAAAGTAAAACTTGTTCACTCTCCCTCTGGTTTTAACTCACCACTTAGAAAAGTTCCACTTGGTATAAGTTCCAGCAATCTCCCAATGAGCAGGCTCAGGATGAGTCCTACACACAGTTATATAGACTGCAGGCACCTGTGAGCAATCACCCCTCCCCCTACTTAATAGCCTGAAGGAACCAAAGAAAAAAAAAAAAAAAAAAAGCTATTTAAAAAGTGACAGAAAAGGCTAATTGAAAAGCTAAAAGGAAAAGCCCCAAAAATGCTACCCAGCAAACAAAAAGTAAAACTTGTTCACTCTCCCTCTGGTTTTAACTCACCACTTAGAAAAGTTCCACTTGGTATAAGTTCCAGCAATCTCCCAATGAGCAGGCTCAGGATGAGTCCTACACACAGTTATATAGACTGCAGGCACCTGTGAGCAATCACCCCTCCCCCTACTTAATAGCCTGAAGGAACCAAAGAAGAAAAAAAAAAAAAAAAAAACTATTTAAAAAGTGACAGAAAAGGCTAATTGAAAAGCTAAAAGGAAAAGCCCCAAAAATGCTACCCAGCAAACAAAAAGTAAAACTTGTTCACTCTCCCTCTGGTTTTAACTCACCACTTAGAAAAGTTCCACTTGGTATAAGTTCCAGCAATCTCCCAATGAGCAGGCTCAGGATGAGTCCTACACACAGTTATATAGACTGCAGGCACCTGTGAGCAATCACCCCTCCCCCTACTTAATAGCCTGAAGGAACCAAAGAAGAAAAAAAAAAAAAAAAGCTATTTAAAAAGTGACAGAAAAGGCTAATTGAAAAGCTAAAAAGGAAAAGCCCCAAAAATGCTACCCAGCAAACAAAAAGTAAAACTTGTTCACTCTCCCTCTGGTTTTAACTCACCACTTAGAAAAGTTCCACTTGGTATAAGTTCCAGCAATCTCCCAATGAGCAGGCTCAGGATGAGTCCTACACACAGTTATACAGACTGCAGGCACCTGTGAGCAATCACCCCTCCCCCTACTTAATAGCCTGAAGGAACCAAAGAAGAAAAAAAAAAAAAAAAAAAAAAAAAAAAAGCTATTTAAAAAGTGACAGAAAAGCCTAATTGAAAAGCTAAAAGGAAAAGGCCCAAAAATGCTACCCAGCAAACAAAAAGTAAAACTTGTTCACTCTCCCTCTGGTTTTAACTCACCACTTAGAAAAGTTCCACTTGGTATACGTTCCAGCAATCTCCCAATGAGCAGGCTCAGGATGAGTCCTACACACAGTTATATAGACTGCAGGCACCTGTGAGCAATCACCCCTCCCCCTACTTAATAGCCTGAAGGAACCAAAGAAGAAAAAAAAAAAAAAAAAAAGCTTTTTAAAAAGTGACAGAAAAGGCTAATTGAAAAGCTAAAAGGAAAAGCCCCAAAAATGCTACTCAGCAAACATAAAGTAAAACTTGTTCACTCTCCCTCTGGTTTTAACTCACCACTTAGAAAAGTTCCACTTGGTATAAGTTCCAGCAATCTCCCAATGAGCAGGCTCAGGATGAGTCCTACACACAGTTATATAGACTGCAGGCACCTGTGAGCAATCACCCCTCCCCCTACTTAATAGCCTGAAGGAACCAAAGAAGAAAAAAAAAAAAAAAGCTATTTAAAAAGTGACAGAAAAGGCTAATTGAAAAGCTAAAAGGAAAAGCCCCAAAAATGCTACCCAGCAAACAAAAAGTAAAACTTGCTCACTCTCCCTCTGGTTTTAACTCACCACTTAGAAAAGTTCCACTTGGTATAAGTTCCAGCAATCTCCCAATGAGCAGGCTCAGGATGAGTCCTACACACAGTTATACAGACTGCAGGCACCTGTGAGCAATCACCCCTCCCCCTACTTAATAGCCTGAAGGAACCAAAGAAGAAAAAAAAAAAAAAAAAAAAAAAAAGCTATTTAAAAAGTGACAGAAAAGCCTAATTGAAAAGCTAAAAGGAAAAGCCCCAAAAATGCTACCCAGCAAACAAAAAGTAAAACTTGTTCACTCTCCCTCTGGTTTTAACTCACCACTTAGAAAAGTTCCACTTGGTATACGTTCCAGCAATCTCCCAATGAGCAGGCTCAGGATGAGTCCTACACACAGTTATATAGACTGCAGGCACCTGTGAGCAATCACCCCTCCCCCTACTTAATAGCCTGAAGGAACCAAAGAAGAAAAAAAAAAAAAAAAAAGCTATTTAAAAAGTGACAGAAAAGGCTAATTGAAAAGCTAAAAGGAAAAGCCCCAAAAATGCTACCCAGCAAACATAAAGTAAAACTTGTTCACTCTCCCTCTGGTTTTAACTCACCACTTAGAAAAGTTCCACTTGGTATAAGTTCCAGCAATCTCCAAATGAGCAGGCTCAGGATGAGTCCTACACACAGTTATATAGACTGCAGGCACCTGTGAGCAATCACCCCTCCCCCTACTTAATAGCCTGAAGGAACCAAAGAAGAAGAAAAAAAAAAAAAAAAAAAAAGCTATTTAAAAAGTGACAGAAAAGGCTAATTGAAAAGCTAAAAGGAAAAGCCCCAAAAATGCTACCCAGCAAACAAAAAGTAAAACTTGTTCACTCTCCCTCTGGTTTTAACTCACCACTTAGAAAAGTTCCACTTGGTATAAGTTCCAGCAATCTCCCAATGAGCAGGCTCAGGATGAGTCCTACACACAGTTATATAGACTGCAGGCACCTGTGAGCAATCACCCCTCCCCCTACTTAATAGCCTGAAGGAACCAAAGAAGAAAAAAAAAAAAAAAAAACTATTTAAAAAGTGACAGAAAAGGCTAATTGAAAAGCTAAAAGGAAAAGCCCCAAAAATGCTACCCAGCAAACAAAAAGTAAAACTTGTTCACTCTCCCTCTGGTTTTAACTCACCACTTAGAAAAGTTCCACTTGGTATAAGTTCCAGCAATCTCCCAATGAGCAGGCTCAGGATGAGTCCTACACACAGTTATATAGACTGCAGGCACCTGTGAGCAATCACCCCTCCCCCTACTTAATAGCCTGAAGGAACCAAAGAAGAAGAAAAAAAAAAAAAAAAAAAGCTATTTAAAAAGTGACAGAAAAGGCTAATTGAAAAGCTAAAAGGAAAAGCCCCAAAAATGCTACCCAGCAAACAAAAAGTAAAACTTGTTCACTCTCCCTCTGGTTTTAACTCACCACTTAGAAAAGTTCCACTTGGTATAAGTTCCAGCAATCTCCCAATGAGCAGGCTCAGGATGAGTCCTACACACAGTTATATAGACTGCAGGCACCTGTGAGCAATCACCCCTCCCCCTACTTAATAGCCTGAAGGAACCAAAGAAGAAGAAAAAAAAAAAAAAAAAAAAAGCTATTTAAAAAGTGACAGAAAAGGCTAATTGAAAAGCTAAAAGGAAAAGCCCCAAAAATGCTACCCAGCAAACAAAAAGTAAAACTTGTTCACTCTCCCTCTGGTTTTAACTCACCACTTAGAAAAGTTCCACTTGGTATAAGTTCCAGCAATCTCCCAATGAGCAGGCTCAGGATGAGTCCTACACACAGTTATATAGACTGCAGGCACCTGTGAGCAATCACCCCTCCCCCTACTTAATAGCCTGAAGGAACCAAAGAAGAAAAAAAAAAAAAAAAAAAAAGCTATTTAAAAAGTGACAGAAAAGGCTAATTGAAAAGCTAAAAGGAAAAGCCCCAAAAATGCTACCCAGCAAACAAAAAGTAAAACTTGTTCACTCTCCCTCTGGTTTTAACTCACCACTTAGAAAAGTTCCACTTGGTATAAGTTCCAGCAATCTCCCAATGAGCAGGCTCAGGATGAGTCCTACACACAGTTATATAGACTGCAGGCACCTGTGAGCAATCACCCCTCCCCCTACTTAATAGCCTGAAGGAACCAAAGAAGAAAAAAAAAAAAAAAAAAAAAGCTATTTAAAAAGTGACAGAAAAGGCTAATTGAAAAGCTAAAAGGAAAAGCCCCAAAAATGCTACCCAGCAAACATAAAGTAAAACTTGTTCACTCTCCCTCTGGTTTTAACTCACCACTTAGAAAAGTTCCACTTGGTATAAGTTCCAGCATTCTCCAAATGAGCAGGCTCAGGATGAGTCCTACACACAGTTATACAGACTGCAGGCACCTGTGAGCAATCACCCCTCCCCCTACTTAATAGCCTGAAGGAACCAAAGAAGAAAAAAAAAAAAAAAAAAAAAAAAAAGCTATTTAAAAAGTGACAGAAAAGCCTAATTGAAAAGCTAAAAGGAAAAGCCCCAAAAATGCTACCCAGCAAACAAAAAGTAAAACTTGTTCACTCTCCCTCTGGTTTTAACTCACCACTTAGAAAAGTTCCACTTGGTATAAGTTCCAGCAATCTCCCAATGAGCAGGCTCAGGATGAGTCCTACACACAGTTATATAGACTGCAGGCACCTGTGAGCAATCACCCCTCCCCCTACTTAATAGCCTGAAGGAACCAAAGAAGAAAAAAAAAAAAAGCTATTTAAAAAGTGACAGAAAAGGCTAATTGAAAAGCTAAAAGGAAAAGCCCCAAAAATGCTACCCAGCAAACAAAAAGTAAAACTTGTTCACTCTCCCTCTGGTTTTAACTCACCACTTAGAAAAGTTCCACTTGGTATAAGTTCCAGCAATCTCCCAATGAGCAGGCTCAGGATGAGTCCTACACACAGTTATATAGACTGCAGGCACCTGTGAGCAATCACCCCTCCCCCTACTTAATAGCCTGAAGGAACCAAAGAAGAAGAAAAAAAAAAAAAAAAAAGCTATTTAAAAAGTGACAGAAAAGGCTAATTGAAAAGCTAAAAGGAAAAGCCCCAAAAATGCTACCCAGCAAACAAAAAGTAAAACTTGTTCACTCTCCCTCTGGTTTTAACTCACCACTTAGAAAAGTTCCACTTGGTATAAGTTCCAGCAATCTCCCAATGAGCAGGCTCAGGATGAGTCCTACACACAGTTATACAGACTGCAGGCACCTGTGAGCAATCACCCCTCCCCCTACTTAATAGCCTGAAGGAACCAAAGAAGAAAAAAAAAAAAAAAAAAAAAAAAGCTATTTAAAAAGTGACAGAAAAGGCTAATTGAAAAGCTAAAAGGAAAAGCCCCAAAAATGCTACCCAGCAAACAAAAAGTAAAACTTGTTCACTCTCCCTCTGGTTTTAACTCACCACTTAGAAAAGTTCCACTTGGTATAAGTTCCAGCAATCTCCCAATGAGCAGGCTCAGGATGAGTCCTACACACAGTTATATAGACTGCAGGCACCTGTGAGCAATCACCCCTCCCCCTACTTAATAGCCTGAAGGAACCAAAGAAGAAAAAAAAAAAAAAAAAAAAAAAAAAGCTATTTAAAAAGTGACAGAAAAGCCTAATTGAAAAGCTAAAAGGAAAAGCCCCAAAAATGCTACCCAGCAAACAAAAAGTAAAACTTGTTCACTCTCCCTCTGGTTTTAACTCACCACTTAGAAAAGTTCCACTTGGTATACGTTCCAGCAATCTCCCAATGAGCAGGCTCAGGATGAGTCCTACACACAGTTATATAGACTGCAGGCACCTGTGAGCAATCACCCCTCCCCCTACTTAATAGCCTGAAGGAACCAAAGAAGAAAAAAAAAAAAAAAAAAGCTATTTAAAAAGTGACAGAAAAGGCTAATTGAAAAGCTAAAAGGAAAAGCCCCAAAAATGCTACCCAGCAAACATAAAGTAAAACTTGTTCACTCTCCCTCTGGTTTTAACTCACCACTTAGAAAAGTTCCACTTGGTATAAGTTCCAGCAATCTCCAAATGAGCAGGCTCAGGATGAGTCCTACACACAGTTATATAGACTGCAGGCACCTGTGAGCAATCACCCCTCCCCCTACTTAATAGCCTGAAGGAACCAAAGAAGAAGAAAAAAAAAAAAAAAAAAAAAGCTATTTAAAAAGTGACAGAAAAGGCTAATTGAAAAGCTAAAAGGAAAAGCCCCAAAAATGCTACCCAGCAAACAAAAAGTAAAACTTGTTCACTCTCCCTCTGGTTTTAACTCACCACTTAGAAAAGTTCCACTTGGTATAAGTTCCAGCAATCTCCCAATGAGCAGGCTCAGGATGAGTCCTACACACAGTTATATAGACTGCAGGCACCTGTGAGCAATCACCCCTCCCCCTACTTAATAGCCTGAAGGAACCAAAGAAGAAAAAAAAAAAAAAAAAAACTATTTAAAAAGTGACAGAAAAGGCTAATTGAAAAGCTAAAAGGAAAAGCCCCAAAAATGCTACCCAGCAAACAAAAAGTAAAACTTGTTCACTCTCCCTCTGGTTTTAACTCACCACTTAGAAAAGTTCCACTTGGTATAAGTTCCAGCAATCTCCCAATGAGCAGGCTCAGGATGAGTCCTACACACAGTTATATAGACTGCAGGCACCTGTGAGCAATCACCCCTCCCCCTACTTAATAGCCTGAAGGAACCAAAGAAGAAGAAAAAAAAAAAAAAAAAAAAAGCTATTTAAAAAGTGACAGAAAAGGCTAATTGAAAAGCTAAAAGGAAAAGCCCCAAAAATGCTACCCAGCAAACAAAAAGTAAAACTTGTTCACTCTCCCTCTGGTTTTAACTCACCACTTAGAAAAGTTCCACTTGGTATAAGTTCCAGCAATCTCCCAATGAGCAGGCTCAGGATGAGTCCTACACACAGTTATATAGACTGCAGGCACCTGTGAGCAATCACCCCTCCCCCTACTTAATAGCCTGAAGGAACCAAAGAAGAAAAAAAAAAAAAAAAAAAAAGCTATTTAAAAAGTGACAGAAAAGGCTAATTGAAAAGCTAAAAGGAAAAGCCCCAAAAATGCTACCCAGCAAACAAAAAGTAAAACTTGTTCACTCTCCCTCTGGTTTTAACTCACCACTTAGAAAAGTTCCACTTGGTATAAGTTCCAGCAATCTCCCAATGAGCAGGCTCAGGATGAGTCCTACACACAGTTATATAGACTGCAGGCACCTGTGAGCAATCACCCCTCCCCCTACTTAATAGCCTGAAGGAACCAAAGAAGAAAAAAAAAAAAAAAAAAAAAGCTATTTAAAAAGTGACAGAAAAGGCTAATTGAAAAGCTAAAAGGAAAAGCCCCAAAAATGCTACCCAGCAAACATAAAGTAAAACTTGTTCACTCTCCCTCTGGTTTTAACTCACCACTTAGAAAAGTTCCACTTGGTATAAGTTCCAGCATTCTCCAAATGAGCAGGCTCAGGATGAGTCCTACACACAGTTATACAGACTGCAGGCACCTGTGAGCAATCACCCCTCCCCCTACTTAATAGCCTGAAGGAACCAAAGAAGAAAAAAAAAAAAAAAAAAAAAAAAAAGCTATTTAAAAAGTGACAGAAAAGCCTAATTGAAAAGCTAAAAGGAAAAGCCCCAAAAATGCTACCCAGCAAACAAAAAGTAAAACTTGTTCACTCTCCCTCTGGTTTTAACTCACCACTTAGAAAAGTTCCACTTGGTATAAGTTCCAGCAATCTCCCAATGAGCAGGCTCAGGATGAGTCCTACACACAGTTATATAGACTGCAGGCACCTGTGAGCAATCACCCCTCCCCCTACTTAATAGCCTGAAGGAACCAAAGAAGAAAAAAAAAAAAAGCTATTTAAAAAGTGACAGAAAAGGCTAATTGAAAAGCTAAAAGGAAAAGCCCCAAAAATGCTACCCAGCAAACAAAAAGTAAAACTTGTTCACTCTCCCTCTGGTTTTAACTCACCACTTAGAAAAGTTCCACTTGGTATAAGTTCCAGCAATCTCCCAATGAGCAGGCTCAGGATGAGTCCTACACACAGTTATATAGACTGCAGGCACCTGTGAGCAATCACCCCTCCCCCTACTTAATAGCCTGAAGGAACCAAAGAAGAAGAAAAAAAAAAAAAAAAAAGCTATTTAAAAAGTGACAGAAAAGGCTAATTGAAAAGCTAAAAGGAAAAGCCCCAAAAATGCTACCCAGCAAACAAAAAGTAAAACTTGTTCACTCTCCCTCTGGTTTTAACTCACCACTTAGAAAAGTTCCACTTGGTATAAGTTCCAGCAATCTCCCAATGAGCAGGCTCAGGATGAGTCCTACACACAGTTATACAGACTGCAGGCACCTGTGAGCAATCACCCCTCCCCCTACTTAATAGCCTGAAGGAACCAAAGAAGAAAAAAAAAAAAAAAAAAAAAAAAGCTATTTAAAAAGTGACAGAAAAGGCTAATTGAAAAGCTAAAAGGAAAAGCCCCAAAAATGCTACCCAGCAAACAAAAAGTAAAACTTGTTCACTCTCCCTCTGGTTTTAACTCACCACTTAGAAAAGTTCCACTTGGTATAAGTTCCAGCAATCTCCCAATGAGCAGGCTCAGGATGAGTCCTACACACAGTTATATAGACTGCAGGCACCTGTGAGCAATCACCCCTCCCCCTACTTAATAGCCTGAAGGAACCAAAGAAGAAAAAAAAAAAAAAAAAAAAAAAAAGCTATTTAAAAAGTGACAGAAAAGGCTAATTGAAAAGCTAAAAGGAAAAGCCCCAAAAATGCTACCCAGCAAACAAAAAGTAAAACTTGTTCACTCTCCCTCTGGTTTTAACTCACCACTTAGAAAAGTTCCACTTGGTATAAGTTCCAGCAATCTCCCAATGAGCAGGCTCAGGATGAGTCCTACACACAGTTATATAGACTGCAGGCACCTGTGAGCAATCACCCCTCCCCCTACTTAATAGCCTGAAGGAACCAAAGAAGAAAAAAAAAAAAGAAAAAAAAAAGCTATTTAAAAAGTGACAGAAAAGGCTAATTGAAAAGCTAAAAGGAAAAGCCCCAAAAATGCTACCCAGCAAACATAAAGTAAAACTTGTTCACTCTCCCTCTGGTTTTAACTCACCACTTAGAAAAGTTCCACTTGGTATAAGTTCCAGCATTCTCCAAATGAGCAGGCTCAGGATGAGTCCTACACACAGTTATACAGACTGCAGGCACCTGTGAGCAATCACCCCTCCCCCTACTTAATAGCCTGAAGGAACCAAAGAAGAAAAAAAAAAAAAAAAAAAAAAAAAAGCTATTTAAAAAGTGACAGAAAAGGCTAATTGAAAAGCTAAAAGGAAAAGCCCCAAAAATGCTACCCAGCAAACAAAAAGTAAAACTTGTTCACTCTCCCTCTGGTTTTAACTCACCACTTAGAAAAGTTCCACTTGGTATAAGTTCCAGCAATCTCCCAATGAGCAGGCTCAGGATGAGTCCTACACACAGTTATATAGACTGCAGGCACCTGTGAGCAATCACCCCTCCCCCTACTTAATAGCCTGAAGGAACCAAAGAAGAAAAAAAAAAAAAAAAAAAAAAAAAAGCTATTTAAAAAGTGACAGAAAAGGCTAATTGAAAAGCTAAAAGGAAAAGCCCCAAAAATGCTACCCAGCAAACAAAAAGTAAAACTTGTTCACTCTCCCTCTGGTTTTAACTCACCACTTAGAAAAGTTCCACTTGGTATAAGTTCCAGCAATCTCCCAATGAGCAGGCTCAGGATGAGTCCTACACACAGTTATATAGACTGCAGGCACCTGTGAGCAATCACCCCTTCCCCTACTTAATAGCCTGAAGGAACCAAAGAAGAAAAAAAAAAAAAAGCTATTATATGTGCAAAGAATCGCAAATATCAAGCAGCATCACTAAATACCATAAATATATCTTCACACAAATAAATATAAAGTGATAAAGTGCCAAAAACAATATTGCAAATATCAAGCAGTATCACTAAATACCAAAAATATATCTTCACAAAAATATAAAGTGATAAAGTGCCAAAGACAATAAATGTCCAAAAACAATAATTGTCCACCAATGATGTGTAAATGTGCAATAATTTATAAGCAATAAAAAATCATTGATAATGTGTCCAAATCGCAGCTGAAAAACGCAAAACCATATATTGTTTGGTGCAAGAAAAGTTCATAACAATTGTGCAAAAATTGTGCAATTGTGCAAAAAAATCTTCTTAGGTGATAAAGTGCCGTGCTGTACCAACTGGTGGTCCCCCCAATGTGGTTGCACTCACCGGAGCGCTCCACCCCTGTAGGGGTACGAGCGGGTAATGTTGGTCCTCTCACTCCAGTCTTATAGGTGTCAGTCTCCTTCCACGCATCCCATTACCAAAACGCAGCTGTATACACTGAGAGGTGGGGACTTCCTGCCCCTTGGTGTTAAAGACCCACTGGATATCCGCTTGAGTAAAAAATATTAGAGGAAAAATATCCACATAGCGTGATTCTGTTTTTAAAAAATGTCTATTTATTTGCATAAAAAACAGTCCAGTCGCATTAGGCTGGTAACACAATAGCAGTAAAAAAGTATCTAGAAAGTGTTACAAATTAGAAGAGGAAGTGCACAGTCTCCTATGCTCTCCCTGTAGTCTGGGGCTGCAGTGTCAGCGTGAACCGCCGCTTGCGTTCCACCGGTCAGAGTTCCGGAACCACGATCCGCGGAAGTGATGTTGTGCGTGCCAAGATAGTCCCGCCTTACGCATTTTGTCACACGGACGTCATCGGAGGCGCTGCCATCTTGGTACTCCCAACGTCCTTTATAGAAGGTGTAGCTATAGCTGCGGCCAATCGTATCCCGGCTGTCGGACCCACATGTTCAGTGGCCTGGTTGCATAATTAGTTGCTAGGTAGTACAGGCCTCCAGCAAGGGATATAATAATGGAAAAAAAACCTATAGGAGCGTAGCCCGGCTCCATTATGCCCTCTACTGGTGTACCCAAATCAAATACTCCAAAAGCCGCAGCGATAACCCCCACTCATTAATATATACATCACAGCATGAATGTTAAACAGTTTCAGATATATGCAATTACATTCCTATTACAATAAAAAAGGCACCGTATATTACGGTTTTTCAGGAGGAACAAACTAGATAAAAATCTTATATTGTCTTGAATATTAGGAGAGAAAGTATGTATATATAACGATAAAAAATATATATTAAAAAATATATATTAAAAATTTTTTTTTAAATATTTAAAAAAAAAAAAAAAAAAATTTTTTTTTTTTGGGAAAACCCAAACAAATATTTTATTGTTTTAATCAGAAAATATTAATTACAAAAATATATTTAATAAAAAGAGTCCTTGTTGTAACAAGAGAAAAATAGAAACTAATAAATAATAAAGATAAAAAAATATTAAATATAAAAATAAAAAACCTTAAGATTATTTCCACTATGTTAGAAAATCTAACCATACCCATGTATGTAGAAAAACGAAGAAAAAAGAGGAACAAAAAGGGGGGGTTTTTTAGAGATGTGAACGGTAGAGAATTTCAAAAATGAGAGGCCTTAAACCCGTTTGCCATTTAATGATCCTCAGTTATTGCACTATCCCTTGACTCTGGGGAACCCTATAAACAAAAAGTGCACTACAAATATATATGGGGTGTATGTTGATCCCATGAAGAGATTAGATGTAATATGTGGATGTTCATATTATTAAGTTAAAAATTATAGGATTATTAGATAATAGCTAATAGGTAATAGCTATGTTAAAAATTAGACAGGAAGCAATTGAGGTCTATATCCACATTCAAGCCTCTTGGTACCAAACTGTCCAGGGGGTAAATCCATTTTGTTTCATTCTGGGATATTTTTATTTTCTTATTACCGCCCCTCCAGTAGTCTTTGATCAAATCAATGCCATAAAAAATCAATCCTGTGGGGTCCCTGTTGTGGAATTCGTCGAAAAGATTGTGTTTTGGGAAACCTTTTCTGATATTGTTAATATGTTCCCTGATCCTGACGAAAAGCGGCCTGGTGGTCCTTCCCACATACTGTAATCGGCAGGGGCATTCAATCACATATGTGACATGTGTGCTTTCACAAGTGATTAGTTCCCTAATCTGATACTCTTCCCCGGACCTCGATTTAAAAGATAATTTTCTCCTCGGTTGTTTCTTGCTTACCCGACATGGCAAGCATTTTTGGCATCTGAAAAAACCTTTTATTTCTGGGAAAAGTCTAATTGTTTTAGGTGGATCTATCACATTATGTACCAGTTGGTTCCTCAAATTGGGGGCCTTCCTGTAAATGAATCTTGTTTTTTTTTAAAGCAACCCTGCCAAAGTCCTGTCGGACTTCAGAATCGGCCAGTATTTCCTAATAATATGTTCAACTGAACGATATTGGTTGGTGAATCCCGTAATAAATGCCATGTCTGTCCCAGGGGGATTGTTATCTTTTACTCTCTTCCTCAGTAGGGAGTCGCGGTCCAGGTTGCCTATCTCCATCTTCTGTCTCACTAGGGGTTCCTTTCGGTACCCTTTAGCAATGAATTTCTCAATCAGATTGTCAGCTGATATATATATAGGATATATATATAGGATATATATATAATTCATTTTTTGGATCATACCAAAAAATTTTTTCACATTTTTTACCTTTACCTCTTTATTTATACACGTATAATTTTTGCTAATTTTTATACTCTTAACACAGCGCCACTCCCTATACTTTCATCAATAGAAATATGTGGCGCTACTCCATCAATCAGTAAAAAATCCAAAAACGCAACTAAAATGAACTAGGCTGTAAGGATGAAATGAACAAAGTGGGCTCCACCTAATATAAGAAACAATATTTAAAGCCTCAAAATATCACCATATATGAATAAATCAAAGACAAAAATTCCTGCAATGCAAATAACCAGCAATCGAATGCTCAAAATAATAAATAATCTCAGTGCTCAATAAATAAATAATGTCAACTACCCCTCAAGTGGCAAAAAATATTAAACAAGTGAACCTGTGAATATAAAACGCTGCCTTCCCAGACTAAAAAGCTCCAAAGACCAAACCACAAATGGCGTCCAATGTCTCACAGACAGTGGCTAGAGATCAAATCATTTCTAGTGCTAGATGA
Source organism: Lithobates clamitans (assembly GCA_037952925.1). Classification (NCBI taxonomy): domain Eukaryota; kingdom Metazoa; phylum Chordata; class Amphibia; order Anura; family Ranidae; genus Lithobates; species Lithobates clamitans. Next base: position 647,456 of record JBBGZY010000203.1, read on the forward strand.
CAAAATAAATAAATCATCAACATGAACTACAAAGTGAATGTGTTAGCATACAGTGCAAAAAAGAATATTTTAAGGTCAGCAAAAATTCCCATCTGATCTACAATGTGAAAATAAATCCCATAATACTGTTGCAATCATATCTAAAACTAATCCATAATTAATAATAATCGTTGAAAATGGTTGTGAAAACAATGAATAAAATTATCATAAATATTAGGAATAAATAAAACTCAAATGTAATAGGACAAGTAATCCCACAGAAGAGACACTGTCCCAAAAGGTGACAATAGTGCAATTAGTCCATATAGAAAGTGCAGTAGTGATGAGTGACTTCCAAAAAAACAGTCTTTAAATATAGTGCAAAATGTGCAGTGACTGGTGTTTTTTTCTTCTATGCACGTTCTAGTGCATCTCTCAAGTGTTTCCCCCAGCCTCTCACATCCAGCGGCGGCCCCCAATGGGCCAAGTAGAGCGGATAAGTATTCTAGGAGAGGATGTATTTTCTGCAGTGTTTGGTGACAAGTAAATCCGTCTCTCTGCAACTTTTCCCGCAGCTCCCAGCACTCACAGCAATCCCAGCAGTTTGTTTAGAAACAAAGGAGAGGTCTCATGGTGCAGTATGAAATACACATTTATTCAAAAAATATAGCAACTTACATTAAAATTAGCAGCGATCAGTAGATGTGTATGGCTTCCGGGTTCGGCCGTCCCCGAGAAGCGTAGGCACCTGACTCCTCCTACCCTGACGCGTTGCGTCACACCACGTGACTTTATCAAAGGGATCCCTTTGATACACATCTACTGATCGCTGGTGAGAGGCTGGGGGAAACACTTGAGAGATGCACTAGAACGTGCATAGAAGAAAAAAACACCAGTCACTGCACATTTTGCACTATATTTAAAGACTGTTTTTTTGGAAGTCACTCATCACTACTGCACTTTCTATATGGACTAATTGCACTATTGTCACCTTTTGGGACAGTGTCTCTTCTGTGGGATTACTTGTCCTATTACATTTGAGTTTTATTTATTCCTAATATTTATGATAATTTTATTCATTGTTTTCACAACCATTTTCAACGATTATTATTAATTATGGATTAGTTTTAGATATGATTGCAACAGTATTATGGGATTTATTTTCACATTGTAGATCAGATGGGAATTTTTGCTGACCTTAAAATATTCTTTTTTGCACTGTATGCTAACACATTCACTTTGTAGTTCATGTTGATGATTTATTTATTTTGTCATCTAGCACTAGAAATGATTTGATCTCTAGCCACTGTCTGTGAGACATTGGACGCCATTTGTGGTTTGGTCTTTGGAACCTTTTAGTCTGGGAAGGCAGCGTTTTATATTCACAGGTTCACTTGTTTAATATTTTTTGCCACTTGAGGGGTAGTTGACATTATTTATTTATTGAGCACTGAGATTATTTATTATTTTGAGCATTCGATTGCTGGTTATTTGCATTGCAGGAATTTTTGTCTTTGATTTATTCATATATGGTGATATTTTGAGGCTTTAAATATTGTTTCTTATATTAGGTGGAGCCCACTTTGTTCATTTCATCCTTACAGCCTAGTTCATTTTAGTTGCGTTTTTGGATTTTTTACTGATTGATGGAGTAGCGCCACATATTTCTATTGATTATCTTTTTTGGGGGAACTGAGTGAACCTATCTATGTTGGCAGCTCTCCATCGGGTATTTTACCGTCAGTTCCATAGCTCCCTGTATACATTGGGTTTTGCGCACTGGTTCTTACACATTTATTTACTCCCTATACTTTAATTTATATTCTTTGGGGGATCACTTAGGTGTTCCCTTCCTACCTAAGGGGGCTGCAGGTGTGAGTCAGTCTATGAACGCGGACTCGTTGATATATTTATTAATTTCTGGCTCCCACGGCTGCTAAGTAGAGATCTGCAGCTATGGACATTTTTGGGTATATGTCAAATAGGAAGATTGATGTAGGAGGGATTTTCAATCAAGAACAGGTGAATAATAGGCAGGACTTGACTGGGCTATTCAAGCAGTTAAGGCACACCCTAGAGAAACAGTTAAGGGTGTGGTGGGATATTGGTACTCTGGAGATGTATGTCAAAGAGAAAATGACACCCAGAAGGCTGAGATGGGACCTGAGTCCAAATGACAGCTTGGATGATCCATCTCTAAATGAAGAGTGGTATTCTTTCTTCTCAGGATGTGAAAACGAGCTCCTGCATAAAATATTAGAAAGGAGACGTTTCAAACTAAGAAAAGTAGAAGAGAGAATCACAGAGATAAAAAACCTATTACTTCCGTTTATTGACCAACAAGAATATAAGGATAAGGACAGAGAATTACAAGAAATCATAAAGAAATATGATTTGACTATACAAACAAAAAAACAGAAGAAATATAAAAGAGATGTCCTAGATTATGCCAATAAAAGGGTTTATAAATGGCAAGAAGAAATAAATGATTCGAATGACTCAAATATTGAACTGGAAGAAAACTCTGTGGATGAGAACCCAATAGAAGAGGATATGATAGCAGATACTCTGCGACAAACCAGATTTGAACACATTCCCAATGTAAGGCACACTGAATTACCACGCACACCCAACTACCAAAGGAGTGGATCGTGGACAAGGGGAAGGGATGAATACCCCCGAGAACCCATGAGCGGTAGATCCCCAGCCACTCCAAGGTATAATGTCCCTATCCAAAATAGGTATTCACCGTTGACGGATAGAAGACAATATGGCATGCACAATAGTCAACAATTTAGAAAACCCCCTAGGGAATATGGGGATTTTCACAGAGGTGGCCCACCTGGGAGATGGAAGGCACGACCCCCTTACAGGAGACAAGGGGGGAGAGGACCACCAGAGAACAGCAGAGATTTCCAAAGACGAGGAGATCTATCCACACACAGAGAGAGGAGGAATACCAGATCTTACAGATATCCACAGCAAACAGGGAACAGATCGTACAGATACCAGGACAGCGATCTGGATCATATCACAAGGGACATCGAAAGAGGATACAGGCAAGAGGAAAACGAGGAGGAAAGAAGAAGAAAGAGAAGAAGAGAGTATTAGGGGAAGGAATTTTTAATTTGAGTGATGTTGTTTTTACAGAAGAGGAACTAAAGGTTTTAGATTTAGGATTGAAATTCGCACCGGAGAAAAATAGATAAGTTTGAGGTTTTTATTGACCTACAAAAGTTTATGCGCAAATTAAGAATAAGGAAACATTATGCCTTGAACAAAGATAAGATAGGGGAAAGGGAACCATCTAATTTTCAACACACTGACCTCAGGAACAATTCCATCTTCAACCCCAAGGTTCCCGGTGACCAATGTATGAATGCCTTTAAGAAGATGGTGGAAAACAACCTTGCAAAACTGGAAAGGAAGAAACCTAGAAATAGAAACGTTTGGAAAACGATTAAAGAGATTGGAAAAAGAAATCAGGTAGTTATACGCCCCGCGGACAAAGGGGGCGGTCTGGTTATACTAAAAAAAGAAGACTATGAGGAAGAGATGCAGAACCTCCTTAGGGTGGAAAATACCTACAAGAAACTCAAAGGTAATCTGAAGCGACTTTTTGGAAAAAAAACTAAGAAATTTGGTGAAGAAAGGGAGAGATATTGGTATTTTAAATAAAAAGGAAGCTAAATATTTAATATGTGAGTCCACGAAAACACCGGTAATGTATTATCTACCAAAAATACACAAACGACTAGAGAAACCCCCAGGAAGACCAATAATAAGTGGTATCAATTCCTTATTTTCCAGATTGGGGGAATACATTGACTGTTTTTTAAAACCACTCGTGGCGAAAGGAAGATCATACCTTAAGGATAGCACACAATTAATTAATGAATTGAAACATGTTACTGAGGTTAATGGGTGCATCCTTGCAACGATAGATGTGAACTCCCTCTATACCAGTATCATACAGAAACATGGAATAAAGGGGGTTGAGAAAGCACTCCGTGAAGATGGGAGCCTCAAACGTGAACAGGTTGATTTTATTTTAGAGGCCCTGAAATTAGCGATGGAAAGCAATTATTTTTGGTACCAGAAAGATTATTACCTCCAGACTAAGGGTGTTGCCATGGGGGCTAAATATGCCCCGAGCGTGGCCAATTTATTTATGGACATGTGGGAAGCAGAACACATTTTTAAGAGATTACATCCAGAGATTAAATTCTACCGTCGCTACATAGACGACGTGATCATTGTGTGGGAGGGCACGTCAGACTCCTTCCAGGAATTCTTAGGATTGATGAATCGGAACCAATATGGTATTTCTTTTAGTGGCAAATGCGATCCCCAAGAAATAGAGTACTTAGATTTACATATTTTAAAGAAAATAATGAGTTTTACACCAAAACCTTTTTTAAAAAAACTGATCGCAATGGGTACATCCCGACTTCTAGCTGCCATCATCCCAAATGGAAGGAGAACATCCCGAAGGGTCAACTAATGAGATTGCGAAGAAACTGCCATAGAATTGAAGATTATTTTATACAAGCTGACAATCTGATTGAGAAATTCATTGGTAAAGGGTACCGAAAGGAACCCCTAGTGAGACAGAAGATGGAGATAGGCAACCTGGACTGCGACTCCCTACTGAGGAAGAGAGTAAAAGATAACAATCCCCCTGGGACAGACATGGCATTTATTACGGGATTCACCAACCAATATCGTTCAGTTGAACATATTATTAGGAAAAACTGGCCGATTCTGAAGTCCGACAGGACTTTGGCAGGGTTGCTTTAAAAAAAACCAAGATTCATTTACAGGAAGGCCCCCAATTTGAGGAACCAACTGGTACATAATGTGATAGATCCACCTAAAACAATTAGACTTTTCCCAGAAATAAAAGGTTTTTTCAGATGCCAAAAATGCTTGCCATGTCGGGTAAGCAAGAAACAACCGAGGAGAAAATTATCTTTTAAATCGAGGTCCAGGGAAGAGTATCAGATTAGGGAACTAATCACTTGTGAAAGCACACACGTCACATATGTGATTGAATGCCCCTGCCGATTACAGTATGTGGGAAGGACCACCAGGCCGCTTTTCGTCAGGATCAGGGAACATATTAACAATATCAGAAAAGGTTTCCCAAAACACAATCTTTCAAGGCATTTTGACGAATTCCACAACAGGGACCCCACAGGATTGATTTTTTATGGCATTGATTTTATCAAAGACTACTGGAGGGGCGGTAATAAGAAAATAAAAATATCCCAGAATGAAACAAAATGGATTTACCGCCTGGACAGTTTGGTACCAAGAGGCTTGAATGTGGATATAGACCTCAATTGCTTCCTGTCTAATTTTTAACATAGCTATTACCCCTTAAATCATCAGGGAATGTAGATAGTAGTAGATAGTAAGGATATTTGATTATCTAATAATCCTATAATTTTTAACTTAATAATATGAACATCCACATATTACATCTAATCTCTTCATGGGATCAACATACACCCCATATATATTTGTAGTGCACTTTTTGTTTATAGGGTTCCCCAGAGTCAAGGGATAGTGCAATAACTGAGGATCATTAAATGGCAAACGGGTTTAAGGCCTCTCATTTTTAAAAATTCTCTACCGTTCACATCTCTAAAAAAAACCCCCCTTTTTGTTCCTCTTTTTTCTTCTTTTTTCTACATACATGGGTATGGTTAGATTTTCTAACATAGTGGAAATAATCTTAAGGTTTTTTTATTTTTATATTTAATATTTTTTTATCTTTATTATTTATTAGTTTCTATTTTTCTCTTGTTACAACAAGGACTCTTTTTATTAAATATATTTTTGTAATTAATATTTTCTGATTAAAACAATAAAATATTTGTTTGGGTTTTCCCAAAAAAAAAAAATTTTTTTTTTTTTTTTTAAATATTTAAAAAAAATATTTTTAATATATATTTTTTACTATATATTTTTTATCGTTATATATACATACTTTCTCTCCTAATATTCAAGACAATATAAGATTTTTATCTAGTTTGTTCCTCCTGAAAAACCGTAATATACGGTGCCTTTTTTATTGTAATAGGAATGTAATTGCATATATCTGAAACTGTTTAACATTCATGCTGTGATGTATATATTAATGAGTGGGGGTTATCGCTGCGGCTTTTGGAGTATTTGATTTGGGTACACCAGTAGAGGGCATAATGGAGCCGGGCTACGCTCCTATAGGTTTTTTTCCCATTATTATATCCCTTGCTGGAGGCATGTTCTACCTAGCAACTAATTATGCAACCAGGCCACTGAACATGTGGGTCCGACAGCCGGGATACGATTGGCCGCAGCTATAGCTACACCTTCTATAAAGGACGTTGGGAGTGCCAAGATGGCAGCGCCTCCGATGACGTCCGTGTGACGAAACGCGTAAGGCAGGACTATCTTGGCACGCACAACGTCACTTCCGCGGATTGTGGTGACGGAACTCTGACCGGTGGAACGCAAGCGGCGGTTCACGCTGACACTGCAGCCCCGGACTACAGGGAGAGCATAGGAGACTGTGCACTTCCTCTTCTAATTTGTAACACTTTCTAGATACTTTTTTACTGCTATTGTGTTACCAGCCTAATGCGACTGGACTGTTTTTTATGCAAATAAATAGACATTTTTTAAAAACAGAATCACGCTATGTGGATACTTTTCCTCTAATATTTTTTACTCAAGCGCATATCCAGTGGGTCTTTTAACACCAAGGGGCAGGAAGTCCCCACCTCTCAGTGTATACAGCTGCGTTTTGGTAATGGGATGCGTGGAAGGAGACTGACACCTATAAGACTGGAGTGAGAGGACCAACATTACCCGCTCGTACCCCTGCAGGGGTGGAGCGCTCCGGTAAGTGCAACCACATTGGGGGGACCACCAGTTGGTACAGCACGGCACTTTATCACCTAAGAAGATTTTTTTGCACAATTGCACAATTTTTGCACAATTGTTATGAACTTTTCTTGCACCAAACAATATATGGTTTTGCGTTTTTCAGCTGCGATTTGGACACATTATCAATGATTTTTTATTGCTTATAAATTATTGCACATTTACACATCATTGGTGGACAATTATTGTTTTTGGACATTTATTGTCTTTGGCACTTTATCACTTTATATTTTTGTGAAGATATATTTTTGGTATTTAGTGATACTGCTTGATATTTGCAATATTGTTTTTGGCACTTTATCACTTTATATTTATTTGTGTGAAGATATATTTATGGTATTTAGTGATGCTGCTTGATATTTGCGATTCTTTGCACATATAATATGAATTTTCACCTGATTAAGGTGTGTTTTCACTAACACTAGGATATATATATAATTCATTTTTTGGATCATACCAAAAAATTTTTTTCACATTTTTTACCTTTACCTTTTTATTTATACACGTATAATTTTTGCTAATTTTTATACTCTTAACACAGCGCCACTCCCTATACTTTAATTTATAAAATGGTAATATTACCTAAAATAATGTACAACTTACAGATGTTACCTATTGCGATCCCTCAGAGTTTTTTCAACATAATAAACAAAATGCAGATAAAGTATATATGGCAAAATAAAAAGCCGAGAGTAAATCACACACTAATGACCAGGAAGAGAAAGCACGGTGGTTTAGCTTCTCCAGATATAATAAGGTACTACAAGGCGGTAATATTAGCACGTATGGTAGAGTGGACAAAAGAAAATAGGGAAAAAAGTTGGGTGAGACAGAAAACACTTTAAGTAGAACTATACTGCACAAAGATATTTGGACACCAAGTAAGTTTAGGACACTGGATTTAAAATCACACGATTTGACTAAAAAGTATTTAAAGTATGGGATGCACTTCATCGGAGGGAAAATTGGGTATATAATTCACCCTTGATTTCGCTCACAGGAACTACATTTAAAAAAAAAAAAAAAGAAATATTTTTCAAAATTGAAACAAAAAATCCACAAGTTAAAGATATCGCTATAAAGGGGAAGATGAAAACAGCACTTGAATTAGAGGTTTCGAACGGGTGGAAGATGAGAGAATGGGAACTATTTCAATTACATCACTTTGTAAAGTCGTTGCTGCAACCAATTAGAGACGGAGGAGAACTAAACCCATTGGAAAAACTGTGTGCCACACAATTCCCACTGAAAAATGGAATTTCAACAATCTACGGGATACTGACAGACCTTGAAGGATTAGGAAGACCCTTCTACATAGAAAGATGGGAAAAAGAATTGGATATTAAATTTGAAGACCAGCAGGTCAAGAGGATGATTGAGGCGGGATACGACCACGCCTGGGACATGAACACCATCGAGATGAATTATAAATTCCTGGCGAGGTGGTATCTAACCCCAGTGAGAATTCAGAAATATCAACCGGATAGCTCGCCATGTTGTTGGAGAAATTGTGGAGGGAGAGCTACGATGTCACACATATGGTGGGAATGTCCAAAAATAAAGAAATACTGGCTGGAAATAGTCGATCTTATAAATGAGATAATAGAAGAGAAGATAGACTATAACATGTTGACATGTTTATTCCACATCTCTAAAACCCCAAGGAAACAATACACAAAAACAATAATCCCAAAGCTTTTGAATGCTGTGAAGGGACTGATCCCAAAGAGGTGGCTAGGCAGCGAAGGACCGGATATAAGAGAATGGTTTAAACAAGTGGATTATTATAGCAAAATGGAATTCCCTAAGAGCAGGGACAAAGACCAAATCGAAAAATTTAATAATATCTGGGGCGTATGGAAAAAATTCAAAACCTCTGACACATATTGGGGGAAGATGTTAGAAGGCACAGGGCCCTGAGGTAGGAAGACGGGGACAGACTGAAACAAACCAGAGGGGGGAGGGTGGGTGAAAAGTTTGAGTAGGGTAAGGGGATCTTTTTGTAGTTTTTTGTAGTTTTTAAAACCTGAAATAAATATTTTTCTTTTTTTCTATATAAACGTATAAAAGAATGGAGAATCCCACAATGATGTGAAAAAGGGAAGGGATAAAAATTGAACTGCGAAGTTGAAATAACCCTCCCTAATCAAATCACTGAAGTGGAAAAAAAAAGAAAAAAAAAATAATAATAATAATTGAGTCTCAATGGTGACACTATTATATGTTTTACTCCATCCCCAATTTCTCTAACATATAAGTTATATTGGTTAATTTTGAAAATCTATCCATCCCCCTGGTTGTTATTACCTGATGTCTAATGCTAGTATATTCTAATAGCCTGTTACATCCGCTGTCGCTGGATTGTCCCCCCGCCTGCTTATGCGGTTAACTGCAATGTCCTTAATTGTGAGGATGCTGCACCTGACTGTGTTTGCAGGTTTAGGACAGATTTGTCCTTTGGATTCTAGTTCATATTTTAGTGACAAGATATCTCTTGTCCCTTTGTTTCTGTTATATTTTTTTATCTTACCTACTAACTTTGCCTTTATGGTCATTGACAAAGTTATTTTGAAAATCGGAAGTTATTACAATACTTTCCAGTTATACTGGAAAAAACAACGTTATATTCTTCATTGTTATAGCAATTTATATGCACTCCAAGACATTCACTAATTTTTTCATTGCATAACCTTTCTCATTCTTTAAAAATTAATGACACTGTATCTCCTGTACACACACATGAGCTCTTCTCATCTACTCCACTTTACAGTTATAAGATAGACTTTTTTCATAAACTATATCACTTACTCATGACCAATGGTTCTGAAAGTCTTATCTCATAACGTACAGGGTTTTAATTCACCCCATAAAAGGAAAAAAGCCTTCCAACACTATAAGAGATTAGGGGCACATATCATACTTATGTAAGAAACACACTTTTCCTCCTCCAATCACCCAAACTATTTTGACAAAACTTACAATCAATTTAACTATACCACTTTTCACAAAACCCACGGTGTAGCCATCTTCATCCGCAACACCATTGTTTTAGACATACAAAATATATACAAAGATGTAGATAGCCGCTTTGTCATCATTAAAGGACTGATAAATAATAAAGCGATAACCATAGCATCGATTTATGCCCCTAATGAATCTCAATCTACCTTTTTTACAAACTTTTTCGAGACCCTTGATCGATATAGTTCTCCCCACATAATTCTTGGCGGGGATTTTAACCTAACCTCACACCCCGCCTTAGATAGAAGTAAAGTAACTTCATCCTCCAAAGCTTTCTCTAAATCCTTGAATAGATCCATTAACAAATTCCAACTTATTGACTCCTGGAGGGCCCACAATGTTGGAATCAGAGCCTATACTCATTACTCACACCCTCATGAAGTCTATGCCAGACTCGATTACATATTCTGCACCCCCATACTTCTAGCTAATTCCTCCAAAGCCCTTATCCACCCCTGTCCTTGGTCAGATCATGATATCACCTCATTTGAAACTTCATATATAGGACTCTCACCTTCCCCCTACAATTTGCGGTTAAACAACTCAATTTTATCTGACCTTTAATAACACACTCCATTTCAACACACATTGAAAATTACTTCACAGATAACGCTAATGATGAAACCCCTCCCACAACACTTTGGGTGGCTCATAAAGCAGTTTTACGAGGTCACCTAATTAGCCTAGCAGCAAACAGAAATAGAGAAAGACTTACAAACATTAAAAGTCTTACTAGAGATCTAAATCACCTATACAACAAACTACAACATACTCCCTCTCAAGAACTCACAAATCAGATTCAGGACAAACGCAAAGCTTTGGACCTTATCCTATCAGCAAATACAGAAAAATCTCTTAGATTCTCAAAAGCCAAGTTTTTATTACATAGTAATTCCCCATCAGCCATGTTCGCCAAAAAATGTAATCATGAACACAAACCCCCTCATACATATAAACTTAGAGATCAAACTGGGAACATGATCACCCACCCCCAAGAAGTCTTAAATATATTTTCCTCCTTTTACAAGGACTTACTTTCTAGCCCACAACCCCCTCTTGATCACACCTCTAAATCTTGGCTAGATGATATTCAACTACCCTCTCTTAACCCACAACAAATAGAATCTCTTAATGCCCCCTGTACGGAAACAGAAATAATCAGAATAATTAAATCACTTAGGACTTCTACAGCCCATGGTCCAGATGGCTTCTCATCTTCATATTATAAAAAATTTGCTCCTCTTTTAACCCCCTACCTAACTACCCTCTTTAATCATATTCTCAATGGCAATCACTTCCCAGATGAGATGCTCCTAGCCAATCTCTCTCTTATCCCTAAACCACTCAAAGACCACTCACTCCCCCAGAACTATCGCCTATATTGGTTCTTAACAACGACCTTAAAATTTTTGGGAGATTGCTTTCTGACAGATTGGCAGCTGTAATCACAAATTTAATTTACATTGATCAAACTGGCTTCATCCCTAGCCGACAGATTGTTGATTATATTAGACTCGTCACTAATATTATACAAGACATAAACCTACACTCTCTGCAACTTTGCCTTCTTAGTTTAGATATACATAAGGCGTTTGACAGCGTTAGCTGGTCATACCTCAACTTCTTACTGCCTAAATATGGGATTTCAGATAAATTCTTACAAGGATTTAACACAATTATATCACGCCCCCTAAACTAGAATCAAAATCCCCGGACACAACTTTGACTTCTTTCCCCTCAGTAGAGGGACTAGACAGGGCTGCCTCCTATCACCACTATTATTTGCCCTTGCAATTAAACCATTAGCCCACAAAATCAGAAATAGCATTGATATAAAGGGATATACTAAAGGAAATAGTGAATTCAAACTCAGTCTATATGCTGATGACGCCCTTATATTCTTCACAGAACCTCATACTTCTATCCCATCTCTTCTTAAAGAACTCAATTTTTTCTACACCATTTCAGGCCTCAAAATTAACACCAATAAATGTTCAGCTCTACCAATTACCTACACCCAAAATACTCAGAACCTATTATCAAACAATTTTCCATTTACATGGTGTCCCCAATCATTTAAATATCTTGGTATCACAATTAACTCAACACACAACCTTCTATATAAATCTAATTATATCCCACTATTCTCTCAGATTACCTCTCTCCTTAATTCCTGGTCATCTTTCCATATTTCTTTTCTGGGTAGAATATGTGCCGTTAAAATGACAATCCTCCCTAAGCTCTTATATTATTTCCGTGCCCTCCCTATTAATGTCCCAAAATCTAAATTGACTTCCATTCAAAGAATTATCAACAAATTTATTTGGGCGGGGAAAAAACCCAGATGCAGTTACGCCCTTATGCACAGATCTCAATCCACAGGTGGCCTAGGCCTCCCCAACCTCTGGCTCTACTACCTCGCTGCCAGATTTACCCAACTCACCCAATGGTTCACCCCCACCCATGAGACTCCATGGAAACAATTCAAAACCATTTCCATATTCCCATTACACCTACAAGGAATATTATGGTCCAACACCACCTCTTATAGTAAACTTACCAAACACAACATTATCGTTGCTCAATTTTATCAACTATGGAATAGACACAAAGATACATTCAAACTTTCCTCAAACACTCCCCCTTAGCCTCTTTCTTGGGAGACCCTAGATTTGCTTATGCCTATAGCAAAAGACTCTCCGTCTCTCCTTGGATCATTAAAAATGTAACCACACTTAGGTCCTTACAATTAACCACTTGAGCCCCGGACCATTATGCTGCCTAAGGACCAGAGGTCTTTTTCCAATTTGGCACTGCGTCGCTTTAACTGCTAATTGCGTGGTCATGCAATGCTGTACCCAAACGAAATTTGCGTCCTTTTCTTCCCACAAATAGAGCTTTCTTTTGATGGTATTTGATCACCTCTGCAGTTTTTATTTTTTGCGCTATAAACAGAAAAAGACCGAAAATTTTGAAAAAAAATGATATTTTCTACTTTTTGTTATAAAAAAAATCCAATAAACTAAATTTTAGTCATACATTTAGGCCAAAATGTATTCGGCCACATGTTTTTGGTAAAGAAAATGTCAATAAGCATATATTTATTGGTTTGCGCAAAAGTTATAGCGTCTACAAACTAGGGTACATTTTCTGTAATTTACACAGCTTTTAGTTTATGACTGCCTATGTCGTTTCTTGAGGTGCTAAAATGGCAGGGCAGTACAAAACCCCCCCAAATGACCCCATTTTGGAAAGTAGACACCCCAAAGAAATTGCTGAGAGGCATGTTGAACCCATTGAATATTTATTTTTTTGTCCCAAGTGATTGAATAATGACAAAAAAAAAAAAATATTTACAAAAAGTTGTCACTAAATGATATATTGCTCACACAGGCCATGGGCCTATGTGGAATTGCACCCCAAAATACATTCAGCTGCTTCTCCTGAGTATGGGGATACCACATGTGTGGGACTTTTTGGGAGCTTAGCCGCGTACGGGGCCCCGAAAACCAAGCACCGCCTTTAGGATTTCTAAGGGTGTAAATTTTTGATTTCACTCTTTACTGCCTATCACAGTTTCGGAGGCCATGGAATGCCCAGGTGGCACAAAACCCCCCCAAATGACCCCATTTTGGAAAGTAGACACCCCAAGCTATTTGCTGAGAGGCATATTGAGTCCATGGAATATTTTATATTTTGACACAAGTTGCGGGAAAGTGACACTTTTTTTTTTTTGCACAAAGTTGTCACTAAATTATATATTGCTCACACAGGCCATTGGCATATGTGGAATTGCACCCCAAAATACATTTAGCTGCTTCTCCTGAGTATGGGGATACCACATGTGTGGGACTTTTTGGGAGCCTAGCCGCGTATGGGGCCCCGAAAACCAAGCACCGCCTTCAGGATACTATACCACTAAGGGAGCTGTACGGTGCGTGCGTGGGTGTTAGCGCTACTGGCGCTAACCTGACGCTGCCTGGGGCTGGTGCTTGCCAGTTCACCAAAATGCTACCAAAAAAATGTTAGCGATCGCAGGGATCAGGCCTGACTCTGCGAACGCTGCAGTTATGCGTTTAGTGTTTTGTAAGTGACAGTGATCGATCGATACTGCACTTGGGTGGGCCGGGGCGGAGGGGCAAAACGCAGGTGCTAGCAGGTATCTGGGCTGATCCCGCTAACACTGTGTTTTTGGGAACCCTAAACTGCTGGGGACGCTAGTATAGATCTGATCGGATCAGATATTGATCCGATCAGATACTATACCACTAAGGGAGGCGTATGCTGCGTGCATGGGTGTTAGCGGTACTGGCGCTAATCTGACGCTGCCTGGGGCGACGCATATCACCGCCGGGCGATCAGGGGGCTAAACCTTTATTCGGTAATAAACGGTGGGTGCCCTGACACTAAAAAAAATAAACAAACTAACCAGCGTCACCCGTAACACTTATACGGTGATCAGTGGTGAAAGGGTTAACTAGGGGGCCATCAAGGGGTTAAAACATTTATTAGGTAGTATATGGGGGTCCCTGTCGCTATAAAACGCTGACGGCGAACCTAAATATTTAGGTCCCTAACTAGCGTCACCAGCGACACTAATACAGCGATCAGAAAAATGATCGCTTAGCGACACTGATGACGGGGGGTGATCAAGGGGTTAAAACTTTATTGGGGGGGTTAGGGGGGTATCCTAGACCTACAGGGGGATAATGCTAACTGTCCCAACACTGTAACTGTCACAAACTGACACCAATGCAGTAATCAGAAAAAAAAAAAAAAAACTGCTGGTGTCAGTTTGTGACAGGGGGGTGATTGGGGGGGGGATCGGGGGGCGATCGGGGGGGGATCGGGGTGTTTAGTGTGCCTGGCATGTTCTACTGTGTGTGTAGTGTTGGTGCACTCACATACCTGTCTTCTCTCCTCGGGCCGGAACGGAAATTACCGAGCCGAGGAGAGATGACATCATTTCCTTTGCTGCTGTTTAGCATACAGCAGCAAAGGAATGATGTGATTGGCCGGCGGCGATCGCGAGGGGGGGGGCCACGAACAGATGGCCTCCCCCTTATCTCCGATCGCCGTGGGACCAAAGACGACCGCCTCGGGCACCGGGGGGGGTCCGATCGGACCCCCCACCCGCGGAAGGCAAATCACGTATATATACGTGATTTTGCCTGTCCGTGCCACCTTGCCGACGTAAATCGGCGTGAGGCGGTCGTCAAGTGGTTAAAATGTGAATTCATCCCATTTTCCACATTACAAACTACCTATGGTCTTCCTTCCTGCGAATTACATCATTACCACCTAATTAAATCCTTTTACACTGAATATTTCGAACTCACAACACATCCCTCCAACACTACATTTGAACAAATCTGCATCTCTTCATCCAAAGACAGAGGCCTCATCTCAAGACTATACAATTACCTCAATAACTTTGGAATACCAGATAAATCAGCACAGGTGCTTAAATGAGAATTGGACATGGGGGTCTCGCTCAGCGTTGAGGAGTGAACCTCCATGTCTGACAACCTTTGCAAAAGTAACAAAGCCATCTCATTTAGAGAAACTCCAATAAAAATATTCTCCAGATGGTACCTAACCCCCTCTAAACTTCACACATACTACTCCTCCATTTCTCCAAATGGTTTTAGAGGATACTCGGAACCTGGTACGCTTATGCACACATTTTGGAAATGTATTCACCCTAATCAAATATGGCGCAAAGCCATTGACATTATTGAAAACTCATCCAAACAAAAAATCACTCCCACCCCCCAGAAACCTCCAGGAACCAATGCCAACTTGCAGCCAGTCATCGTAGGCCACCGGACTGTAACAGGCTTTTGTGACACTGGAGCTGAAGTCACTTTGGTCAGACCAGAGGTGATAGAAGAAACAGACATCATCCCAGAGAAGTTTCTTACCCTCACAGGAGTTGGGGGGACCCGTTTCCATGTACCCTGTGCCTATGTTTTCATCGATTGGGGTGCCGGAAGTGGGATGATAGAGGTGGGTGTCTCGGAGGAGATCCCCACTGCTGTGTTGTTGGGTTCTGATTTAGGTACCCTTGTTTCTTACTATGCCTATGCTAAGAGCACCCAGGATGCTCCCACTGAACTTTCTGGACCTACCAAGGTACTATTTACAGATGTTGGGGTAATATCTGGGCAACCTGTGGATGGACAGAGGGAGGGGGAGAGTGGAGTTGAAGTGCAAGGTCCTCCTTCAGAGAAAGGAGAGGAGACCCCCTTGCTTGTAAAGGTAACTGATGTGTGTTCCAATGATGCTGCACTGGTAAATGTTAAATGTGATGATGTTGATAATGCATTGCCAATATTGGTGGTCATTCGCAGTGCTGCAAAGGCAGCCGAGGTGCAGGCCCTGATTGCAGAACAGCAGGAGGAGGTCTCTGGGCCCTCTCCTGGTTCTGACCCAGGGGACTCCACCTCTGTTGAGCCTCAGCAGCCTTCCTTGTTTGCTACAGGACTGCTGGCTGGGACTTGTTGTTCCGCATTTGCAGCAGCACTGCAGACAGACCAAACACTAGCACAGCTCAGGAGTCTAGCTGATTGCACCCTGCCGAGAATGACAAACAAACAGTCTACTGGGACAAAGGGAAACTGTACAGAGAAGGTTTGCCTGCAGAAGGGAATGAGGCTGACATAGGTAGCAGGCAGCTGGTTGTACCCAGTAAATTTAGGGGACAGCTGCTAAAAGTGGCTCATGAGATTCCCCAAGCAGGGCCCTTGGGGATCACTAAGACTGAGGGCGGTTGATACATAACTTTTATTGGCCTACGATGTTGGTTGACATAGCTGACTACTGTCAGTCCTGTGTTACCTGCCAGCAAGTTGGCAAGGTAGGGGATGTACACAGGGCTCCGCTAAAACCTTTGCCTGTGATTGATGAACCTTTTAAGAAAGTGGCAGTTAGGGGTGCAATGGATCATCACCGATCCTTGATCCGAACGGGTCAACCTGTTCGGATCGGCACACCATGCGATCTGTGGAGTGCTCAGCTGCCTTGGCCTTAGGAAAGGCCACGGCTTCAGCCTAGATCCAGAGCGGCGGCCATCTTGGTACACCCGGTGGCGGCCTAGGTGTGTGGCTCACTGACGTCATCATTACCCACCTCAACTGCAAGCAAGCAGACAATCAAAGGGGAGATGTGGATATTACAGTGTGGGGGGGGGGTGTGGATATTAGTGGGGGAGACGTGGGGAGATGTGGACATTACAGTGGGGGAGATGTGGGGAGATGTGGATATTACAGTGGGGGAGATGTGGATATTACAGTGTGGGAGATGTGGATATTACAGTGGAGGGAGATGTGGATATTACAGTGGGGGAAATGTCCATTACAATGGGGGAGATGATGTGGATATTACAGTGGGGGAGATGACGTGGATATTACAGTGGGGGAGATGACGTGGATATTACAGTGGGGACGGAGATTGTGAATATTACAGTGGGTGAGATGTGGATAATACAGTGGGGGGAGACGTGGATATTACAGTGGGGGAGATGTGGATATTACAGTGGGGGGAGATGTGGATATTACAGTGGGGGAGATGTGGATATTACAGTGGGGGAGATGTCCATTACAGTGGGGGAGATTGTGGATACTACAGTGGGGGAGATTGTGGATATTACAGTGGGGGAGATGTGGATATTACAGTGGGGACCGAGATTGTGGATATTACAGTGGGGGAGATTGTGGATATTACAGTGGGGGAGGTGACGTGGATATTACAGTGGGGGAGATTGTGGATATTACAGTGGGGGAGATGACTTGTCTTTTTTGTTTTTTTTCTTTTGCTGATCTGAAAAATGATCCGATCCGTGACTCTGATCCGAGGAACGATCCGAACTGTGAGTTTTTTGATCTGTTATACCCCGAGTGGCAGTAAATATTGTTGGGCCTTTGGCCATCCCTAGCAGTCCGAGGAACAGTTCGGATCGTTCCTCGGATCAGAGTCACGGATTGGATCATTTTTCGGATCAGCAAAACAAAAAAAACAAAAAAGACAAGTCATCTCCCCCACTGTAATATCCACAATCTCCCCCACTGTAATATCCACATCATCTCCCCCACTGTAATATCCACAATCTCCGTCCCCACTGTAATATCCACAATCTCCGTCCCCACTGTAATATCCAAAAATCTACCCCCCTGTATTGGACATCTCCCCCACTGTAATATCCACATCTCCCCCACTGTAATATCCACATCTCCCCCCACTGTATTATCCACATCTCCCCCACTGTAATATTCACAATCTCCGTCCCCACTGTAATATCCACGTCATCTCCCCCACTGTAATATCCACATCATCTCCCCCACTGTAATGGACATTTCCCCAACTGTAATATCCACATCTCCCCCCCACTGTAATATCCACATCTCCACAAACGTTTTATCCTGACAGATGTCGACTATGCCACGCGTTATCCAGAGGCAGTGACTCTCTCCTCCCTCTGGGCAGACAAGGTCGCTGATGCTCTGCTGGGAATCTTCACAAGAGTGGGATTCCTGGCCAAGCTCATTAGCGATCAAGGTCCTCAGTTTGTGTCTGACTTGATGCAAGCTCTCTGTCTGAAAATACAGATGATGCATATCATGGCCAGTCCTTATCATCCACAAACAAACAGCTTGTGCGAGCGTTTCAATGGCACCTTGAAACAAATGTTGCGCACCTTTGTGCACTCCCAGGGCCTGGACTGGGAATGATGTCTGCCTCATCTGCTGTTTGCTTACAGAGAGGTGCCTCAGGAGTCCACAGGCTTTTTGCCATTTTAACTTCTGTACGGATGGAAGGTAAGAGGGCCCCTAGACCTAATCCATGAAACCTGGGAGGGCAAGATTGCCGACCCAGAGGTCTCTGTTGTGGATTACGCCCTCAAATTCAGAGATAAAATGGAGACGCTGGTGGGAATCGTGTGGGAAAACATGACCCAGGCTCAGACCAGGCAGAAACAGTGGTATGACCGTAATGCTAGGGAGTGGACCTATAACGTTGGTCAGCAGGTGTATGTTCTGCTTCCCCTGCGGCAGAACAAACTCCAAGCAGCATGGGAAGGCCCGTACCCCATCACCCAGCATCTGAATGATGTCACCTACTTGGTCAGGTTAGGAGAAGGGAGTAGATGTCAGAAGGCTGATCAAATCATGAGCACATGACCTATGTCATGCCGGTCTGCAGCAGGCCAAAGCCTGAGGAGACTGATTCACTTCTAGACCTGCTAGCTAACACCAGGGAGGTAGACTCAGAACTCCTGATAAACTCCAATCTTACCCCTACCCAGGTACCTGGGCTGAAGAGAGTGCTGGCAGTACATAGTAGCAGCTTTACAGGAAAACCTGGAAGGATGGATCTAGCGCTCCACCAGGTGGACACCGAGGCAATCCTCCCATTAAACAGTCGGCCTATAGCATCTCCCTGGAGGTGCTGGCTAACATGAAGAGGGAGGTGGAGGAAATGCTTCAGCTGGGGGTGATTCAGAAGTCCCACAGTGCCTGGGCATCCCCAGTAGTCCTAGTCCCCAAAGGACCAGATGACCAAGTTCTATGTGGACTACTGGAAGCTGAATGCCATCACCGCTGTAGATGCCTACCCCATGACCTGGATTGATGAGTTGTTAGATAGGATGGCGGCTGCCTGCTATATCACAATCATCGATGTGAGCAGGGGGTACTGGCAAATTCCTCTGGCCCCTGAGGCTCGGGAAAAGTCGGCCTTCATCACCCATTCGGCTTGTTCGAATTTACCGTCATGCCGTTTGGGATGAAAAATGCCCCAGCTACCTTCTAGAGGGTCATGACTTACCGGAGGGGCTGGAAATCTTTGCAGTAGCCCACCTGGATGACATCGTGTTCAGCCCTACCTAGGGAGAACACCTGGTGCACCTGTCACAACTGGTCCAACTGACAGCTGCCAATCTGACTGTCTTACCCAGTAAGTGTCAGATTGGCATGACTGATGTGCAGTACTTGGGACACCAGGTGGGAGGAGGCACCCTGAAAGCCAAGACAGGGAAGGTTGAGGCCATCCTGGCCTGGCCTACCCCCAAACCAAAAAGCAGGTTATGTCTTTCTTGGGGATCGCTGGCTACTATAAGAGGCTTGTACGTAACTATAGTAGCCTGGCCAAATCTCTGACTGACCTAACCAAAAAGAAACTGCCCAAAGTGGTGTCTTGGACACCAGAATGTGAGCGGGCATTTCAGGCCTTGAAGAAGGTGCTGGCCAGCACCCCTGTGATACAGGCTCCAGACTTTACCCACCGTTTCCTAGTGCAGACGGATGCCTCTGCCTATGGATTGGGTGCAGTCCTGAGCCAGGTGGATGATGCCATAGAGGAGCATACCTAAACTGGAGGCTGCTTCCCCGGGAAGTAGTACACACCACGATCGAAAAGGAGTGTCTTGTGATCATGTGGGCTCTCCAGAAGTTACAAACGTACCTTTATCGATGGCACTTCACTGTGATCACAGATCACAATCCCTTAAGCTGGCTAAATCGTGTTGCTGGGGAGAATGGCAAACTTCTTTGGTGGAGCTTATTTCTGCAGCAATACAATTTCACCATCCAGCATAAGAAAGGCAGCACCCATGGCAATGCTTATGGGCTGTCATGACACGCCGAGCCTGCAGGAGTCGGTTGCATCAGGAGGGAAATTGTAGTTCCCTCCCAGGCAACCACCTAAGGGGGAGGTGTAACAATATCACGAAAGCTGTAGCTAGTGGCCATGTTGTTTGAGAACCTTAGGGCAGCCATGACAGCT
This sequence comes from Lithobates clamitans, assembly GCA_037952925.1. Classification (NCBI taxonomy): domain Eukaryota; kingdom Metazoa; phylum Chordata; class Amphibia; order Anura; family Ranidae; genus Lithobates; species Lithobates clamitans. Next base: position 668,171 of record JBBGZY010000203.1, read on the forward strand.
TGGCTAACAGTAATATTACAGAAAAATCTGAACACACTCCCTCCTCCCTTGTGTTCAGGAATTCATAATTTTAGACTTCAAAGGAACGGTTATCTCAACAGAGAAAGCAGAACCAGGCTAGGTCTGTAAAAAACAGCTAATGTTGGCCTGGCAGGATGTCCGGGCCTGTCATAAAACTGTCACCCTCTCAATTCAGAGAACCAGCAGACACCGGTCGTAAATACTTTAGTGCACATCAAGCTTAAACAATGGAATAAGTATGAAATTTCAGAATGTTTCATAACTTCCAAAGTAATAATAGTACAGCCATAATATGGACATATTTAGTTACCCCAGATAATTTGTAACATTTCAAGTCCAGACACCCCTATGTCAGGGCATATGGGAAACCACTGATACCCCTTATTTCTCCTAGGTAAATTAGACATTGGAGACATAGCATGTTTATATCGGTTTTGAAGGAAATCCCACCGCTGCCCAGTGGCATCTCCAGCTTTCATATTTAGGGGGGGCACATGGGGGGACAAGGACAAAAGTAGGGGGGAAACTATAAGATGCAATTATATATATATATATCCTGGGGCCCTTTACTACGATCCGAACGGGCCTTTTCACATGTTCTGCAGTGAGCTCCCTTCCTGCTGTATTGGGGCCCCCCAGGGTGGTGGACAAACAAGAGATATATGTCACCAGCATACCAAGAAAATATAAGGGTCCAAAGCAGTGGGAGAACTATCAGGGTTGCAAAGGCTGTCTTGCCACCGGGACCTGGTGTTCTGCCACTGTGGGGTTCCCCAGCCTCCTCTTGCTGTCTTGCCCCTGCTATTGACAGCGCTGGTCTGGCATCTCTTGGAATTTACAGGCTGGTTCTCCTGTCCTAAGGACAGGAGAAATCAATCTGTTTTTTCAGTAACTAATGCCGCGTACACACGAGCGGACTTTCTATCCTACTTGGTCCGGCACACTTTCCGACGGACTTTGTCCGCCAGGTGCGCCGGACTTTAAAACGGACGGACTTGCCCACACACGCCGGGACTTTCCGGCGGGCTAAGTCCGCCCGTCTTTCCGACGGACTTTCGCCGGAGTTCCGGCGGACTTTCAGAATGAACGGACTTGCCCACACACGGACAAGTCCGTTCATTTTGAACGTGACTCAGGTGCGACGGGACTAGAAAAGGATGTCAATCTTGCCGCTTTTATCGGCGAGATTGACACCTTGCGAGCCCCGTCGCGGGTCATACCAGGCCCTTAAGTCTGGTATGGATTATAAAGGGGAAAAAACGGCGTGGGGTCCCCCTAAAATCCATACCAGACCCCGATCCGAGCACGCAGCCTGGCCGGTCAGGAAGGGGGGTGGGGACGAGCGAGCGCCCCCCCCCTCCTGAACCGTACCAGGCCGCATGCCCTCAACATGGGGGGTGGGTGCTTTGGGGGAGGGGGGCGCCCTGCGCCCCCCCCCCAAAGCACCTTGTCCCCATGTTGATGAGGACAAGGGCCTCTTCCCGACAACCCTGGCCGTTGGTTGTCGGGGTCTGCGGGCGGGGGCTTATCGGAATCTGGGAGCCCCCTTTAATAAGGGGGCCCCCAGATCCCGGCCCCCCACCCTATGTAAATGAGTATGGGGTACATGGTACCCCTACCCATTTACCTAGGAAAAAAGTGTAAGTAATAAAACACACTACACAGGTTTTTAAAATATTTTATTAAACAGCTCCGGGGGGGGGGGGATCTTCCTCCGGCTTCGGGGTCTTCTTCCGGCTTCGGGGGTCCCTCCGCTTCATCTTCTCCCGGCGTCCGGTTGGTTCTTCTCCGCTCTCTTCTCCCGGTGTCGCAGGTCTTCGGCCGGCCCCTCCGCTGTCTTCATGTAGCTCTATTGCGAGCGGAGGTCCGGACTTCTGGGCTTCTTGGCTTCTTGGCTTCTTGGCTTCTCTTCTCTTCTCTTCCCCCAGATGTTGACACGACGCTCTCTCCGGCTGGACTGGTCTCTGAGGGCTGCGTTGTGACTTATATAGGCGGAGACCCCGCCCCCATATGATGTCACAGTCCCTGGGCATGCTGGGACTGTGACGTTTTAGGGGGCGTGGTCGACCACGCCCCCTAAAACGTCACAGTCCCAGCATGCCCAGGGACTGTGACATCATATGGGGGCGGGGTCTCCGCCTATATAAGTCACAACGCAGCCCTCAGAGACCAGTCCAGCCGGAGAGAGCGTCGTGTCGACATCTGGGGGAAGAGAAGAGAAGCCAAGAAGCCAAGAAGCCAAGAAGTCCGGACCTCCGCTCGCAATAGAGCTACATGAAGACAGCGGAGGGGCCGGCCGAAGACCTGCGACACCGGGAGAAGAGGCCGGAGAGCGGAGAAGAACCAACCGGACGCCGGGAGAAGATGAAGCGGAGGGACCCCCGAAGCCGGAAGAAGACCCCCGAAGCCGGAGGAAGATCCCCCCCCCCCGGAGCTGTTTAATAAAATATTTTAAAAACCTGTGTAGTGTGTTTTATTACTTACACTTTTTTCCTAGGTAAATGGGTAGGGGTACCATGTACCCCATACTCATTTACATAGGGTGGGGGGCCGGGATCTGGGATCCCGATAAGCCCCCGCCCGCAGACCCCGACAACCAACGGCCAGGGTTGTCGGGAAGAGGCCCTTGTCCTCATCAACATGGGGACAAGGTGCTTGGGGGGGGGGCGCAGGGCGCCCCCCTCCCCCAAAGCACCCACCCCCCATGTTGAGGGCATGCGGCCTGGTACGGTTCAGGAGGGGGGGGGGCGCTCGCTCGTCCCCACCCCCTTTCCTGACCGGCCAGGCTGCGTGCTCGGATCGGGGTCTGGTATGGATTTTAGGGGGACCCCACGCCGTTTTTTTGGCGTAGCGGGGTTCCCCTTTATAATCCATACCAGACCTAAGGGCCTGGTATGCCCCGCGCTCGCTGCAATAGGAAGATTTGTTTTTCCTATTGCAGCGAGCGCAAGATGCAATACCATCCCCTCGTGTCGTATTTGGTCTGTCGGACCAGCCTACACACGAGCGGGCTTTCCGTCGGACCAGCACACACACGAGCGGACTTTCCGCCCGAAACTGAGTCCGACGGAAAGATTTGAAACTTTCTTCAAATCTAGGTCCGGCGGGCTTTTGGGAAGAAGTCCGCCGGAAAAGTCCGCCGCCGCCCACACACGGGCGGATTGTCCGGCACACTCTGGTCCGCCGGACCAAGTATGCCGGAAAGTCCAACCGTGTGTACGCGGCATAAGAGTCCTGGTGTCGTCCTTCCTGCAACTCGCTCTTCTCCCTGCCAATGAGGATGCAGGGGAAGGAGCAGATCGTGCAGCCATGGTTTAGTGAGCGGTCGCATTATGCAGTGTCAGTGAGCAGAGGGAGGGGGGAGGAATCACCCGCAGGAGCTGACTGGGGACGCTCTCCCTCTCAATAGAGATTGTGTTACTCCAGCGGTGGCCCGAGTAAGATGCCACGCATCCGTTATGAGTGCAAACAAAAAGACATTGCCTGTTTGTAAAAAAAAAAAAAAAATTTTAATTGGGGGGCAAATGGTGGGGCACAGCATAATGTTGGGGGGGTCAGGGCCCCCTCTGTCCCCCCCTAGTGACGCCATTGCCGCTGCCACCAGAATGTGACAAATGCGGGTGTCAGATCCCTGCCCTCCTCGCTAACTCGCAATGAAGGATCAGCCAACCTCACACCACACTGTCACTTATGTAACAATGTCACTCTCAGCTGCGCCCAGCACAAAGATTTTCCAGCTTTCAGGACCACAATCTTTGTGCTGGGCACAGCTGAGAGTGGCATTGTTACGTAAGTAGAAAAAAGAGCAGCGCCACTCTAAGGGTAGTAGTGTGTATAAAAGACTTTAACAATGTTTAAAATATGCACTCACATTTAGCGCTCGCGTTCGGAGCATGCGTGCTCCTTCATCAGGTGTATGTGACGGCCATGACAAGTCCTGATTATATAGGGAAAAGGGGAGGGGGAAGGGGCGGGGTGCAGAGTTGGATTGATCTGTCAAGCAGCGTTAGTGTGTGTGTCAGACACACGCAGGCTGGTGCAATCGTAGTAAGGCAAAGGAAGTTGTAATGAGGTAGACAAATGGAATGATCATGTGGCTCGCAAGGGTGTGTAAAAGCGGATTGTATGGCAGGGTGGAAAAAAAGAGGTGAAGGGGGAAGGGGGGGAGTAATGATGAGAATAGAAAAAATAAGAATGGAAAAAATAAGAATGAAAGAAAGAAAAGTAATGCGGGAAAGTATGTGAGAAAATTTGAGGATAAGGGATGGTTGTGCAAATAAATAAAAAATAAAAAATTGTGAAAACAATATATAAAAGATATAAAAAATAAATAAGAAAAAAATGTTTTATTAAAAAATATATTAGAATATATGAAAAAATATATAGAAAAAATAGGATTAAAAAAGTATTAAAAAGTAAAAAATGCAAAAATAAAATAATAATTACAAAAAAATAAATAATAATAAAAACAGAGGAATATATATATATATATATATATATATATATATATATATATATATATATATATATATATATATATATATATATATATATATATATATATATATATATAAAAAGGTGTAAAAAATGTAAAAAAATGTAAAAAAAAAAAAAAAAAAAATTATGTGCAGTGGGAGATAATGGAAAAAATGAAATAGTTAATAGATTATAGGTGACAGATGGGTGAAAAATATGAATGAGTAGAAGGAATAAATGATAAATGCATGGAGGGAATATTATGGGGAAATAAATATGATAAGGAATATAAATGGCAAGGATGATGAGAATGAAGTGAGAAATGGGGAGGGGTATAAAGCATGTGGAAACGCATGCAGCAAGCGTCAAAAACGCATGAGTGCAAGCACATATGCATGTGCACACAAAAACATGCACATATGCAGCGGATTAATTATAGAGTATAGTGAAGAAGTACGGGGGCTGGTGGTAATTAGACTATGATATCGTCGGAGGGCAATGTTAAGGGTGGGGTAACTGTGGGGAAAGAAGGTTGTGTGTATGATGTTTACAACGGGGGGTTGGTGGGGTTTAAATGTGATATGGCCGTGGGAGAATGCAGATGAAGTGTCTAGGGAGTTTATAGAATGGAATGGGTTTCGATCTCTTTGTTAGGGCCTCCTGGCTTTAGGCAGTCTAGGGTGTATATCCAGAAGGTCTCCCTCTAGCACAGACGTTTGATGCGTTCAGCTCAAGGGAGATTGTTCGGGATGGCTTCTATAATCCAGACCCGCAGCCCATTGGTGGAGCCTTGGTGGAACTCCGTGAAATGTCTGGGGATCGTTAAGTTCTTGTTATCTTCAATGGATCGTCTGTGTTCTCCAAATCTCTTGCGTAATGTCCTGGTGGTGCAGCCTACATAAAGTAGGTTGCATGGGAACGAGATGCAGTATACCACGAATTTAGTGGAACAGTTGAAGAATTGGCCAAGTTGAAATGTTTTATCCTTAGTAGTGAAATGTTTTTGTTTGTGCTGTATGAATTTGCAGGTTAGGCAGTTGAGCTTGGGGCATTGGTACATGCCCTTGATATCGAGGAAATTAGGTGAGGCAGAAGGTTGGGGTCTGCGGGTTTTTAGTTTGCTAGGAGCTATTTTTTCTTTTAGGTTTTGGGCTCTTCTGTATGTAGTTTTGGGTTTTTCATCAAGGCTGTTTTTGAGATGGGGGTCTTCTAGTAGTATGCCCCAATGTTTTTGGAGGATGTGTTCCATCTTTCTGTGTTGAGTATGAAATTGGGTAATAAGTCTGGGTGCTTGGGAGAGCGAGGGAGATTTTAGATTCCTGGATTGCGGTATTTCGCTCAGGAAGTGGTTATATGCTTCGTCCACTAGGGGGGCAGGATAGCTTTTATCAGAGGACTTTTTCTTGAATGAGCTGCTTTGTTCAATGTAGTCTTCCAAACGGGTGCAATTATGTTTCAAACGGCAGAATTGGCTTTTTGGTATGTTTGAAATCCATCGAGGGTGATGGCAGCTGTGAAAATGGAGGTAAGAGTTGCCTGCAGTGGGTTTCATATAGTATGCTGGATGGGTGGGGAGGTGGAAGGAAGTTGAGTGAAGTATGGTGAAAAAACATCTGTTTCGCCATCTCCGGTGTATAGGTCTTCAAGGAGAGCTAGGCAGGAAGCATCCATTGTATTGTTAGCGGTGGGGCCATCACAGGATTCAATGGATGTACAGTCCCTGACAAAAGTCTTGTCGCTTGTGTACAAACTGACCTGAAGTGCCGCTAAAAATATATTTATAATCAAGATTTTGTTACAAGAAATGGGTCATTTTAATCCCAACAGCTTTTGTAATAATGTTTCAGTGCAAAACGAAACTGACAAAAAGTATTCTAATATTCACAGCTTCGTAAAGCCCATTGAGTCAATTTTTGCCAAGACATAAGTGTTGTCGTCTTGTTATATGAGCTTCACCTGTGACTAATAATGGATCAATTAGGTCTAAGGTGTGTATAAAAAGAACACCAGTACACTAGACCTTCTCAACTGCAACTAGACGTCTGCAAACATGCCTAAGATTCACCCGGAGACTAAAGTGTTGATTATCAAGAGGCTGAAGACCAGATCCACTGCTGATGTGGCAGACACCTTCAATGTGTCTCAGCATCAAGTTCAGAGGATAAAAAAAAGATTTGAAGAGACTGGAGACGTTTTGGACAAGGCCAGGACAGGCCGACCCCGCAAGACAACTGCTCGAGAGGACCGTTTGTTGGCTCGAAAATCCAAGGCCAGACCATTTTCCACTGCATCAGAGCTCCACGAGACCTGGTCACCTGAAGTCCCTGTGTCAACCAGAACAGTTTGTCGGATTCTGTCTCGAAATGGCCTCATGGTCGAATCAGTGCCCATAAGCCAGCACTAAACAAAAGACAATTGAAAAACCGTGTGGCATTTGCCAAGGGCCACAGCCTGCTAAAAGGATGGACTCTGGAAAAGTGGCAGAAGGTGGATTTTTCAGATGAATCTTCTGTTGAATTACACCACAGTCGCCGCAAATATTGCAGGAGACCTACTGGAACCCGCATGGAGCCGAGATTTACCCAGAAAATAGTGAAGTTTGGTGGAGGCAAAATCATGGTCTGGGGTTACATCCAGTATGGGGGTGTGCGAGGGATCTGCAGTGTGGAAGGAAACATCAATAGTCTAAAATACCAAGAAATCTTAGCTACCTCTTATATTCCCAACCATAAAAAAGGCCAAATGTTGCAGCAGGATGGTGCTCCATTGCATACTTCCATCTCCACATCAAAGTTCCTTAAGGCAAAGAAGATCAAGATGCTCCAGGATTGGCCAGCCCAGTCACCAGACATGAACATCATTGAGCATATGTGGTGTAGGATGAAAGATGAAACATGGAAGACGAAACCAAAGAATATTGATGAACTCTGGGAGGCATGCAAGACTGTTTTCTTTGCTATTCCTGAAGACTTCATCAATAAATTGTATGAATCCTTGCCAAACCGCATGGATGCTGTCCTTCAAGCTCATGAAAGTCATACAAGATATTAAATTTGGATCTCACAGCACCACTACTTAATTTGCTGACATATTTTTGGATTTTCAGTAAAGTTGTTCAATTTCTGTATAGGCGAAAAAACTTTGTCTTGCCAAAATTTGACCTATCTGTCTTGATTAAATGATAAATCTTTTTTCAGTGAAACTAATTTATTTCAGTGCATTAAACATTATTTGGGAGGGCTTTAGCTTTTCGTATGAGCTATTTCTAACACCAATTGATTAATTAAAATTCAGGTTAATAGCAGGAGTTTCTACAAAATAGAGAAGCGACAAGACTTTTGTCAGGGACTGTAGTGTCTGTGATGGGATTTTCTGTGGCTTTAATGTTGAAAAACCTTTTTACAGTTAGGTCTCGGATGAATTTATTGAGGTCTCTGAACAAGGTAAAGGGGTTTGGACCAGCTGAGGGGGCAAAATTAGGCCTTTGCTAAGTAGTGACGTATCTTCACAGCTGAGGGTTAGTGAGGATAAATTGTAGATTTTTATCGTTTGGCTAGCTTCCCTTTTCTGGTAACAATGCTCAATCTGGCATAACAACCCCTACTCTGAGCACATCGTATTCTTCGGCCGATATATAGATGACATACTGATCATCTGGGATGGCACTCGATCTCGAGTTGACAAATTTGTGGCCTACTGCAACACCAACAGCTTAGGCTTATCTTTTACTTCTGTCTGTGATCCAGACACCCTCACCTTCCTGGACCTTGAACTAAGCTACACAGATAATCTCATCCATGCTAAGAACTATATGAAACCCGCTGGAGGTAACTCTTACCTCCATTTTCACAGCTGCCATCACCCTCGATGGATTTCAAACATACCAAAAAGCCAATTCTGCCGTTTGAAACATAATTGCACCCGTTTGGAAGACTACATTGAACAAAGCAGCTCATTCAAGAAAAATTTCTCCAATAAAGGCTATCCTGCCCCCCTAGTGGACAAAGCGTATAACCACTTCCTGAGTGAAATACCGTAATCCAGTCCAGGAATCTAAAATCTCCCTCGCTCTCCCAAGCACCCAGACTTCTCACCCAATTCCATGGTCAACACAGAAAGATGGAACACATCCTCCAAAAACATTGGGGCATACTACTAGAAGACCCCCATCTCAAAAACAGCCTTGATGAAAAACCCAAAATTACATACAGAAGAGCCCAAAACCTAAAAGAAAAAATAGCTCCTAGCAAGCTAAAAACCTGCAGACCCCAACCTTCTGCCTCACCTACTTTCCTCGATATCAAGGGCATGTACCAATGCCGCAAGCTCAACTGCCTAACCTGCAACATCATACAGCACAAACAAAAACATTTCACTACTAAGGATAAAACATTTCAACTTTACCAATTCTTCAACTGTTCCACTGAATTCGTGGTATACTGCGTCTCGTGCCCATGCAACCTACTTTATGTAGGCCGCTCCACCAGGACATTATGCAAGAAATTTGGAGAACACAGACGATCTATTGAAGATAACAAGAACTTAACGATCCCCAGACATTTCACGGAGTTCCACCAAGGCTCCACCAATGGGCTGTGGGTCTGGATTATAGAAGCTATGCCGAACAATCTCCCTCGAGCTGAACGCATCAAACATCTGTGCGAGAGGGGGACCTTCTGGATATACACCCTAGACTGCCTAAAGCAAGGAGGCCTTAACGAAGAGATCGAAACCCATTCCATTCTATAAACTCCCTAGACACTTCCGTATCATCCGCATTCTCCCACGGCCATATCACATTTAAACCCCCGCAACCCCCCCCGTTGTAAACACCATACGCACAACCTTCTTTCCCCACAGAGTTACCCCACCCTTAACATTGCCCTCCGACGATATCATAGTCTAATTACCACCTGCCCCCGTACTTCTTCACTATACTCTATAATTAATCCGCTGCATATGTGCATGCATTCGTGTGCACATGCATATGTGCTTGCACTCATGCGTTTTTGATGCTTGCTGCATGTGTTTCCACATGCTTTATACCCCTCCCCATTTCTCACTTCATTCTCATCATCCTTGTCATTTATATTCTCTACCATATTTATTTCCCCATAATATTCCCTCCATGCATTTATCATTTATTCCTTCCACTCATTCATATTTTTCACCCATCTGTCACCTATAATCTATTAACTATTTCATTTTTTCCATTATCTCCCACTGCACATACATTTTTTTTTTTTACTTTTTTTTTACACCTTTTTATATATATATTCCTCTGTTTTTATTATTATTTTTTTATTTTTTTAATTATTATTTTATTTTTTATTTTTGCATTTTTTACTTTTTAATACTTTTTTAATCCTATTTTTTCTATATATTTTTTCATATATTCTAATATATTTTTTAATAAAACATTTTTTCGTATTTATTTTTTATATCTTTTATATATTTTTTTCACAATTTTTTATTTTTTATTTATTTGCACAACCATCCCTTATCCTTTAGTTTTGTCACGTACTTTCCCGCATTACTTTTCTTTCTTTCATTATTATTTTTTCCATTCTTATTTTTTCCATTCTCATCATTACTTCCCCCCCTCCCCCTTCACCTCTTTTTTCCCACCCTGCCATACAATCCACTTTTACACTCCCTTGCGAGCCACATGATCATTCCATTTGTCTACCTTATTACAACTCCCTTTGCCTTACTACAATTGCACCAGCCTGCATGTGTCTGACACACACACTAACGCTGCTTGACAGATCAATCCAACTCTGCACCCCACCCCTTCCCCCTCCCCTTTTCCCTATATAATCAGGACTTGTCATGGCCGTCACACACGCCTGATGAAGGAGCACACATGCTCCGAACACGAGTGCTACGGCCACGCCCCCGGCTCTCCAGTATCTGTCATCTCCACCCACGGACCAGCTGACGCACTGTCTGAAGGAACTACATACCTTGGAACTTCGGACACCACCGGAAGTAGCCAGGGAATGATTCCTCCACAGTCCAGCGGTCCACCGGATGTGATCTCATGATGTTAAAGAGTAACACTACATGCCTGTTTTTATCAGCCTAAATGTGAGCACATATTTTAAACATTATTAAAGGCTTTTACACACACTACTACCCTTAGAGCGGCGCTGCTCTTTTTTTCTGCTTGTCTTCCCCACAGAGTCCCTTCTGCTCTGAGAAGCCGGCTGCCACCTACCTCATCCATCTGAACCCAGTACTGTAGGTGTAACGACCACCTTAACGGTTTGCCTCTTGCAAACACCACCCTTCCTGATCCATACCACTGTCCCATTTTTCATTTCAATAGTAGCACCTGTCAGCGCTCCATTTCCCATTTGTTCTTGTATTATTGTTAAGTAAGTGACAGCATTGTGTGAGGTTGGCCGGTCCTTCATTGCAAGTTAGCGAGGAGGGCAGGGATCTGACACCCCCATTTGTCACAGATGCAACCAGCGGCATACAGCTCCAAGCACACAGTGAGAGGAGTGGGACATCAGAATCCAGAAGAAATGAGGATTTTGCCACTTCCAGTTTCAGTTTTGTTTTTACTGGCTGGTTTCCAACCAGTGAAGCAGCCGATCAGACCAATCTGTGTCTGATTACCTGCATTGGAGGCCAGAGAAGATATATGGGGTCTAATAGATCTCTCCATAAAGAAAATCTGCCATGGCCCATGCTATCACAAGGTATGTTGTTCATCCCTTGTGAAAGCAATAAGGTTGATAAAAAAAATTTAAGTACAGTGTTAAAAAAAAATGAAATAAAATATATAATCAAATATAAAAAATTGTTTTTAAAGAACCCCGTCCCCCTGTGCTCATATGCAAAGGCACACATTCCTGCACACATATGTAAATATCCATTTCACCACACATGTGAGGTATTGCCACCAACGTCAGAGTGAGATCAATAATTCTAACACCAGACCTCCTATGTAACTCTAAACTGGTAACCTGTAAAAGCATAACATCATCTTTTATACTTTACGGAGCAATTGGATATTATATTTTGTTTTTGCACATTAAAATTCATTAAAATGTATTTTATCCAAAAAAATACAAATTGAAAAACTGCTACGCAAATATTATGTGACATCAAAATATGCAACACCCACCATTTTATTCTCTAGGGCCTATGCTTAAAAAATATATAATGTTTGGAGGTTCTAAGTAATTTTTTAGCAAAAAAAAAAATATGATTTTTTTCATGTAGGAGAGAAATATCATAATTGGCCAGAACTGGAAATTATTAAAGGCACAGCTATGGGCGGTGCTGCTGTATCAGCGTTTATTCATTAATTTGCGGGGTTTTTATAAGAACATTTAATCTGTTCTTTTGCTCTATTTACATCATTGTCTATATGTGGGTACACTATATATGTAGATGATGCATCATTGCTCTCTGAATGTGTAACCTTTTTGAATGGTATTTTCAATGACACCGTATTCAGTCCTGACATTTCACACACAGTATTACCTTTCTTGGAGTAAATGATCAGAAACTGAACACATGACTTTACACAAATGCTACTGACAGGAACACCATAATTCACTATAAAAGTGCTCATCCTGAATACCTCATCCAAGGTCTCTCTGTGTCACAGTTCCTTAAGCCTCGTACACACAGTTCCATTGTTGGAAGTGGATTGTCTGTTGACAGACTGTTGTCCTAAATTCTTACCGTTAGTATGCTTCTTTAGACAATTGTTTTCCAATTTTTGGCCAACAAATGTTGGATGACAGGCTAGTAAATTTTCAGCGGATGAAATTAGCACAAGGGGCCCAAAGGGTGGCGCTCAAGAGCTGAAATTCCTCGTAGTAGGTCACTACATTTGTGTTTGTAGCACAACAATTGTGTAATGTTAGTATGCAAGAAAAGATCCTGCCACACGCCCTTTTGACATAAATAAGATACTCGGTTGGCTGTGTGTACGAGGCTTAAGAGTAAAAGCATGGCAGGGGTATGTGCGGGGGTGATTGGCACTTACTGGGGTGTGTGGAAATGATTGGGCAGCCACACAGTCAACAGATCACTTCCATCTGACCAATAACAGCTGGATTGTCAGATTTACACACTCCCGGGGGCTGCAGCCACTGAAGTTTGTGTAAACCCCCACTGGCATGGCTCAGTAGCGTCACTAGGAGGGGTGCAGTTCACACACGGGTGACACCAGCTAGAGGGATTACACCGTCCTGACTCTCCCGAGGGTAAGTAAAGCCTTGGGTTTTTTTCAGCTGTCCTAGCCGAAACATCTCCAGCGCCACATGTGTCACTATCTCCGCCTGGGTGGTGTGGCTGCACACTGTTCTCTCTACTCCAGCTGCCACCCAGGATGGGTGTACTACAGTTTACCTAGCCACCCACCCTGCCCTGGCCCCCATCTGGTGCTGTAACGGATAGGAGGGTGTCAGCTTGCATTGAGGGGGTGACCGCTGCCAGCCCGAGGTGAGGTGGGGGTTGCCATGGTGTCGGCACACCACCTAGTTACACCTGAGAGCTAGTTTGGGACTGGGAGGAGTGTATATGTCTAGCGCCCTGTGCTGGTCTGATAACCGAGGGAGGGGGGGTTGGGAGCTGGACACAGCTATATAATATATTGCTGGGGTCTGGGGGTGCTATGGGAGAGCTGAGGGGGGACTACTAGCAGAAGTGGAGAGGGGGTCTGCGCTGAGGGGATCTATGCTTATGGAGGGGGGTCTGCACTAAGGAGAATCTATGTTTATGGAGGGGGGGTCTATGCTTATGGAGGGGGGTCTGCACTGAGGGGGTCTATGCTGATGGAGGGGGAGGGGGATTTGCACTGAGGGGGTCTATGCTGATGGAGGGGGGCCTGAACTGAGGGGGATCTATGCAGATGGAGGGGGGTCTGCACTGTGGGGGGTCAATTCTTATGGGGGGATCCGCACTGAGGGGGGTCTATGCTTATGGAGGGGGTCTGCACTGAGGGGGACCTATGCTTATAGAGGGGGGTCTGCACTGAGGTGGAGGTCTATACTGATGGAGGGGGGTCTGTACTTAATGAGGGGGGTTTATACTGAGGAAAGGGAGTCTGTACTCAATGGGGGGGTTATACTGAGAAAAGGGGGTCTGTACTTAGTGGGGAGTCTATACTTAATGGAGAGTGGTCTGTATTGAAGGGGGACTATAGTTGGTGGAGGGGGGTGACACTAACCCTAGTGACGCCCCTGCCATGGCTATAATATATATGGTGGTGATGGTAAAAAGGTTAGAGTCTGATTGTTTGTCTTGGGCCTGATTTTCCTTGGTTATTTAAAAGAGAAGTATGGTTTTCCTTTTCTCTGCTTAATCCTTATGAGCTTCTAGTATCTACAAATCTTTCCTGCCCTCAGAGAAGTGCACAGTTTCTGTTAAAATAGAGTTAATTACCTGTGGGGGGGTCTACAGACTTTCTTGAAGTGTCATACTGACAATGGGGAGTCTGGATCCACCCCCTACCTGTCATCTGTGTGATGATATCAGCTCTGGGCTCTCTGCTTGTTCCCAAGACTAAACACAACACACACAGCTGTTCTCCTCCCCCTTCCCCCTCCCTGTTGCAGACAAAACAATCTCTGCACACATTCAGGAAAGCAGCAGGCATTAGTGAGTGTAGAAGTCAGTGATAGTGCTCTGTACAGTGTATTATATTTTACTTTCCTGCTAATATTATAATGCAAATAATACATTTTCAAAGTAAAATACAACACTGGCTTTTGTCAGCATTGCCTGCATTTACTGTAAAACAATTAGAAAAAATATTGTGATTTTATTATTTTATTGGCTATTCAGATTGTTCTATGTGATTGAGGTCATGGAGCCTTCCATGTACATTTGCTTAGGCTGGTATTACACCGCTAGGAGTACAGGGGATGGGGATGATGGGACTGTATAGAAGTACAGGGGATGGGGATGATGTGACTGTATAGGAGTATTGGGGATGGGGATGATTGGACTGTATAGGAGCACAGGGGATGGGGATGATGGGACTGTATAGGAGTACAGGGGATGGGGATGATGGGACTGTACAAGAAATCAGGGATGGGGATGACAGGACTGTATAGGAGTACAGGGGATTGGGGGATAGGGATAACAACAGTGGTGGTGGTGACGGGGGATAGAGATGACATCAGTGGTGATGGTGAGGGGGATAGGGATGACATCAGTGGTGGTGGTGACGGGGTGGATAGGGATGACATCAGTGGTGGTGGTGATGGGGGATAGGGATGAAATCAGTGGTGGTGGTGACAGGGGATAGGAATGACATTAACGGTGGTGGTGACGGGGGATAGGGTTTACATCGGTTTGCGGTGGTGATGGGGGATAGGGATGACATCAGTGGTGGCAGTGACAGGGGGATAGGGATGACATCAGTGGTGGTGGTGGTGGTGGTGATGGGTGTATAGGGATGACATCAGTGGTGACAGGGGATAGGGATGACATCAGTGGTGACGGGTCAAAGGGATGATATTAGTGGTGGTGGTGATGGGGGATAGGGATGAAAACAGTGTCGGTGGTGATGGAGGATAGAGATGACATCAGTGGCAATGTTGGGCGATAGGGATGACATCAGTGGTGGTGGTGGTGATGGGGGATAGGGATGACATCAGTGGTGGTGGTGATGGGGGATAGGGATGACATCAGTGGTGGTGGTGATGGGGGATAGGGATAACATCAGTGGTGGTGGTGACAGGGGGGATAGGGATGACATCAGTGGTGGTACAAACCTGAGCTATTTAAATGTTCCACCTGAAAGTGAGGCAACAAAAAGAGCCCGGATTGATTGGCTGACCAACATATATAGCAATTAAACACACCAGATAAAATCATTGAATCACAAAGTGTGTAAAAACTAGACTTGAGAAGACTAGCATAATGAAGATAGAACAAAGAGTACAATATGAGGAAAAATGTACATAAACATATATATTAATATATATACATAATAAAGACCCCCACTGGAGGTGACTGTGGGATAGGGATGACATCAGTGGCAGATGGATGGCGGTGGAGGGGGTGGGATCAGTGACAGAGGGATGATTTTTTATGTACAATAAGCCTAGTTTCACACTGACAGTGGGAATGAAATCATGCAAGTTCAGGTGAACTTGCACAATTTCATTCCCCCATGTCAGTCCCGACTTCAGGGGCAATTTCAGAGACATCTGTGTGGGTTGCTGCACAAATGTCAACAGAAATCGCACCCCGAAGTTGCCAAAAGTAGTACAGAAACTAAATACAGCATCGCACCAATTCAGACGGTGCCATTGCTGCCGACTTGGCATGCAAATCGCTTGCCAAATTGTTCCAATGTGAACCTAGGCTAAAGGAGGCTCTAGGGACATATCTGGGGTCTAAACAGAAATATTTCACTTTAGATGTGGGGCAATTGTCAGTCTCCCTCTCCCCTGCACACCTCCTATGTACTGGACATGAGAAGTGTTCAGTGACACTCTTCCCCCCCATCATATGGAGGAGACACTGACACAGACTTTGAACTCGCCAGAGTGAGGGGAAGGGGGGAGGAATGTGTAGGACACAGGAACATCAAAGCCCACTGAAGGAGGTGTTGGAGGCTTGCTGCTGGGAGGTGAGAACACTTCACTGCTTGTGTCACACTGCCTCTGCTTCTGGGTTTTAGCTGGGGACGCGCTGCCATTGAAACAGAGGCATGTGAAGAACGTGCTCGCTCTAGATAGCAGCTTGGGTGCGCACCTCTTCACCAAACACACCCACACATCCAAGAGAATGAGGGACTGAAGGAGGGGCTGGATTGAGGAGCAGTATCCACCCCCTGTAAACTTTTGAACTGAGAGAGAACATTTGAGGCTGATTCTGATCTCTTCAAAAGACTGTACTGCAAAAACTAAAGGACTGGGGAAAGAAAGAAATGCAATGCAGGTATGAGGGTAACATGTAGTACCTATTTTTGCATCCCCATACTTCTCCTTTAAGCAATATATTTTTGTTCATTTAGCAGATTCTACTTAAATCTCTCTCTCTCTCGCTGAATCATAAAACACACCTTTATAAAAGATAAATATAAGCTTAAAGTGGTTGTAAACTCTTATGCAGCGTACACACGGGTGGACTTTTCGACCGGACTGGTCCGATGGTCTATCCGATGGACTTTCGGCGGACTTCCAATGGACTTTCCCAACGAACAGACTTGCCTATACACGATCACACCAAAGTCCGAAGGATTCGTATGTGATGACGTACGCCCGGACTAAAATAAGGAAGTTCATAGCCAGTAGCCAATAGCTGCCCTAGCATCGTTTTTTGTCCATCAGACTAGCATACAGACCAGCGGACTTTTCAACCGGACTCCAGTCCGTCGGAAAGATTTGAAACATGCTCCAAATCTAAAGTCCGTCAGATTTTCGACCGAAAAAGTCCGCTGCAGGTCCGATGAAGCCCACACACAGTCAAACTGTCTGCCAGACTTGGTCCGTTGGACCAGTCCAGTCGAGAAGTCCGCTCGTGTGTATGTGGCATTACATAGACACAGAGATTAAACAAATCTTCCTATATAATTTGTACCTGTTTATCTTCTGCCCTCTTTTCTCTACAGCCTTCTAAAACACACAGAACAAATGCTTTTTCTCAGTTCCAGCAGGAAGGGGGTAGGAATCTGATGTCGCAGCATGACACAGCATAGAAAGAATAGCTGACTGCAATTTGAGATCTGAATGGATAGAATAAGCACCCCCTCTCCACAAACACATAAGGACACATAAACAGCTGAGGTGTGTTAATGGGGGTGGGGTCATCTCCTGGGATTTTGTGGTATCAAGTTAGAGACTGTCAGAAGTGTTTTATGCAGATAGAAGAGGAATGAGGCTCAGTTCACACCATTGCAAATTGGATACAGATAATTCGCATTAGCAGGAGATTGTGGCCAGCTCTCTTTAGAGCCAGGTCACATATCTCCGCAGTGGGTCCCGTGTGATTTGCAGAAGAACGCTATGCATCTTTTGGTCTATTTCAGGTCTGAATTCAGCCCAAAATTCGGGCTGAAATCAGACCTGAATTGGTGAACCTGGACGCACCAGACCCTTGCTGTGAGCCACATGTGGCTCATATGTGAACCCAGCCTGAGAAAGCAGACAGAAATCATGCTAAGTGATTTGGACTGAAGCAAGTACACACTATAGAGGGATATTCCTTGCAAATTTTTAATTTCAGAGGTTTACAACAACTTTAAAGTGCACCTGTCATGTGTGCTTCCTGCAGGAGACAAATTTCTGTGCCGATAAACGACGAAGACTTCAGGATCGCTCCTTCCTGATGGCCTACCATGGTTGCTCCCCGGATTCTAAATCAAAGGGTGTGAGTGAGAATCTTGGTCTGCAGCTCAACCCAGTGGTTGGCGCGAGATCAGTGGAATGACACAGAGGGATGGGCTCTGTTTGTGAAGGGTACCCTGGGCAATTTTACGGTCACCTTAGTGAACCTTTACCTCCCTAACTCGACTCAGATCAATTTTCTGGAGCCCATCCTAACTAAGTTAGGGAACTTTGCAGAGGGAGCGGTGATCCTGGGAGGAGACATGAACTTTGCCATGGACCCAACCCTGGACTCTTCCAGGGGTGCCTCCCAGATCTCTTATGCAGCGCTGAAACGCCTTAAGAAGAGTTTTTATGCTTTCCATCTAGTAGATGTCTGGAGGGTGTTGAACCCGACCCACAGGGATTACACATTTTATTCACATCCACACGACTCCTACACCAGAATTGACCTCTTCATGATGCCCCAATCTTTCTTGTCCACGGTGGTATCAGCCTCGATCGGCTCCATCACCTTCTCAGACCATGCTCCGGTTTTCATGGAGATAGATTTTCTGTCTCCCCTCCCCAAGCAGTGGTTGTGGAAGCTTAACGACTCCCTGATCCAGACCCCAGAGGTCATAGAGGAGGTCACCAGAGAAATGAGAAATTTCTTCTCCTCCAATGTGGCCCCAGATAGTGCCCCCTTTGTGATCTGGGAGACTCACAAGAGCTACATTAGGGGTATCTTGATCAAAATAGGCTCCCGGCTTAATAAAACGAGAACTCACCAAACTGTTGACCTTCTGAACATGATCGGATCCCTAGAGGCCACTCATAAAAGATTGTTAGCTGTCCAAACACCAACGGACCTTACAAAACTGAGAAGCCAGTTGCGCTCCCTGGCCTTGGTGCGTGCCAAGGCTGTGATTGCTAAATGCAAATGAACATTCTACGAACACAGCAATAAATGTGGCAAACTCCTAGGGAGGGCCTTGAGAGCTCAACAAGCCAGAGCATTTATCCTTGAACTTCTAATGCAGCGTACACACGGGCGGACTTTTCGGTCTATCTGACAGACTTTCGGCGGACTTTCCCAATGAACGGACTTGCCTACACACGATCACACTAAAGTCCGACGGATTCGTACGTGATGACGTACGTCCGTCAGACTATCATACAGACGAGCGAACTTTTCGACCGGACTCGAGTCCGTCAGAAAGATTTGAAACATGTTTCAAATCTAAAGTCTGCTGCAGGTCCGATGGAGCCCACACATGGTTGTATTGTCTGCCGGATTTGGTCCGTCGGACCACTCCGGTCGAAAAGCCCGTCCATGTGTACGCAGCATTAGTGACAGTAACGCTAAGGTGCATGCCATGGAAGAGATCGCGGATCAGTTCCGCAAGTACTACACTTCTCTTTACAATCTCCCATGCCCGACCTCTGAAAGGGAAAAATCCTCGGTACAAAAAGCCACATGAGAGTACCTACAAAAATCTAAGTTGCCTCAGCTGACTGATGAGGTCTTGGCAGCTTTAGAGGACCCTCTCTCCAGCATGGAGGTGGCCCTGGTGTTGGCTTGCATGCAACCCAGTAGGGCCCCAGGCTCAGATGGGTGCTCCCTCATGTATTACAAGACCTTTGGGAACTCTTGATTCCACACTTTCTTAAGGTTTATAATGAGACGGGAGAGGGGGTTATTCCTCCGGAGGACATGCTGCGGGTCTATATCACAGTGATCCCGAAGGAGGGCAAAGATCCTCTCATATGCCAAAACTATCGGCCGATATCCGCCCTTAACATGGAACTAAAAATATTTGCCAAAATCCTCTCGCTGTGCCTAATAGATCTGATCCCCCAACTAGTCCACTCAGACCAAGTGGGGTTCAAGGGAGGCATAAGTCAATACTGCAAAGGAAATTAATATGATACACGCTGCTCGGACGCTGAAGACCCCCATGCTGCTCCTCTCAACTAATGCCAAAAAGGCGTTCGACAGGGTGAACTAGCCCTTCCTGCTGGAGACCCTTCACCACGTGGGGCTTGGTCATCGAATGTTGAATTGTGTTCAAGCCATTACCCTTCGGCCCAAGTGAAGGTGAACGGCCATCTATCCTCATCCTTTAAGATAGCTAATGGGATGAGACAAGGATGCCCCCTGTCCCCTTTAATTTTTATCCTTACCCCCCGTACCCTTCCTGTGCTCAGTTAGGGACAATCCCAACATAAAGGGCATCTGCATAGACAATACTGTTTCCTCAAAAATTGTTGCATTCGCTGATGACCTTTTATTCTTTATGACTAACCCCCTGGTGTCTATCCCCAACCTGCTACTGGAAAGACATACGGGGCACTGTCTTTTTTAAAAATCAATTTTAAGAAATCGGAGGCGCTGAATGTTTCCACGCCAACCCTGTTGGCCACCTTACTTCGATCACACTTCCCTTTCAAATGGGCAGTGTCACACATCAAATATCTGGGCATCCTTTTGTCCAGTAGGACAGAAGTCATATTCCCCCTCAATTTTGAACCCCTGCTGAAAGCCATTAAAAAAAGACCTTCAGTCTTGGCAGCACAGACTTTTTTTCCTGGTGGGGTTGTGAAAATGAACATTATGCCCTGGTTGTACCATCTGCAGGCCCTCCCCATCCAGATTCCGGGTTCCTTCCTCAGAGCAGCGAACTGTACTATAAAACATTTTTCCTGTGGGCCCAGAAGTCCCCAAGATTGGCCCAGTCTACTCTGCGACTGCCAAAAGTGATGGGCGGCATGGCTCTACCGGATGCCAACCTTTATCTTATGGCTTGCAACTTGACACAAATCCTAGACTTGTGTCACCATAGTCCCCTGAAACAGTGGGTACAGGTGGAAGGGCTCCTTGGTGGGACCTAGTTGGATGCCTTGCCCTGGTGCCAAATGCACCTACCACGCCGGATACTAGACCACCCTACTGTAGGTGAAATGTGGCGGATAGCCCAAAAAGCTTTCTGAGACTTTCCGTCACACCCACCCTGTCGCCACTAAACCCTATTGTGGGGCACCCTGCCTTCAGCCCAAGACTAAACAACCCTAGATTCCAGGATCTGAAAGGGGTCGACCAATCCCAGGTCTGACACTTCCTCATCAACGGACAGTGGATGACCAGACAGCGAATCATGGATCACCTGTTGTTGTCGGGCCTTTTCTTCTGGCAAAAAATACAGCTAGCTCATTTCATTGGCTCCTTACCTTCCCCAGAACCCTTCAGGAGGAGCCTTACTGCTTTTGAGCTCCTGTGTCTGGAACAGCCCCTGCTCGCCATGTGGTATCCCAGACTTACCAGTTACTACTAGCGCCAACCCCAAATTTCAGGCCCTCCTACATATCTGGGAACAGGACTTGGGAATCCAGTTCACAGAGAGGCAAGTGGGGAGAATTTTTCTCTTCACTAGCAAAACCTGTGTGTGCTAACAATCAGGAAGCAGGTTTCAAGGTACTGACAACGTGGTACTATACGCCAGGAACCAGGGTCTCTCCTGCACATCTTCTGGTCTTGTCGCCTTTTGCGTCCTCACTGGACCGAGGTTCACCACATTGTTCAGAAATTTACAGATCAAGAGCTACCTTGGACCCCCGCATTCTTCCTCCTACACCACCACAAGATTCCAAGCAAGATATATACAGTGGGGACGGAAAGTATTCAGACCCCCTTAAATTTTTCACTCTTTGTTATATTGTAGCCATTTCCTAAAATCATTTAAGTTCATTTTTTTTCCTCATTAATGTACACACAGCACCCCATATTGACAGAAAAACACAGAATTGTTGACATTTTTGCAGATTTTTAAAAAAGAGAACTGAAATATCACATGGTCCTAAGTATTCAGACCCTTTGCTGTGACACTCATATATTTAACTCAGATGCTGTCCATTTCTTCTGATCATCCTTGAGATGGTTCTACACCTTCATTTGAGTACAGCTGTGTTTGATTATACTGATTGGACTTGATTAGGAAAGCCGCACACCTGTCTATATAAGAACTTACAGCTCACAGTGCATGTCAGAGCAAATGAGAATCATGAGGTCAAAGGAACTGCCTGAAGAGCTCAGAGACAGAATTGTGGCAAGGTACAGATCTGGGCAAGGTTACAAAAAAAATCTGCTGCACTCAAGGTTCCTAAGAGCACAGTGGCTTCCATAATTCCTAAATGGAAGATGTTTGGGACGACCAGAACCCTTCCTAAAGCTGGCTGTCCGGACAAACTGAGCTATCGGGGGGAGAAGAGCCTTGGTGAGAGAGGTAAAGAAGAACCCAAAGATCACTGTGGCTGAGCTCCAGAGATGCAGTCGGGAGATGGGAGAAAGTTGTAGAAAGTCAACCATCACTGCAGCCCTCCACCAGTTGGGGCTTTATGGCAGAGTGGCCCGACGGAAGCCTCTCCTCAGTGCAAGACACATTAAAGCCCGCAGGGAGTATGCTAAAAAAAACACCTGGAGGACTCCAAGATGGTGAGAAATAAGATTCTCTGGTCTGATGAGACCGAGATAGAACTTTTTGGCCTTAATTCTAAGCAGTGTGTGTAGAGAAAACGAGGCACTGCTCATCACCTGTCCAATACAGTCCCAACAGTGAAGCATGGTGGTGGCAGCATCATGCTGTGGGGGTGTTTTTCAGCTGCAGGGACAGGACGACTGGTTGCAATCGAGGGAAAGATGAATGCGGCCAAGTACAGGGATATCCTGGACGAAAACCTTCTCCAGAGTGCTCAGGACCTCAGATTGGGCTGAAGGTTTACCTTCAAACAAGACAATGACCCTAAGTACACAGCTAAAATAATGAAGGAGTGGCTTCACAAAACTCTGTGACTGTTCTTGAATGGCCCAGCCAGAGCCCTGACTTAAATCCAATTGGGCATCTCTGGAGTGACCTAAAAATGGCTGTCCACCAACGATTGCCATCCAACCTGACAGAACTGGAGAGTATCTGCAAGGAGGAATGGCAGAGGATCCCCAAATCCAGGTGTGAAAAACTTGTTGCATTTTTCCCAAAAAAGACTGAGCAAAGGGTCTGAATACTTAGGACCATGTGATATTTCAGTTTTTCTTTTTTAATAAATCTGCAAAAATGTCAACAATTCTGTGTTGTTCTGTCAATATGGGGTGCTGTGTGTACATTAATGAGGAAAAAAATCAACTTACATGATTTTAGCAAATGGCTGCAATATAACAAAGAGTGAAAAATTTAAGGGGGTCTGAATACTTTCCGTCCCCACTGTAGAAAATCTCTCTTGCCTCTCCTGCTCACAGCAGCGAAGAGCTGCATCCCGCTGTGCTGGAAGCAGACACAGCCCCTGAGCGTGGCTATATGGTTGAAAAAGGTGGCCAAAATCAGTGCAATTGAGGACCTGGTGGCCGCGGATAGGGGCCTCCAACAGCAATTTTTTTTTAAATTGTATTATTGTCATGAGTTTGTTTATTCTGAGGAGCATGCCTAGTTGGTGACCTAACTCTCCTAAGAGATGGGTCCTGAGGAAAGGCTCTCCGGATGTGGATTGCGGAACTGGCCGGTGGTCGTCCACCCCCCTTCCCCCCCCCCCCCCCCCTTCTTTCTCTCCCCCTCTGCTACTATATTCTTGGTTTTGTTCTCTTTTGCTGCATGGCCCCTTGGGGTATTCCTGATCTCTCTATTCTTTTAATATCACTATGTTAACCATTTAAAAAAAGAAAAACTGTGCAGGACACGGAGACTTCGTAGCCCTCGGAGCCAACTGCTTGAGCTACATTCCATGTGTTTATACCATTGATTCCAATGGGATGTCTGTGTACGGAATCTTGTATGCAGAGAAGATCTAATGTATGTTTAATATTGTTGAGGTTATCACCGTATGCTCTTTATTTCTTTATTTATCTAAATAAAGAATTGGAAAAAAGTGCACCTGTACCCAGAATATGAACACTGGGGCTTATTCACATCATAACAGGTTAGCTGTGTTTAACTGCTTTAATCAATGCAGGCTCAATGCATAGACACATAAAAATAACAAATCAGTTACTATTTGATGCACAAATATCATGAAGTATGCAAAAATCTAGATTTAAAATCCTTTTCTCTGAGTTCATTAATGGACACAGCGTCTTCTTCATTATCCATGACCATACAGGGTTTTATAGCCCCACCTACAGGAGTAGGACACTAGGTATAAAAAAAAATTGGCACCTCCCATGGGCAGTCCTCTCTGGGTATAAAACTCCCTCTCGAGGTCAGAAAACTGCTTGGACTGCCCTCTAGCATCTCTAAACATCTAAAAATACAAGGCAACCCTATGTTCATACCTTCCACTTTACATAAAGCCTTTACCCAATGGCAATCCAGGGGCCTCATAAAGATAACTTCATTATACCAAGATAAGCCTTGTACATTCAAACCGTACCAAACCTTGATGCGGGAATTCTCCCTGCCACCAACTCACAGCTTCTTCTATCACCAACTCACAGATTTTTTGAGATCCTGCTGTGGTCCTGAGTCTGATCCTTTTAAACCATCCTTTATTGATAACATACTACAGAGCAAGGATTACTCTATTTCCAACATCTATTCTCACCTCATTCAACACCAATTCCGGAAGTACCGCCTAACGCCTTTCCAAAAACGGTCCCATCTACTGGGGGATGAAGACCTACCCGACAAAATCCTTGACGGATATAGGCTTATCCGGAAACTCACAATATCTGAAACATGGCGTGAGACTCAATTTAAGATTATTCACAGAGCATACTTCCCATTTCGTTTCAACAAAGAAGACCCGTCTCAAGCGCTATGCCCATGGTGCTCACTGCCACGTCCCACACTGCTCCACAGGCTTTGGGAGTATCCTGCTGTTACCAGCTACTGGAATGATGTGATAGCCTATATTAACAAAATCAGCCATATCAGTCTACATAGAGACTGCCTACTATGCCTGTTTAGCATTACACATTCAGCCTCCTCCTCGTCCACACTGGACTTACCAAACATACCACACTGGGCTCATATCTGTCTTCTTGTAGCCCGCAGGACTATTATGTCCCACTGGATTACGACATCACCGCCTAGTCTACCTGCGGTTATAAAAGCTTTGACATCATTATTTTATTTGGAAAGATTGGACCTCATCACATCTAATCTCCGTTTTACCCCACGATTTTTCAAACGCTGGAGAAGGTTTCTGGAAGCCACATTCCCTCAACTGACCATCCAAGACATAATGCATCCATTTCGGTACACAGAATGGTACCTGACGAGAGATATTTCTAACTCACTTGGCAAACTTAAAATACCTCCAGTGTCTGACCCTTCTTCATTTAAACCACCATAAGCTGTCTACAATCACCTAAAGCTCCTTAACATCCACCAACTTCATTTATCTTACCCTGGGACTATTTTCACCCGAACAAATTGTTTTAACCAGAGCATAATGTAGGTTATCTAGTTAGACATGTTCATAAGTTGCCTCCATTCCCTAAATGTACAAAAATTTATGATAAACCCTTTTTGGCAATTTCTTGCCCAATGTTAGTGACAAGCTGGTAAATGTGAATTGCTTACCCCCCTCTCCCTTCCCTCCCCCCTCCCTCTCCCCTGTGTTCCTTATAACTGTGTTTAGGTATAACATGCATTCTGTACCAAGAATAATTGTATATCCATGCCTTACAATTGCTTTGTACAATGTTTTCTATGAATATATTTTGAAAAAATCAATAAATATTTTTCAAACAAAAAAAAAAAAAACTCCCTCTCTGCTATAGGCCTCCAGTCAGTCACAAGTAGTGTCAAGGAGAAAACTCCATAGAGGGGTGGGTGCTGTGTCCATCAATGAACTCAGAAAAAAAGGGGTTTTTACGGTGATTTACAAAAAAACTTGAGAAACAGATGCCTGATATTGGAATGCTTAGGAACACCCCCCTGTTCGGTTCGCACCAGAACTTACAGGCAAAAAATTTGTTTGAACCGGCGAACACCATTAAAGTCTATGGGACATGAACATGAATAATCAAAAGTGCTAATTTTAAAGGCTTATATGCAAGTTATTGTCATAAAAAGTGTTTGGGGACCTGGGTCCTGCCCAGTGGCGTAACTAAAACCTTCAGGGCCCCGATGCAAGAAATCATGAAGGGACCCCCTGACCCCTGGACAGCGCTTTTCCTAGGGGGGTGTCTGATAAGAGGAGGAGCCACGAGAGCTGCCGAGGGACCCCAGAAGGCGGTGTTTGGGGCCACTCTGTGCAAAACTAACTGCACAATGAAGGTATGACATGTTTGTTATTTAAAAAAAAAAAAACCTTTACAATCACTTAAAACAGGTGTAACAGGGTTAAAACAGGTGGTCAGGAGGCAACATATTGTCTCTTTACCGGCTGTCAAATGCCTCTGAAAAGTGATCTGAGCATGGATCGCTTTTCAGAGGAACAGCATTTTGTTGCTGGTACTTTGAACGAGCAAGAAAAAAAATCAGTCCTGATTGTACACATATAGGGTGTCAGGATTAAATGTGCATACATATATCTAAACAGTGGCGGCTGGTGCTCAAAATTTTTTGGGGGGCGCAAACATTTTTTGAAAAAAAATCATCAAATGCAGCCACTGTGCCCATCAATTGCAGCCACTGTGCCATCAATTGCAGCCACTGTGCCATCAATTGCTGCCACTGAGCCATCGAACGCTGCCACTGTGCCATCAAACGCAGCCACTGTGCCATCAATCGCAGCCACTGTGCCATCAATTGCTGCCACTCTGCCCATCAAACGCTGCCACTGTGCCACTTAAATGCTGCCAGTGTGCCATCAATTGCAGCCACTGTGCCAAACGCTGCCACTATGCCCATCAAACGCAGCCACCGTGCCCATCAAACGCTGCCAGTGTGCCCATCAAACGCTGCCAGTGTGCCTATTAAATGCTGCCAGTGTGCCCATCAAATGCTGCCACTGTGCCATCAATCGCAGCCACTGTGCCATCAATTGCTGCCACTCTGCCCATCAAACGCTGCCACTGTGCCACTTAAATGCTGCCAGTGTGCCATCAATTGCAGCCACTGTGCCAAACGCTGCCACTATGCCCATCAAACACAGCCACCGTGCCCATCAAACGCTGCCAGTGTGCCCATCAAACGCTGCCAGTGTGCCCATTAAATGCTGCCAGTGTGCCCATCAAATGCTGCCACTGTGCCATCAAACGCTGCCACTGTGCCATCAAACGCTGCCAGTGTGCCATCAAATGCAGCCACTGTGCCATCAATTGCAGCCACTGTGCCAAACACTGCCACTGTGCCCATCAAACGAAGCCAGTGTGCCCATCAAATGCTGCCAGTGTGCCCATCAAATGCTGCCAGTGTGCCCATCAAATGCTGCCAGTGTGCCCTTGAATGTCCCCAGTGTGATTCCCGACCGCTCACCGGCACTTACCCTGTCTTGGTGGGACAGTGGGTGACGGCGATGAGTGGGGTCCTCCATGCGTCTCCTGCTGTCCTCATCTCCCGTGCTCTCCTCCTGATAGGCGTCCAATAGCGGCGCCTGTCATTTCAGCCAATTAGGTGACAGGTAACAGACCTGAGCACCTGATTGGCGGAGAGGCAGTTTAGTGTTAGGAAAGCGATAGTCATTCGCTTTTCTAATGCCCAGTACACACGGTCGGATTTTCCGATGGAAAATGTCCGATCGGAGCGTGTCGTCGGAAATTCCGACCGTGTGTAGGCTCCATTGGACATTTTCCATCGGATTTTCCGACACAAAATTTGAGAGCAGGATATAAAATTTTCCGACAACAAAATCCATTGTCGGAAATTCCGATCGTGTGTACACAAATCCGACGGACAAAGTGCCATGCATGCTCAGAATAAACAAAGAGATGAAAGCTATTGGCCACTGCCCCGTTTATAGTCCCGACGTACGTGTTTTACGTCACTGCGTTCAGAATGATCAGATTTTCCGACAACTTTGTGTGACCGTGTGTATGCAAGACAAGTTTGAGCCAACATCCGTCAGAAAAAATCCTAGGATTTTGTTGTCGGAATGTCCGAACAAAGTCAGACTGTGTGTATGGGGCATAACACAGCTGAGTGGCCTGTGAGGTCACCTTTTTTGATGCCTATTAGAGCCTATGGCTCTAATCCAGTGCTTCAAAAACACCCCCCGCCGCTGTAATTCAGGTTCCCTGCACCCAAAAAGGGGCTGGGTGCCTGAATAGGGGGTGGCAGCGGCGGCCATAGATTCATGCAATGCATGAATCTATCTATTGGTGATAGAGAGGTGGCTGGAGAGAGGGGGCGGCGCCCAGTGCGCCCTTAATGCACGGACCACCACTGCATCTAAACACACACACACACATACACATAGATAAACACACACATAATATACACACACATATTGTATATACACACACACAAACACATATACATATATAAATACACACATAAACACATGCAAACACATACACATACATGAACACACATATAAACACATATAAGAACACACACATACACACATACAGAAAGCCTTTTCAAAAACGGCAGTGCTTTACCTCACCTCTTCCTGCCGGGTACTGCACTGTAGGGGGAGACAACGAGCACAGAGCACACACTGCTTTCACTTTAGAACAGTGTGACAAGCTCCCTGCACAGTGCCGATTACAGTTCGGCCAACGATCGGGGAGATCGATCTCAGCTGTCCCGCTCCTATCAAGATAAACAGGGGGGCCCTCAAGGGCCCCCTGCAAGATGGGGCCCAGTCGCCATGGCAACCTCAGCGACCCCTATACTTCCGCCACTGGTCCTGCCCCAGGGGACATGGATCAATGCAAAAAAAAGTTTTAAAAATGGCCTTTTTTCAGGAGCAGTGATTTTATTAATGCTTAAAGTGAAACATTAAAAGTGTAATATTCCTATAAATTTCGTACCTGGGGGGTGTCTATAGTATGCCTGTAAAGGGGCGCATGTTTCCCATGTTTAGAACAGTCTGACAGCAAAATGACATTTCAAAGGAAAAAAAGTCATTTAAAACTACTCGCGGCTATTAATAAATTGCCGGTCCGACAATACACATAAAAGTTCATTGATAAAAACTGCATGGGAATTCCCCACAGGGGAACCTGAACCAAATTTTTTTTTAAAAATGACGTGGGGGTTCCCCCTAAATTCCATAACAGGCCCTTCAGGTCTGGTATGGATATTAAGGGGAACCCCGGCCAAATTTTTTTTTTAAAAATGGCGTGGGGTCCCCCTCAAAATCTATACCAGACCCTTCAGGTCTGGTATGGATTTTAAGGGGAACCCCGCACCAAAATTAAAAAAAAAAATGGCGTGGGGGTCCCCCTAAAAATCCATACCAGACCCTTATCCGAGCACACAACCTGGCAGGCTGCAGGAAAAGAGGGGGGGGACGAGAGAGCGCCCCCCCTCCTGAACCGTACCAGGCCACATGCCCTCAACATTGGGAGGGTGCTTTGGGGTAGCCCCCCAAAACACTTTGTCCCCATGTTGATGGGGACAAGGGCCTCATCCCCACAACTCTTGCCCGGTGGTTGTGGGGGTCTGCGGGCAGGGGGCTTATCAGAATCTGGAAGCCCCCTTTAACAAGGGGACCCCCAGATCCCGGCCCTCCCCCCTGTGTGAAATGGTAAGGGGTTACTACCCCTACCATTTCACAAAAAAACTGTTAAAAATGTTAAAAATGACAAGAGACAGTTTTTGACAATTCTTTTATTTAAATGCTTCTTTATTCTTCTTTCTTCTTTCTTCTATCTTCTATCTTCTCTCTTCCTTTGGTTTCTTCCTCCATCTTCTTCTTCTTCTGGTTCTTCCTCCGGTGTTCTCGTTCGGCATCTTCATCCGTGGCGTCTTCTTATCTTCTTCTCCTCGGGCCGCTCTGCATCCATGATGGCATGGAGGGAGGCTCCCGCTGTGTGACGCTTCTCCTCTTCTGATGGTTCTTAAATAACGGGGGGCGGAGCCATCCGGTGACCCCGCCCCCCTCTGACGCACGGGGACTTGACGGGAATTCCCTGTGGCATTCCCGTTGACGTCAGAAGGGGGCGGGATTACGTAACAGGTGACCCCGCCCCATCTGACATCACGGGGAATGCCACAGGGAAGTCCCTGTCAAGTCCCTGTGCGTCAGAGGGGGCGGGGTCACCAGGTGGCCCCACCCCTGTTATTTAGGAACCGTCAGACGAGGAGAAGCGTCACACAGCGGGAGCCTCCCTCCATGCCATCATGGATGCGGAGCGGCCCGAGGAGAAGAAGGGAAGAAGACGCCGCGGATGAAGATGCAGGACGAGAACACCGGAGAAAGAATCAGAAGAACCAGAAGAACCAGAAGAAGAAGAAGATGGAGGAAGAAACTGAAGGAAGATAGAAGATAGAAGAAAGAAGAAGCATTTAAATAAAGGAATTGTCAAAAACTGTCTCTTGAGATTTTTAACAGTTTTTTTGTGAAATGGTGGGCCTTACCATTTCACACAGGGGGAAGGACCGGGATCTGGGGGTCCCCTTGTTAAAGGGGGCTTCCAGATTCTGATAAGCCCCCCACCCACAGACCCCCAAAACCACCGGGCAAGGGTTGTAGGGATGAGGCCCTTGTCCCCATCAACATGGGGACAAGGTGTTTTGGGGGGCTACCCCAAAGCACCCTCCCAATGTTGAGGGCATGTGGCCTGGTATGGTTCAGGGGGGGGGCGCTCTCTCGTCCCCCCTCTTTTCCTGCAGCCTGCCAGTTTGCGTGCTCGAATAAGGGTCTGGTATGGATTTTTAGGGGGACCCCACGCCATTTTTTTTTTTTTATTTTGGCGTGGGGTTCCCCTTAAAATCCATACCACGTGGAAAATTCCCATCAGAAATATTTCCAGTGGGGGGGGCGTAGGCATGTTCTGATGTGACGGAGGCTGAGCGGGCGGTGATCTGCCTGCTCCGTGATGTACCACGCTCATTCAGGTAGTGCTCCGACACCTGACATCTGATACACCTGAGTCCTAAACTTCTATTCCATGCGGAAGCTGATGCCAACACCAATGCTTAGGTCACTGAGAAGCGGAGGAGCTGAGGAGTTGGGGAACGAGCTCCTCTAAAAAAAAAACAACGCTAAAGCTGCTAAAAATTTAAAACCAATCTAAGCTCTCCAGGATAGTGGGGTACAGAGGAGCGGAGATGCACTATATTCCACCTGTTCGTTTGGGTATGGGCAAGCCTCGGTCTCCCCATACCTCAGCCGTTTGTTTCCCCTGCTGTTCTTGCCATACCTGAGGTCAGGACATCTCTGAATGCCGGGCGGGACAGGAGAACGGAGGAATTCCAGAAAGCACAGGATGATAAAAACACTGAACACCTGTTGACTCCCCCTCTTGGCTTGAAGAAATCTGAACCCTCAGCTAAAAGTTCACCAGTTCATGATTGTGGCTATATGGCTACAAAATGCTATAAAAAGCAATAATTAGGGGCATGCTATAATATCGGCAGTAACAGCACGGCACTTTGCCTCTCTGGAGAAGGAAAGATAAGGAAGATAAAAGCAGTGGCAGCTGTGGTAAGTGTGCTTTCTACTTTTTTTTTTCTTCACAGACTTTGTATGTCAATACTGCTTTTGGACTATATAAAGATACGCTGTATAGTATTTAACACTACCACATGCTGCCATATACTATTAAAAACTTTGCTTCAGCAGTTTATTGCATTGAGGTTTTTCTGCCATATACTGCTATATTCCACTGCCATTAAAAACTGCTACAAAAAAGAAAAAGAAATTGCGCTAGGTGCTAAATATAAATGATAATAAAAACTGAAATGGGGGACCGTGAAGGAAGTCCTGCAGCTAAAACACAATAACCCCAATACAAGGGCACATGAAATATACAAAAAGAGGAACAGTGTAGCGCTGGACTAATGAAGAGGGACACATATATTGATATCTGTAATTATACAAGGACCCATAAAAGTTATCATGAGTTAATAAGTGATACTAAACAATAATCAGTGTGATGCTGGTTTAAAGTGATCAGATGTGCATGTATAATGAAAACACATGTGAATTATTCATCTGAAATCTACATCATCATGAAATAATAAAAACACATACACAGAAGTGATGGTCCTTATAAATGTGAGTCCGTACCCTAAAAGGTGTACATAAAGAAAAAAATACAAAAAAGTACAAAAAAATGGACAATAAAGTTCATAAGTGTCGTAAATTAAAAACTGAATCCAAAAAAAAATCCAAAGAAGGCTATTGCAGGGTTCAGGGTTACATGATCCACCTTTAGTGCAGCCCACCACCAGATGGTAAAATTAAAGGCTTACCAGAAAGCCTGTGACCGCCCTTACTCAGGGGGGTCAATACAGGCTTAGTAGTGGAAAATATCCAGAGATGGTGTATTCCCTGGACCGTTCTCCCGCTGTTCTCACCAGACAAATGGTCCTCAGCAACAGGGACTCCAATGTGGAAAAGGTGCTCCCATAGATACCTTCAGTACTCCTTCTCGGGGGGGGCAGATATAAATGAGCCACAGATCCCAAGAGAAAAACAAAAGGGACTCCAATAGTGCAGATTGACTTTAGTTGTAACCTTTAGTTCTCATGTTCAGCTCTTCCATCAAAGTAGCCGAAGATAAGTTGAAAAATCTCCTTTCAAGTTATCTGTTCTGCCTGTCTGCTGGTCATCTCTACAGCAGATGTGCGGTAAAAGAACTAATTGAATTCTATAATCCCGCAATAGTCTGCCTACAGGAGACACATAAGGGGAATAAAGATGACAAAATGTTTCGTACATTTAAATATAAATATGAATTTCATGCTACATATTCTACATACTCCCGTGGTGTGAGCATTTTGATTTCGAACGCTATTAGGTTTACCTGTAAGCAGTGTATTAAAGATCCGGATGGTCGATATTTGATGCTATTATGCTCCATAAATGATAGAATAATCTTCTTGGTGAATGTGTATATTCCCCCTCCATATAAAGACGACATATTAAAAAAGGTTTTTGAAAAAATGGCACAACTGCCTGATGTTCCAACAGTGATAATTGGGGACTTTAATAATGTACTAAATGAAGAGTTGGACAGGCAAAGTAACAAAAAAAAATAATGGGAGGGGAAAGGCCACAAGATGGGCCAGCCAGATACAAGAGATGGGTCTATCAGCTATATGGAGAGTAAGATTCCCGATTAGTAAAGAATACTCATGCTATTCAAGTACTTATGGATCACTATCCAGAATTGACATGGCCCTGGGAAATGGTCATTTTCTCCCATTAGTAAAAATAATTCAGTACGAAGCACGGGGAATCTCGGACCACTCTCCATTAACTGTGACTTTGGAGTGGACAGAACACCTGATCCGGCCAATGTGGAAAGTCAATCCACAGTGGCTATCCTTGATCCCAGAGAGTAGTCAAATAAAACAACTGCTAATGGGCTTTTTTGGAGATAATAAGGGCTCAACTTCAGCGATGATGGTGTGGGATACAATGAAAGCATGCCTTAGAGGCCTAATAATTAAAGAAATATCTAAAATTAAATTAGCCACAAGACAGGGGGAGGAAGAGTTAACCCAGAGAGTTAAGCAAACAGAACAAGAATACACATCAGATCCTATTAGGGAGAAATTTGGAGCATGGCAGAACGCGCAGAATCTATATAAAAATCTGGCTTTAACTAAGGCAGAGAATAATAGATTCTTGCAGAACCAAAAGCACTACGAAATGGGGGAACAGGTGGGTCATATGTTAGCAATGAAAACACGGAACCAGGAAGGCTCATCCACTATAGCTGCCATTGAAGACAGAAAGGGGATAGTAAAATATGATACAGAGGGCATCCAAAAGATATTTGTAGATTTCTATTCACAGTTGTATGAATCTGAAAACTTAAATGTAAGGGAAAAGACTGAACAATTCTTAGATAATCTAACTATGCCCAAGCTGACCTCAATAGAAAGGGAATCCTTGGATATTCCTATAACTATGGCAGAGCTGGAGGAAGCGGTGGGACAAATTCAAAACAACAAAGCTCCAGGGATGGATGGAATCCCCGTGGAGATATATAAACTATACGGTCAGATCTTGATCCCAGAACTCCTCGAAGTACTCAATGAAGCATATGTCACACAGGAACTCCCTAAATCAATGATGGAAACAATAATAATCATAATTCTAAAACCGGATAAAGATCCACTAAAGCCCGGTTCTTATCGCCCAACATCTCTCCTTACAACTGATGTTAAAATACTAGCTAAGGTCTTGGCAAATAGGTTATCTAGACACATTGATACTTTGATCCATAGGGATCAAACAGGTTTCATCCCCTCCAGATCAGCAGCAACAAATATTCGCTGGCTCTTTTTGAATCTGCAATTGCCAATGGACAACGGGGGAGCTGGTGCCAATCTGTCATTGGATGCCCAGAAGGCATTTGACATGGTAGAATATGAGTATCTATGGATTGTATTGATTGCCTTTGGTATAGGTCCAGGCTTTATAACCTGGCTAAAATTATTATATAAAGATCCTAGGGCAAGGCTGCGGATCAATGACACTGTGTCACCAGCTTTCCCGTTATCCCGGGGAACTAGACAAGGCTCCCCTCTATCTCTGTTGCTGTTTGCATTGGCGGTGGAACCATTGGCCGCCGCGATTAGACAGTCTTCGGGGATAGAGGGATTCCGACGTGCAGGAAGAGAGGACAAAACAGCCCTATATGCAGATGATGCCTTAATCTTTCTGAGCGACCCCACAAAATCCTTAGAAGAACTCATGACACTTGTATCTGCATTTGAACAGTTTTCTGGGTTTCGCATCAACTGGGAGAAGTCGGTATTGATGCCACTATATAAAGCAAAAATTTCATTACCAGACAGTGCAAAACAAATTCAAATAAAACATAAAATTAAGTATTTAGGGATCCAGGTAACTCGAAAAGTGGGGGACTATGTGGACCTTAACCTTAGACCACTATTGACTAGGCTTAAAGATAAATGTCGGACCTGGTGCAAACTCCCAATAACTGTGATTGGCAGAGCCAATCTTATAAAGATGATTTGGGCCCCACAATTATTGTACATTTTTCATAACTGCCCGATGTGGATAGCCGCATTTTGGTTTAAAAGGATAGAATCGCTTTTTCGCGAACTCATTTGGAAGAAAAAATACGCACGTATTAAATTAACATGAAACAAATGGAGTATAATGAGGCTTGTTTAGTCATGTAATCAAAATCGGTACCATGAAGCTATGGTTGCCCTCCAACCCCCATGAACGTTACACCAAATTGTCCCAAACAGAGGGGGACCAAAAAGAAAAGCGGGGCTCAGTGGAAAGGCACACTCAGTGGTAAATAAATACAAAATGAATATTTATTGATACAAAGTTGATAGACATGAAGATATATACACAAGCATAACCAAGATGTGATCCTGCCTACATAAAATTGATCAATGTCAAAATTGATCAAACACAAACCATACACAGACAAAGGGAACAAAAAACATATATGGATTGACAAAACAAGACAGTGGCGTCCGGACGTCTTGGCTATTGATGTCTGCACAGACCACCTAATAAAGGAATATACAGCAATGCTGAATACGGTCTGTGGTGCAGGCATCAATTCCCCCGGGGGGAGGGGCGGCTCAGGGTAAGGGATACAGGGAAGGGGAGTAGGGAAGGGGGTGGGAGGGAGACGGAAAAAGGGGGGGGGGGAGTGGAGGGAAGGGAAAAAGGGGGGGAGGGAAGAAGGGGGGATGGGGAACCTGGGAGAAAAGATCAGCCGTGGAATGAGGTGCTGAGGTGAGGTCTGTGGTCAGACCTCAATATATCCTGTGGGAGGGGGTATATTGGCCGTGCATATGTGAACATGGAGTCACCGTTCCCAAGGTCCTGAGTGGTGTGTTGCAATTGTACAGTTCTCCAGTGTAGGTAGACTCTATGCGAGAATATGCTGTAATAAAGTCACTGGGTGACAGGTGTAGGCAAGAATACAAAGAGGGTTGCCTGGTACATTACCGCTTCCGGGTTCCGTCTGGGGAATCCTGTATTGCTTCCGGATAGTGGTGGCTCCAATATGTAAACAGTCCCTCCTGTCACTGTGTACTTAGCCATACACTGACCTGGATAGTTCTCCGTGGTTCACATGGTACTACTGTTGTACCGCTGATATCAGCAGGTGGCCGCTCATACAGGTGCACCTGTCGTCTTCCGCACGGCTGCTCCAGACCATGGAGCGAAGCGTTCCCTCGATCGGCGAGCCGGCCTGCCCCACCGGGGGATGACAGCGGGCGTGACGTCCGGGCGCCGTGACGTCGACGCGTTTCACAAAACAGACGTGTGTAGCTTCATCTGGACGTATGGTTGACGTGCGAGGGCTCCTTCTTATTCTTATCCCTCCCTCATGCACGCCCACCTAATTAGTTAAAAAAGAAGGAGGTTTTTCCAGTCTGTGTGTGTCTAGGTCATTATCCATTGTTTGTCTGCCGTCTTATTTATACAGAATCCATGTCCAATTACATACCTTCTATGTTATAATGAACAGGGAAAATTGGAAATATAAGTATGCACGGCAAATGTGGTGAAGTATATGTAATCATGCAGCAAGTTTTTAGTGTTGTCCATCTTGCATCATTCCAAACATATAGATATGAATTCAACTATTTTCATTTCATTCAATCAATTATGTCATATGTCGGGCCAATGTTTACAAAATACACTTAATACATATACCCAATTAGAATAGATGGTTGCGGGGAAAAATAGTAGATAAATCCAATTAATATATGTAGAGGTATATCAATATGCAGGGGAACGGGGAAGGGGGGAGGGGGAGGGGGGAGGGGAGGGGTGAAGGGACGAGAAGGGGGGAAAAAGGAAAAAGAAGGGGAAGGGAGAGAGAAAAAAAAAAAAAAAAAGGAATTTAAAATGGAAATACATATGATATAACGTCTTCTAATCTGTTTAGGCTGCCAAAAAGGGCTGAAAATTCAGTTCTGTGTTTAACCCCAAGGGAACCAGAGACCTTAGGAGAAAGATCCATCTTTTTTCCTTCTGCTGCAGAATTTGGTCAAAGTCCCCTCTTCTGGGGGACAAATTGAGGGCATAAATTCCCTTCACTTGCATGCCAGACAGTTTGCCCTGGTGATATTGGGCAAAGTGTCTGGCTACCGGTTTCTCCGGATTTTTTTCCAGGATTTCCATCATGTGTTCTCCCAACCGAATTCTAAATTGTCGCTTTGTCTTTCCGATATATATCTTTTGACACGGACAGGTCAACATATAGATGACCCTGGTGGTAGCGCAATTGATGAGACTTTTAATCTCGAAATTATTTTTGTTTTGAGAGTCGCTAAAAGTTGTTGTCCTATGTACATATGGACAAACCTGACAATGTCCACATGGGAACATCCCCTTGCTCCTGGGAAAACTAGATAGCCAGGAGCTATCAGTGCTCCTAAAGTGTTCAGAGTGAATTAAGGAGTCACTAAGATTTTTTGCCCTTCTGGCTACCATTTTGGGGGTGGGTCCCACTATCTGAGCTATTCCGGGGGTGTTGGTGAGTATGCCCCAATGTTTTTCCAGGATACTTTTGACAGTGTCCCATTGGGACCCAAACTCAGTGATAATTCTCACTGGGTCTGGGGCGTTGGGAGGAGGAGGGGCAAGTCGTGGATTTTCTGATGTTTTTCTGTCTAAAAGTGCAGGGCGATCCCGCCCTGCTGCTTTTCGTTTGGCCCTCCTGAGTTGTTTATGAGAGTAACCGCGTTCCCGAAAACGTTTATACAGCTCATTGCTTTCACGTCTGTAGTCTTCCTTGTTGGAGCAGTTTCGCTTGATCCGAAGGAATTGGCCCACAGGAATACTATCCTTGAGCCATTGCGGATGGTGGCTATCTGCTCTTAGGAGTGTGTTCGCAGAAGTCTCCTTACGGAATGTCTGAGTCACCAGGGAAGAATTCCTCCTACTGATGAATAGGTCCAGAAAAGAGATCCTTTCTCGGTCCCATGTATAAGTCAATTTGATGTTACGAACATTGGAATTGAGATAAGTGATAAATTGTGCCAGTGTATCTTGGTCGCCCTTCCAGATAACAAACACGTCGTCGATGTACCTGAGCCATGTATGTACATGGCTCAGGTACATCGGCGA
Source organism: Lithobates clamitans (assembly GCA_037952925.1). Taxonomy (NCBI): domain Eukaryota; kingdom Metazoa; phylum Chordata; class Amphibia; order Anura; family Ranidae; genus Lithobates; species Lithobates clamitans. The sequence continues at coordinate 706,093 of JBBGZY010000203.1, forward strand.
GGTGTAAACCTCGTCCTCCTCCCACAGCCCCAGATGAAGGCAAGCATATGCTGGGGCCCAGGGTGCACCCATAGAGGTGCCGTTAATTTGTTGATAAAAATGGGATAAAAATTGAAAAAAGTTATTTTTGAGGGCAAAGGTCAAGAGGTCCACTAAAAATTCATTCTGTGAGCCACATTTGGGGAAATGTCTATCAAGGAAAATTTCGACTGCTTTTATGCCCCAATTGTGGGGGATCGACGTGTATAGAGATTCCACGTCGATCCCCACCAAGAGGAGTTCTCCCTGTATGTTAATCTGGGAAATGTGTCTCAGGACATCTCCTGTGTCCTTCACATAAGATTTAAGGTCCGTGACCATGTCTTTCAATAGACTGTCTAGATATTTTCCAATCCTTTCAAGAGGGCCCTTTATCGCTGAGACAATCGGTCTCCCCGGGGGGTTTTCAAGTGATTTATGTACCTTAGGGATGATATAAAATATTGGTATATTGTATTCTTGAATTGTGAGGTAATTTAGTTCGCGTTTCGCCAGTAGTCCCGCTTCTGCTGCTAATTTGAGTTTGCTATTAAGGTTGGTGACAAGGTTGGGAAAGGGGTCCCTGGGGAGTTTTTTATAGGTTTTGACATCGCCGAGTAGGCGAAAAACTTCTTTTTCATAGTCTCTCTCATCTAGGAGCACCACATTCCCTCCCTTGTCACTCCTTTTAATGACCAGCTGTGGGGCCACCGATAGTTCACGGATGGCCCTGCGTTCCTCCGGGGAGAGATTGTCTTCACTTTTTATGCTCCAGTCCATCTTGGAAAGATCTGTTTGTATCATGTCCAAAAATAGACTTAGCCATCTATTTTTGTTAAGTGGGGGCATCTTGATGGATTTGATATTAAGTTTAGCCTGTCTTTTGTAGTGGCTATCCTCAGCCTCCTCTCTCTCATTTTCCTCCAAGAGGGAGCTGAGGACAGCCAACACCTCCTCATCCTGATGTTCGGCTGTGTTCTTATCAGTCACTGATCCCTGGTTGTTGGTATGGATGAAACGCAGGAAGACTTTACGTATAAAAAGGGTGATGTCCTTAAATACTGTAAATTCGTCCATTTGATTAGTGGGCGAAAAAGACATCCCTTTTTGTAAGAGATCAATGTGTCTCTTGTTAAGTTTAAATTTAGAAAGATTGATGATTTTCATGTCATTCCTATTCTCTTCATCCATAGACAAATTAATTATTTCCGTTGGCTCCTGGTACGGGCTCCCCCCCTGGCTATCTGTCTCTGAGGTTCGGGGGCTGGTTGTTTGTGTAGATTTGGGGTCGAGTCTGGGTTTTTGCCCTTGTCTTCCCCCTCTGCCCCCTCCCTCTCTAAAAAAGTCACCGTTTTTATCACGTTTTCTTCTTCTGTATCACTCAGAGATTTTTTACCCCTGGATAATGATCTCTTATTTCTTCTCCTGGAGTTACTCCTACTACGTCGTGGAGTTAAGTCAAAGATGTCTCCTTTCTCCCAGTCTGTCAGGTCCCGTCTAAACTTGGATTGTTTTGTGGCTTTCAAGGTATACTGCGTCTTTTCTACCTCTTTTTTTTTAACTTTGAAAATTTTTATTAGATTTTCAGGTTATACAAGATACAGAGTAGTGGAATACAAAGTAGTTGTACAGAAAGGAAAGGAATACAGATTTACATGGAGCATATAAAGAAAAAGAAAAAAAAAAAAAAAAAAAAAGGAGAAAAGTAAAATTGAGTATTCTTGGTTCAGTACATCAACAGTTGAGAACATATGGAATGTCATGGTTCCTCATAAAACCGTTTGAGTATTCGGCATTGGAGGGAGAAGCCTGTCACCCCATTTGGGAACATTCTGTGAGCAGGCTTGCCAGTTTTGCTCTGAGGAACTGTATTAGCGACCCAGAAGGCGGTCATTTGAAGCAGATCATGTAGTATAATTAATACTTTTGTTTCGGAACCAAGTAATATTAGCTGTAACCTTTCCTAGTATGTATTATCTGAAATACAAATTGCTGGTACTAAATCTGAACAATAACCATAACCATAGTACGTCTTTACGTTTATAGCTCTAGGCATAAATCCCTTAGCTCTGTGACTGTTAAAGCACCTTAGATGCGCTGTATGTTTCAATAATCGAGTGTAGTAAGTATTATCAAGCTCAACACTAGAGGTTATCTTGGATGTTTAACCAACTTCCCCAATATTTAAAATAAGTATTTATCCTGCCTTCTTTATGTGCTAGCATTTTTTCCATAAGGCTTTGTGATTTCACTCTAGCAATAACCTCTGTGATGTTGGGGGGAGAAATTGTCTTCCACCGTTTTGTTATTGAGACGCGTGCTGCAAATAGAATGTGTATTATCACCTTCCTATGCAGGGGGGAAAAAGATTCTATCCCTAGGCTTAATAAGGCTAGTGCTGGAGAGGGTGTACATATAGTATCGGTAGCTTTCGATAGCAGGGAGAACACATCTTTCCAGAAGGTGTGTAGGGCTTTACAGTGCCACAGGATATGTAGGAGGTTGCCCTTGTGATAGCATTCTCTCCAACATAGTGGCGATAGTGTGGGGTCTATTGTATGTAAACGCATGGGAGTCAAGTACCATCTGTGAAACATTTTGTGGAAGTTGTCCCAGTGGTCAACACATGCCGAAGAGGAGCTATTGTGCTTTATTGCTAGCAGCCATTGTGGTAAAGTGAAAGACATTTGCAGTTCAGTTTCCCATTTCTCCATCGTTGGCATTAGGGATGAGCTTCGTGTTCGAGTCGAACCCATGTTCGACTCGAACATCGGCTGTTCGACCGTCCGTCGAATTGCGAACGATATGGGCCGTTCGCGCCAAATTCGTGTGGCGCGTCACGGCCCATAATTCACTGCGGCATCGCAGTGCATTGCTGGCTGATGATTGGCCAAGCATGCACTATGACCCGCATGCTTGGCCAATCACAGCGCCGTCAGTAGAGAGAGCTGTAATTGGCCAAAGCCAGGGTGGCTTTGGCCAATTATGGCTCAGGGGATTTAGTACACACCCCACACTATATAAGGCCGCCTGCACGGCGGCCCTGTGTAGTGTGTGTTCCGGTGTGCTGAGCGATAGAGAGAGAGAGAGACAGTGTCATTTGATTTGAGTTAGATAGATTAGGCAGAACAGTCAGTCAGTTAGCTGCACTTACAGTGTATTGTGTATATATATGCATCCCAGGTGTTGCATATATATATATACACTGTATTCAGTTTAGCTAGATCCGTTCCTGTTATCTTCTATCTAGACTATTTACATTCAGTGCAGTGTGTCCTGCTCACAGTGTTCAGCTAGATCCGTTCCTGCTATTTACATTCAGTACAGTGCTTCCTGCTCACAGTGTTCAGCTAGATCCGTTCCTGCTATTTACATTCAGTGCAGTGCGTGCTGCTCACAGTGTTCAGCTAGATCCGTTCCTGCTATTTACATTCAGTGCAGTGCGTCCTGCTCACAGTGTTCAGCTAGATCCGTTCCTGCTATATACATTTAGTGCAGTACGTCCTGCTCACAGTGTTCAGCTAGATCCGTTCCTGTTATCTTCCTACTGACAGGCAGGCTTGTCTGGTTACAGTATATAAAGCTACCTGAAGAAAATTACAGGTGTTCTTTTTGATCCTATTAGTACCACGGTCAGGCAGCTAGACTATTTACATTTAGTACAGTGTGTCCTGCTCACAGTGTTCAGCTAGATCCGTTCCTGTTATTTACATTCAGTGCAGTGCGTCCTGCTCACAGTGTTCAGCTAGATCCGTTCCTGCTATTTACATTCAGTGCAGTGCGTCCTGCTCACAGTGTTCAGCTAGATCCGTTCCTGCTATTTACATTCAGTGCAGTGCGTCCTGCTCACAGTGTTCAGCTAGATCCGTTCCTGCTATTTACATTCAGTGCAGTGCGTGCTGCTCACAGTGTTCAGCTAGATCCGTTCCTGCTATTTACATTCAGTGCAGTGCGTCCTGCTCACAGTGTTCAGCTAGATCCGTTCCTGCTATTTACATTCAGTGCAGTGCGTCCTGCTCACAGTGTTTAGCTACATCCGTTCCTGCTGTTTACATTCAGTGCAGTGCGTCCTGCTCACAGTGTTCAGCTAGATCCGTTCCTGCTATTTACATTCAGTGCAGTGCGTCCTGCTCACAGTGTTCAGCTAGATCCGTTCCTGCTATTTACATTCAGTGCAGTGCGTGCTGCTCACAGTGTTCAGCTAGATCCGTTCCTGCTATTTACATTCAGTGCAGTGCGTCCTGCTCACAGTGTTCAGCTAGATCCGTTCCTGCTATTTACATTCAGTGCAGTGCGTCCTGCTCACAGTGTTTAGCTACATCCGTTCCTGCTGTTTACATTCAGTGCAGTGCGTCCTGCTCACAGTGTTCAGCTAGATCCGTTCCTGCTATTTACATTCAGTGCAGTGCGTCCTGCTCACAGTGTTCAGCTAGATCCGTTCCTGCTATATACATTTAGTGCAGTACGTCCTGCTCACAGTGTTCAGCTAGATCCGTTCCTGTTATCTTCCTACTGACAGGCAGGCTTGTCTGGTTACAGTATATAAAGCTACCTGAAGAAAATTACAGGTGTTCTATCCCAGCTTAGTGCAGCTACAGGCCATTAGTATGTCTGGAAGGCCAAGAAGGAGAGGCAGACAGTCACAAGCCAATAAGAGAGGGCAAGCAGGCTCTGTGTCTAGTGCTGGTCGTGGAGACGGTGCATCCTCATCAGCACGTGGCCATGGGACACGCTTGGCCTTTTTTTCGGCAGCTGGCCGTGTTGAGCCACAACATGCGGAAGACTTGGTCGAGTGGATGACCAAGCCGTCCTCATCCTCCTCATCCTCTCTCACCCATGCCCAGGGTGCTTTGTCTGGCAAAGCAGCGGCCTCTTCCCTCAGCTCAATGTCATCAGTGACTCCTTCCCTAGCCCCACCATGTCCTCCTGAGGATTCCCTCGAACTGTTTGACCACAGTGTTGGGTACATGCTCCAGGAGGATGCCCAGCGTTTGGAAGGCTCTGATGATGATACTGAGCTCAATGAAGGCAGTAACATGAGCACGGACAGAGGGGGTGCCCAAGAAGGACAGCAATCTGGCAGTCATGCTCCCCCTGCTGCAGCATACTGCCAGGTTTGCTCCAGTGATGAGGAGGGAGGGGATGATGAGGTCACTGACTCAACGTGGGTGCCTGATAGGAGAGAGGAGGAGGAGGAGGAGGAGGAGGAGGAGGAGGTGGCACATCACCAACTAGGCAGGATGCCCTCCAGGGGCCAGCCTAAGGGCAGCACATTGACTGCATCACACCCCAAAGCTCCACATGTGCAGGGCGCTGCAGTCTCTGCGCGTTATTCAAAAAGTTCTTTGGTGTGGGCCTTTTTTGAGACGAGTGCATCAGATCGCACCGCTGCTATTTGCAATATATGTCTCAAGCGTATCTCGCGTGGCCAAAACATCTCCCGCTTGGGTACCACATGCTTGACCAGACATATGTTGACCTGCCATGCAGTTCGTTGGCAAGCGTATCTAAAAGACCCACACCAAAGAACAAAGACGATCTCTCCTTGCTCCTCATCAGCTGAGATTTCCAACCCCACTAGACCTTCAGTCCTCTCTGCGACCTGCAGTGAGAGGAATGAAGGTGTAGAATTAGGTGTGTCACAGCCAAGTACTTATGGGCAATCTGCTTTTGGTACACCGACGTCAGATTGTACCAGGCAAATTTCCCTGCCCCAGCTGCTGCACCGCCGAAAGAAGTTTGCTCCCAGCCATCCACATGCCCAGCGGTTGAATGCTAGCTTGGCAAAATTGCTAGCACTTCAACTGCTGCCTTTTCAGTTGGTAGACTCTGCCCCCTTCCGTGAGTTTGTGGAATGTGCGGTTCCTCAGTGGCAGGTACCCAAACGCCACTTTTTCTCACGGAAGGCGATTCCGGCTCTCTACCGGCATGTGGAAGGCAATGTCCATGCCTCGCTGGACAGGGCGGTCAGCGGTAAGGTGCATATTACCGCTGACTCATGGTCCAGCAGGCATGGACAGGGACGTTACTTAAGTTTCACGGCGCATTGGGTGACTCTGCTGGCAGCTGGGAAGGATGCAGGACAAGGTGCAGTAGTGTTGGAGGTTGTTCCGCCACCACGCCTCCAAAATGCTGATTGTGACACACCTCTCTCCTCCACCCCCTCCTCTTCTTCTTCCTCCATGGCCTCTTCCTCGGAACCAGCGGTGCTCCGTAGGCGTTCAAGGGGCTACGCAAGTACGCAGGCCAAAAGATGCCATGCGGTGCTTGAGCTGGTGTGCTTGGGGGACAGGAGCCACACTGGGGCAGAGGTTCTGTCAGCTCTGCAGGGGCAGGTTCAGAGGTGGTTGACGCCACGCCAACTTAAGGCAGGAATGGTGGTTTGCGACAATGGCACCAACCTCCTCTCTGCCCTCCGACAGGGACAACTGACCCATGTGCCCTGTTTGGCTCACGTCCTTAACTTGGTGGTGCAGCGGTTCTTGGGCAGGTACCCGGGCTTACAGGATGTCCTGAGGCAGGCCAGGAAAGTCTGTGTGCATTTCCGCCGGTCATATAATGCCAGTGCTCGGCTGACGGACCTCCAAAAGGAGTTTAACCTGCCCAAGAACCGCCTAATCTGTGACATGCCCACCAGGTGGAACTCGACGTTGGCCATGCTGCAGCGGCTGCACACGCAGCAGAGGGCCATCAATGAGTACCTGTGCGACTATGGCACCAGGACAGGGTCAGGGGACCTTGGTTTTTTTTCCCCACGCCAGTGGGCCATGATCAGGGATGCATGCACTGTCCTGTCACCATTCGAGGAGGCCACGAGGATGGTGAGCACTGACAGTGCATGCATCAGTGACACTGTCCCCCTTGTCCACCTGTTGGAGCACACGCTGCGTGGAATAATGGACAGGGCACTTGAGGCAGAACAGAGGCAGGAAGAGGAGGACTTCCTTAGCTCTCAAGGCCCCCTTTATCCAGACAGTGTTCCTGCGTGCCCGCCGATCACACAGGAAGAGGACGAGGAGGAGGAGGAGGAGGAGGAGGAAGATTGTGTCAGTATGGAGGTGGAGCCTGGCACTCAGCATCAGCAGCAGTCTTTAAGGGATCAGTCCCAAGGAACACATGGACTTGTACGTGGCTGGGAGGAGGTGGCTGCGGACGTTGTTGTCCTTAGTGACCCAGAGGACTCCGGACCGAATGCCTCAGCAAACCTACGCTGCATGGCCTCCCTGATCCTGCAAAGCCTGCGTAAGGATCCTCGTATTCGTGGTATCAAGGAGAAGGACCAATACTGGCTGGCAACCCTCCTTGATCCACGTTACAAGGGTAAGGTTGCGGACCTTATCTTGCCATCGCAGAGGGAGCAGAGGATGAAACATCTTCGGGAGGCCTTGCAGAAAGGTCTGTGCAACGCGTTCCCAGAGACTGGGAGGTTACAAACTCCTGTTTCTGGACAACGTGTTGCTGAGACTTCGGTCAGTCAAAGAAGGAGCGGTGGAGAAGGTGGCCGTCTGACCGATGCGTTCAGACAATTTTTTGGTCCGCAGCCCCAAGGTATGATCGGTTCCAGCAACCATCGCCAGCGTCTGTTTTACATGGTGCAGGAATACCTAGGGGCAAGATCAGACTTGGACACCTTTCCCACCGAAAATCCTCTGGGTTACTGGGTCTTGAGGATGGATCACTGGCCAGAGCTTGCACAGTATGCAATTGAGCTACTGGCCTGTCCTGCATCCAGCGTTCTTTCGGAACGCACATTCAGTGCTGCTGGAGGCGTGGTAACCGATCACAGGGTGCGTCTGTCCACCGACTCGGTCGATCGGCTGACCTTCATAAAAATGAATCAGTCTTGGATCACCACCAGCTACCAAGCACCTGATGCAGATGTAACCGAATAATTTTTTTTGAAATCTCAGATCCCTTCAAAGACTGCCTATGCTGATGCTGAGTGACTATCCCTGAGTAATTATCCTCTTCCTCCTCAATCATCACGCTGATAGCTTGTAAGAACATTTTTGGTTCTGGGCGCCACCACCAGTGCCTAAGGCACAATTTTTCAGCCCCTGTTTAACAGGGGCGTGTAATTACAATTTTTGATGTAATACTTTGCAGCAGGGCTCGTTCCTGCATTCCAACTAGAGTGTCTGTGAGGGGTTGCAGTGTTGTGGCACCAGCACCAGTGCCTAAGACCCAATTTTTCAGCCCCTGTCTAACAGGGGCGTGTAATTACAATTTTTGATGCAATACTTTGCAGCAGGGCTTGTTCCTGCATTCCAACTAGAGTGTCTGTGAGGGGTTGCAGTGTTGTGGCACCAGCACCAGTGCCTAAGACCCAATTTTTCTGCCCCTGTCTAACAGGGGCGTGTAATTACAATTTTTGATGCAATACTTTGCAGCAGGGCTTGTTCCTGCGTTCCAACTAGAGTGTCTGTGAGGGGTTGCAGTGTTGTGGCACCAGCACCAGTGCCTAAGGCCTAATTTTTCAGCTCCTGTTCAACAGGGGCATGTAATTACAATTCTTGATCTAATATTTCACAGCAGGGCCCTGTGAGGGCTTACAGTGTTTTGGCCACAGCAACACCTAAGGCCCAAATTTCTGCTGAGTATATAGGGCAGGACCCTACTTTCAAACATCTAACTTACAAACGACTCCTACTTGCAAACGGAAGGAGACAACAGGAAGTGAGATGAAATCTACCCCTAAGGAAGGGAAATTCTCTCCTGTAAGAGTTAATATGGGAAAACAATTTTTCCTTTCCACTGATGCTTTCCAATCCTTGTTCCACAAAAAAACACAAATTTTCAAAAAACATTTTTCATTGGGACAAAAAAGTGAGGTGAAATCTTCTGAAGAGGAGGAAAGACGCAAAACAAATGTCACAGGGGTGATAACCCTTCCCTATGTTTTCCAAAAAGCTTAGAAAAGATTTTTTGGCTGGAGCTAAACACATTAAAAATGTTCAAAATTACAAACAGATTCTACTTAACAACAAACCTACAGTCCCTGTCTTGTTTGCACCGCCTGTATACTGCTGTTCAGAGTATATAGGGACCTTTCCTTATTTTAATTTGGGTGCGGGGTTCCCCTTAATATCCATACAAGACCCAAAGGGCCTGGTAATGGACTGGGGGGTACCCATGCCGTTTGTCTCACTGATTTTCATCCATATTGCCATGACCCGACATGACATTAAACCCGCAAGCAGTTTTAAATGAGATTTTTTCCTTTAAAAATGACATTTGGTGCAGGGACTGTTCTAAACATGGGAAACACGCGTCACTTTACAGGCATACTATAGACACCCCCCAGGTACGATATTTAAAGGAATATTTCACTTTTTTTTTTTTACTTTAAGCATCATTAAAATCACTGCTCCCGAAAAAACGGCCGTTTTTAAAAGTTTTTTTTGCATTGATACATGTCCCCTGGGGTAGGACCCGGGTCCCCAAACCCTTTTTAGGACAATACCATGCAAATTAGCCTTTAAAATGAGCACTTTTGATTTCGAACGTTCGAGTCCCATAGACGTCAATGGGGTTCTAACGTTCGTGCGAACTTGCGGTCCGTTCGCGGGTTCTGGTGCGAACCGAACCGGGGGGTGTTCGGCTCATCCCTAGTTGGCATTTTAACATGGGAGGAGTGGGAGTTACAAAATTTATAGCATAAGGATATGCCTTTAATACTGGGATTGTGTTTGTTCAGCAGAAAATTCCAAATGGAAAGTGGTATTTTCGTATTTGGGAGTGGATGTTTTTGTTTGTAGTGATTAATTTGCAGAATCATAAGATTGTCTAGGGTAGTTGGGTTCACTATATCTTCCGTAGAGAAGTGGAGGCCTTTTTGTTTCCAGTGGTGTGTGGAAAAATTTTGTATAAGAAATTCATAGGTCGTTAGGGGTATGTTAAGTTGGAAGAGTGTTTCATTAGGGAATTGCTTTCTGATCAATAATGACCAGGCTGTGAGTGTTGCTTGTATGGTAGGGTAGGGTGGTATAAATGGTTTGTGATGAATAGTAGAGGCCATGAGCAGTGCCGTTAGGTCATGTCCCGGGGTGATGGCACGTTCAATGTGAGACCATAGATTATCCTCTTGGCAAGAGAACCAATATTTCACCTGGTCCAGTAAAGACGCTTGATAATACGCATGGGCGTTGGGAAGTCCTCCTCCTCCTAGTGTCTTAGGTTTATAAAGAGTGGCTAGGGCTACCCTGGGTTTTTTGTTTAGCCAGATAAATTTATTCAGGCTTGAGGCTAAGTTAGTAAAGAATTTTGTGGGGATGGGAATTGGGAGAGTTCTAAAGAGGTAGAGCAATTTGGGGAGTGTTTGCATTTGGTAAGCTGCAATGCGTCCCACCCATGTTAAGTGAATCTTTGATAATTGAGTGAATTCTTTCTGTATTTGTGATAAAAGGGGTAGATAATTGGCGGTGTACAGATTAGAGGTAAGCTGGGTCAGTTGTATACCCAGATATGTAATAGAAGGTAGATCCCAGGTGCAAGGGAATACCTCTTTAAGTTTGGATATGTTTTTTGTGGAGAGGTTTAAAGGGAGAGCGAAGCATTTAGTGGTGTTGATCTTATGGTAAGTCATGCTTCCAAATTCATGTAGGATTTTTTTAACTGTGTGTAAGGAAGATTCAGGCTTAGATAGTGTTAGTATGACATCATCGGCAAAAAGCCCGATTTTGTGGGTCTTCTGTCCTACTGTGAGACCGTGGATGTCAGTATTGTTCCTTATAAGTTCTGCTAGCGGTTCAATAGCTAGAGAAAATACAATTGGGGAAAGTGGACATCCTTGGCGCGTACCATTGGTCAGGCTGAAGGGGTCGGATAGCATGCCTGAGGTATACACTTTGGCTGTGGGGTTAGAATATAGGGCCATTATGGCCGTGTGAACAAATCCTTGTAGACCGAATTTAGTTAGTGTTTTAGATAGGTAGTTCCAGTGCACCCTATCAAATGCCTTTTCTGCATCTAAGGCTACAAATATACTGGGAGTGCGAGTTATTTCAGCGTGTCTTATTAGATTTATCATCCTTCTGGTACCATCTGGGGCTTGTCTGCCTTTAACAAATCCCACCTGTTCCAGTCCTACGAGGGTAGGGGTGATATCCAGTAATCTATTGGCGATTGCTTTGGCATATATTTTGAGGTCTGAGTTTAATAGGGAAATGGGTCTAAAGTTTTGGGGATGGGAGGGGTCTTTTCCTGTTTTTGGTATAGTTACAATTATGGCCTGTAACATTTCTTTCGGGAAGCCACCTGATTCTGCTGCGTTATTAAAAATTTCTACTAATCTAGGTATCAGAAGGGGGGAAAATGTTTGATAATATTCAGCTGAGAAACCATCTGCTCCGGGGGATTTATTTTTTGGGAGGCGTTTGATTACAGCTTCAATTTCAGCTTCAGTGAACGGCCTGTTCAAAGTATGTAGTGTGTTCGCATCTATCGCGGGAAGATTAATTTTCTGGAGAAAATTTGTGATATCTGTATCTGTGGGCTGATAAATGTTCTTATCCTGGTTAAGATTGTATAGAGAGTCGTAGTAGTCTTTGAAGGCGTTTGCTATATCTTTGGGGTTGGTATAAATTCTATTGTTCCCATGGTGTTTAATCTCTGAGATATTTGCCCTGGTTTGACGTTTTTTAATTTGTGAGGCTAAAAGTTTGCTCGCTTTGTTACTCTGGGAGTAGTATGAGAGTTTAAGCCTTTTAAAGTATAAATCGTAATCATGTTGTAGTGTTTGTTTGAGTTCTTCTCCGCAGGTGTTTAGTTGGAGGAGTAGGGAGTGGTTGGGCGATTGTTTGTGTCTGGTTTCCAGATCCGAGATGTTGTTATGTAGTCGTTCTATGTGCCGCATTTTTTTCCTTTTCTCTCTAGCAGCTATTTGTATAAGCACCCCTCTAGAGAAGGCCTTGTGTGCGCACCATTCTGTACTAGGGCGGGTCCCCCGGTGTTCATTTAATGTAAAATATTCCTCTAATTTTGTTTGCATTTCCTCCCTAATTTGGGGTAGAGAAAGAAGATAAGTGTTGTTACGCCATAGGGGAGCGAGGTTGGTTTTGCGGGTATCCATAATGTCTATTGTAATGGGGGCATGGTCAGACCAGGTGATATTGTGGATATTCACTTTGACCACATTTTGTAAGGTGAACTTATCTGTAAGAAAGAAATCAATTCTGGAGTAACTTTTATGTAGTGATGAGAAGTATGTATAGTCCCTCTCTGTGGTGTGGAGGCACCGCCATGGGTCGTATAGCTCTTCTGATAGACAGTAGTGGCCCAGGGATGGCGTGCGTCTCCGCCCCACAGAGGAGGAGTCCATTTCGTTATTCATGAGTACATTGAAATCTCCACATATCAATAATTTGCATTTTCGCAAACACTTAGCCTTTTTTAAGGTTTTGTGTATGAGTCTCATTGGTCTTTTCGTGGGAGCATATATATTTACCAACGTGTATGTATCGTTATTGATTTCAGCAATCAAGATAATATACCTACCAAGGGAATCAGTGTATTGCTCTAGAAGTTTAAAAGTGACAGAGTCCTTAATGGCAATTAATACCCCATTGCGTTTGCAAGAGTTATTTGCTGTAAAAATGTGTGGGAACCTGCTGTGGGTGCATTTAGGCATGCTTAGTTCTGAAAAGTGTGTTTCCTGCACACAGAGAATGTCGCAGTTATCCTGCAGGGCTGTGTTCCACATCATTCTGCGTTTAAATGGGCTGTTGAGTCCTCTAGTATTGAGAGACATTAGTCTAAGAGACATTCATTTCATTGGTGGTGCTTTGGCGCCATCTAATGGTGTAAGTCGTTGTTTGCAGTAAAAGAGATATAGCCTCTAGGGCGGTGGAAAGGGGTTGTCTGCTTGACGTACCTGTAAGTGGAAAGCTCCAGTAAGATGAAGGAGTAAGTAATAGAACTGAGAGAACTGGAATTGAAAACAATAGAACAGTCAACAATAACTGGGTGAATTCGGGAATATCCCAGAATACCGAGTGGGGTATAGTCATGTATGTATCTTCCGGTACAGCCGTACATCCGGTGCTACTTGTATTAGCTTTAGTGAAGCTTGGTGTTTAGGGTGATGCCGCAGGGTGGGTTCGCCAAAAGTATGGGCGTGTAGATTTCTGTTCATGTAGGCGGAGAAAGATGGTCATCCATCGCATTTCCCTCTGTAGTTGCGGTGCATATTAGAACCTGCTTTGGAGGTCCCCGGGCCTTTTCCCTCTGAGTTGATCTCGGTAGGGAGAATTCTCCACTTGCTCAGCAATTCCAGGCCTTTTTCTAAGGATGAGATGGTGTAAGATCCGTTGCCCCGAGTAATGAATAGTTTGGCTGGGAAGCCCCATCGATACAATATCTTGTGATTCCGTAGAGATTTAGTAATCGGGATCAGGTTGTTCCTGGCTGACATGGTGGCTTGTGAGAGGTCAGCATATAGGGTTATCCCCGCGTATGGGTCCGGGAGGGCGTTGTTTTGCCTAGAAAATCTCATGAGTTGGTCCTTTATATGGAAAAAGTGGATCCTGGCAATGACATCTCTAGGAATTCTCTCTGGGAGGTGCGGGGGCTTGTGCAGCCTGTGGGCTCTATCAATGATGACATCTGCTGGTGATAGGGATGGCAGAGTTTTCATCATAAGTTGTTGAAGGAATGAGCTTAAGTCAGCTGGTTTCACAGATTCGGGGATCCCCCTAAATTTCACGTTGTTTCTTCGTGAACGGTCCTCGAGGTCAGTGACCTTTAACCTGAGGGCTTTAAGCTCATCCTCCAGATCCACGTGCGCATCCACTAGCTCATTATGAGCTGCTGAGAAATCATCCATTTTAGTTTCTACATAATCCAGCCTGTCACCTAGTGCAGTCATTTCCTTATGTGTGGAGCGTATTACATTAGTGATGTCTTGTTGTATGGCCCCCCTTAATGTGAGAATCATCTCTTTCATGGTGACATCTGTCAGGGGCAGACCTGAGGTGGGGAGAGCATCCAGCTTCTGACTGTACTCATTAGTGTGTTCCATGTCACTTTCCTCATTGACCTGTACAGCCTCAGAGTCATCTGGGGAGTTTAGCTTTCTCTTTTGCTTAATGGGGCTGTTTGAGGCTGAGTGTGGAGGGATCAGTACAGTGTTAGTGGCAGATGACTCACTGGCTGCAGATTCTGCCGCTCTGCTGTGAGGAGATGTCGCGCCGGCGCCATCTTGTGACAGGCTAGCTGGGACCGTCGTATAGAAGTCGGTCAGCTTCCGAGGCGGCTCTCTCTCCTTTCGTTTAGCCATTAGTGCGGCTCGGTTCCCTGCTGTTTCCGCCGTTCGTGTGGCTGTTATTAGCTCACTATCAGCCGCTGTTAGTAGCTTCTGAGCACTCGGTGTGACGGAGCTCTCTCCTCACTGCTCCATCAGCTCCGGCCGCCGGCTCCACCCCCCTTCTACCTCTTTTTTAAGGGCCTCGTTAAGTTTCTGAAACTCCTCTAGTTCTTTATAGGGTTCTAGTCCTTGGGAGCTTTCTGTTATCGCTTTCACTAGTTCCTCTAGTTGTATTTTTTCTTCCTCCACTATTAATTTCATAACAGATATCCCGTGATCTACACAGAGCTCCTTCCACTTTTCCAAGAATCTGGGGCTGTGGAGATGCTCCGCGGGTATTACTTTGTCTCTAAGTCCTCTGGGTACTATCCTATTGTTGATGTAGGCTTCCAGGAAGGACACATCCCACTTTCTATTTAGATGTTTAATAATTAATTTTTTATGTTCCTTAAACCGGGTTTTTACCTCTTCCTCCTGTGTGGGAGTGGTTACCGTGTCCGTCCTGAAAGCCTGACTAATTTCACGGTCGATATCTTCCCCAATCATGAAAGCCATGCTTGACCAAACAAGACGGCACACAAATCAAAAAATGAATCACATAGAACACATAGGGCAGTGATAGGAAATGCAGTAAATATCAGAAAATGCCTCAAGAATGGATCACCTGTGATCCCTATATCAAACATGAAACAAATGGAGTATAATGAGGCTTGTTTAGTCATGTAATCAAAATCGGTACCATGAAGCTATGGTTTCCCTCCAACCCCCATGAACGTTACACCAAATTGTCCCAAACAGAGGGGGACCAAAAAGAAAAGCGGGGCTCAGTGGAAAGGCACACTCCGTCTCCCTCCCACCCCCTTCCCTACTCCCCTTCCCTGTATCCCTTACCCTGAGCCGCCCCTCCCCCCGGGGAATTGATGCCTGCACCACAGACCGTATTCAGCATTGCTGTATATTCCTTTATTAGGTGGTCTGTGCAGACATCAATAGCCAGGACGCCACTGTCTTTTTTTGTCAATCCATATATGTTTTTTGTTCCCCTTGTCTGTGTATGGTTTGTGTTTGATCAATTTTGACATTGATCAATTTTATGTAGGCAGGATCACATCTTGGTTATGCTTGTGTATATATCTTCATGTCTATCAACTTTGTATCAATAAATATTCATTTTGTATTTATTTACCACTGAGTGTGCCTTTCCACTGAGCCCCGCTTTTCTTTTTGGTCCCCCTCTGTTTGGGACAATTTGGTGTAACGTTCATGGGGGTTGGAGGGCAACCATAGCTTCATGGTACAGATTTTGATTACATGACTAAACAAGCCTCATTATACTCCATTTGTTTCATGTTTGATATAGGGATCACAGGTGATCCATTCTTGAGGCATTTTCTGATATTTACTGCATTTCCTATCACTGCCCTATGTGTTCTATGTGATTCATTTTTTGATTTGTGTGCCGTCTTGTTTGGTCAAGCATGGCTTTCATGATTGGGGAAGATATCGACCGTGAAATTAGTCAGGCTTTCAGGACGGACACGGTAACCACTCCCACACAGGAGGAAGAGGTAAAAACCCGGTTTAAGGAACATAAAAAATTAATTATTAAACATCTAAATAGAAAGTGGGATGTGTCCTTCCTGGAAACCTACATCAACAATAGGATAGTACCCAGAGGACTTAGAGACAAAGTAATACCCGCGGAGCATCTCCACAGCCCCAGATTCTTGGAAAAGTGGAAGGAGCTCTGTGTAGATCACGGGATATCTGTTATGAAATTAATAGTGGAGGAAGAAAAAATACAACTAGAGGAACTAGTGAAAGCGATAACAGAAAGCTCCCAAGGACTAGAACCCTATAAAGAACTAGAGGAGTTTCAGAAACTTAACGAGGCCCTTAAAAAAAAGGTAGAAAAGACGCAGTATACCTTGAAAGCCACAAAATAATCCAAGTTTAGACGGGACCTGACAGACTGGGAGAAAGGAGACATCTTTGACTTAACTCCACGACGTAGTAGGAGTAACTCCAGGAGAAGAAATAAGAGATCATTATCCAGGGGTAAAAAATCTCTGAGTGATACAGAAGAAGAAAACGTGATAAAAACGGTGACTTTTTTAGAGAGGGAGGGGGCAGAGGGGGAAGACAAGGGCAAAAACCCAGACTCGACCCCAAATCTACACAAACAACCAGCCCCCGAACCTCAGAGACAGATAGCCAGGGGGGGAGCCCGTACCAGGAGCCAACGGAAATAATTAATTTGTCTATGGATGAAGAGAATAGGAATGACATGAAAATCATCAATCTTTCTAAATTTAAACTTAACAAGAGACACATTGATCTCTTACAAAAAGGGATGTCTTTTTCGCCCACTAATCAAATGGACGAATTTACAGTATTTAAGGACATCACCCTTTTTATACGTAAAGTCTTCCTGCGTTTCATCCATACCAACAACCAGGGATCAGTGACTGATAAGAACACAGCCGAACATCAGGATGAGGAGGTGTTGGCTGTCCTCAGCTCCCTCTTGGAGGAAAATGAGAGAGAGGAGGCTGAGGATAGCCACTACAAAAGACAGGCTAAACTTAATATCAAATCCATCAAGATGCCCCCACTTAACAAAAATAGATGGCTAAGTCTATTTTTGGACATGATACAAACAGATCTTTCCAAGATGGACTGGAGCATAAAAAGTGAAGACAATCTCTCCCCGGAGGAACGCAGGGCCATCCGTGAACTATCGGTGGCCCCACAGCTGGTCATTAAAAGGAGTGACAAGGGAGGGAATGTGGTGCTCCTAGATGAGAGAGACTATGAAAAAGAAGTTTTTCGCCTACTCGGCGATGTCAAAACCTATAAAAAACTCCCCAGGGACCCCTTTCCCAACCTTGTCACCAACCTTAATAGCAAACTCAAATTAGCAGCAGAAGCGGGACTACTGGCGAAACGCGAACTAAATTACCTCACAATTCAAGAATACAATATACCAATATTTTATATCATCCCTAAGGTACATAAATCACTTGAAAACCCCCCGGGGAGACCGATTGTCTCAGCGATAAAGGGCCCTCTTGAAAGGATTGGAAAATATCTAGACAGTCTATTGAAAGACATGGTCACGGACCTTAAATCTTATGTGAAGGACACAGGAGATGTCCTGAGACACATTTCCCAGATTAACATACAGGGGGAACTCCTCTTGGTGGGGATCTACGTGGAATCTCTATACACGTCGATCCCCCACAATTGGGGCATAAAAGCAGTCGAAATTTTCCTTGATAGACATTTCCCCAAATGTGGCCCACAGAATGAATTTTTAGTGGACCTCTTGACCTTTGCCCTCAAAAATAACTTTTTTCAATTTTTATCCCATTTTTATCAACAAATTAACGGCACCTCTATGGGTGCACCCTGGGCCCCAGCATATGCTTGCCTTCATCTGGGGCTGTGGGAGGAGGACGAGGTTTACACCTCGCCGATGTACCTGAGCCATGTACATACATGGCTCAGGTACATCGACGACGTGTTTGTTATCTGGAAGGGCGACCAAGATACACTGGCACAATTTATCACTTATCTCAATTCCAATGTTCGTAACATCAAATTGACTTATACATGGGACCGAGAAAGGATCTCTTTTCTGGACCTATTCATCAGTAGGAGGAATTCTTCCCTGGTGACTCAGACATTCCGTAAGGAGACCTCTGCGAACACACTCCTAAGAGCAGATAGCCACCATCCGCAATGGCTCAAGGATAGTATTCCGGTGGGCCAATTCCTTCGGATCAAGCGAAACTGCTCCAACAAGGAAGACTACAGACGTGAAAGCAATGAGCTGTATAAACGTTTTCGGGAACGCGGTTACTCTCATAAACAACTCAGGAGGGCCAAACGAAAAGCAGCAGGGCGGGATCGCCCTGCACTTTTAGACAGAAAAACATCAGAAAATCCATGACTTGCCCCTCCTCCTCCCAACGCCCCAGACCCAGTGAGAATTATCACTGAGTTTGGGTCCCAATGGGACACTGTCAAAAGTATCCTGGAAAAACATTGGGGCATACTCACCAACACCCCCGGAATAGCTCAGATAGTGGGACCCACCCCAAAATGGTAGCCAGAAGGGCAAAAAATCTTAGTGACTCCTTAATTCACTCTGAACACTTTAGGAGCACTGATAGCTCCTGGCTATCTAGTTTTCCCAGGAGCAAGGGGATGTTCCCATGTGGACATTGTCAGGTTTGTCCATATGTACATAGGACAACAACTTTTAGCGACTCTCAAAACAAAAATAATTTCGAGATTAAAAGTCTCATCAATTGCGCTACCACCAGGGTCATCTATATGTTGACCTGCCCATGTCAAAAGATATATATCGGAAAGACAAAGCGACAATTTAGAATTCGGTTGGGAGAACACATGAGGGGAATCCTGGAAAAAAATCCGGAGAAACCGGTAGCCAGACACTTTGCCCAATATCACCAGGGCAAACTGTCTGGCATGCAAGTGAAGGGAATTTATGCCCTCAATTTGTCCCCCAGAAGAGGGGACTTTGACCAAATTCTGCAGCAGAAGGAAAAAAGATGGATCTTTCTCCTAAGGTCTCTGGTTCCCTTGGGGTTAAACACAGAACTGAATTTTCAGCCCTTTTTGGCAGCCTAAACAGATTAGAAGACGTTATATCATATGTATTTCCATTTTAAATTCCTTTTTTTTTCTCTCTCCCTTCCCCTTCTTTTTCCTTTTTCCCCCCTTCTCGTCCCTTCACCCCTCCCCCCCCCCCTTCCCCGTTCCCCTGCATATTGATATACCTCTACATATATTAATTGGATTTATCTACTATTTTTCCCCGCAACCATCTATTCTAATTAGGTATATGTATTAAGTGTATTTTGTAAACATTGGCCCGACATATGACATCATTGATTGAATGAAATGAAAATAGTTGAATTCATATCTATATGTTTGGAATGATGCAAGATGGACAACACTAAAAACTTGCTGCATGATTACATATACTTCACCACATTTGCCGTGCATACTTATATTTCCAATTTTCCCTGTTCATTATAACATAGAAGGTATGTAATTGGACATGGATTCTGTATAAATAAGACGGCAGACAAACAATGGATGATGACCTAGACACACACAGACTGGAAAAACCTCCTTCTTTTTTAACTAATTAGGTGGGCGTGCATGAGGGAGGGATAAGAATAAGAAGGAGCCCTCGCACGTCAACCATACGTCCAGATGAAGCTACACACGTCTGTTTTGTGAAACGCGTCGACGTCACGGCGCCCGGACGTCACGCCCGCTGTCATCCCCCGGTGGGGCAGGCCGGCTCGCCAATCAAGGGAACGCTTCGCTCCATGGTCTGGAGCAGCCGTGCGGAAGACGACAGGTGCACCTGTATGAGCGGCCACCTGCTGATATCAGCGGTACATCAGTAGTACCATGTGAACCACGGAGAACTATCCAGGTCAGTGTATGGCTAAGTACACAGTGACAGGAGGGACTGTTTACATATTGGAGCCACCACTATCCGGAAGCAATACAGGATTCCCCAGACGGAACCTGGAAGCGGTAATGTACCAGGCAACCCTCTTTGTATTCTTGCCTACACC
Organism: Lithobates clamitans; assembly: GCA_037952925.1. NCBI lineage: Eukaryota > Metazoa > Chordata > Amphibia > Anura > Ranidae > Lithobates > Lithobates clamitans. Next base: position 726,037 of record JBBGZY010000203.1, read on the forward strand.
TGTCACCCAGTGACTTTATTACAGCATATTCTCGCATAGAGTCTACCTACACTGGAGAACGGTACAATTGCAACACACCACTCAGGACCTTGGGAACGGTGACTCCATGTTCACATATGCACGGCCAATATACCCCCTCCCACAGGATATATTGAGGTCTGACCACAGACCTCACCTCAGCACCTCATTCCACGGCTGATTTTTTCTCCCAGGTTCCCCATCCCCCCTTCTTCCCTCCCCCCCCTTTTTCCCTTCCCTCCACTCCTCCCCCCCCCTTTTCCGTCTCCCTCCCACCCCCTTCCCTACTCCCCTTCCCTGTATCCCTTACCCTGAGCCGCCCCTCCCCCCGGGGGAATTGATGCCTGCACCACAGACCGTATTCAGCATTGCTGTATATTCCTTTATTAGGTTGTCTGTGCAGACATCAATAGCCAAGACGTCCGGACGCCACTGTCTTGTTTTGTCAATCCATATATGTTTTTTGTTCCCCTTGTCTGTGTATGGTTTGTGTTTGATCAATTTTGACATTGATCAATTTTATGTAGGCAGGATCACATCTTGGTTATGCTTGTGTATATATCTTCATGTCTATCAACTTTGTATCAATAAATATTCATTTTGTATTTATTTACCACTGAGTGTGCCTTTCCACTGAGCCCCGCTTTTCTTTTTGGTCCCCCTCTGTTTGGGACAATTTGGTGTATTAAATTAACAACCTTAATGCTGGCTAAAGATGAGGGGGGACTCTCTATCCCACATCCAAAAAATTATTTTTTGGCTTCACAAACCCAGCAATTTTTTGGCTGGACAGAGGTAGATGAGAATGATCCCATGCAGGGGTTATTACTTCCACTGGGTAAGGGATATTCACTGATGTCCCTACTAGAGACAAAAACCTTTCAAAAAGATAAGAAATTCATGACAGGTGAGCTATTCAATAAGGTATGGCTAGCAATAAAAAAGATTACTAGCATTACAGGTTATACTTCCTATACACCAATATGGAATAACGCAAACTATGAGGAAGTGCAGAGATTGGAGGGATTTGGGCTTTGGCAAACTCAGGGGCTGAGATATGTGGAACAACTGTTTTGGAACGATAAGATAAAATCATTTGCGCAAATATCTGAGGTATTCGGGGTTCCAAGACAGAGGTTCTTTCAGTATCTCCAGCTTAGAGATGCTTTTCATGTCCAGGCCTGTACATCTGAATTTAAGTTTAATGTCTCTAAAATAACAATATTGTTGAAGAAAAGGGATCAAAATAAGGTACTTATCTCTAAAATATATGAGATATTGCAGTGTAAATTTAAGGAAGCGGTAGTGGTGCGGGCCAGGGCGCAGTGGGAACGAGACCTGGGAGCACTTACTAACGCTCAGTGGTCGGAGGTCTTGTCTGCGATCCCAAAGGTATCTCTGTCAGCTACTCAAAAATTAACACAACTTTTTATTACACATAGATCATACTATACCCCCGAAAAACTATTTAATTGGAAACGCAGGGAATCCCCCTTATGCCCCCGGTGTAGTGGTGCACCGGCTAATCTAATGCACATGTTGTGGAAATGCCCTAAACTCCATCATTATTGGCAGGATATAATTAAAAACATAAATAGCGCATTAGGTATATAAATTTCACTAGACCCAAATTTATGTTTATTAAATATAGTGGAGGAACCAAATATTTCAAAACATACCCATATCGCAATGACGAGAGGCTTGTTTCAGGCACGAAAGCTAATAGCTCAGAAGTGGATATCTATATACCCCCCAACGGTCGAAGAATGGAGAACACAAATAAAAGAAACCATAATAAAGGAGGAATTTATTTATACACATAGAGGGAGCCAAGATAAATTTTATGCTATCTGGAAAAGCTGGGTAGAGGCCTGGGACAATGAAAATAAAAGATGAATCAATATGGGAGAGGGACAATATTGGGAGAGGATGGGAGGATGGTAGGACGGGGGGGGGGATTTTGGGGTCGAGGGGGGGGAGATACAGTGGGGGAGGAAATCTATTTTTTTTTGTTGGGTTTTGCTCTTTTTTTTGCTTTTAGTTTTTGTTTTGTGTTGTTTTTTTTTTTTTTGTGTGGTGGGTGAATGTTAGAAGCAAGATTATGTATCTGGAATAAAATGTATGGATAAATGTATAACTTGTACTGCTATGAAAATAATAAAAAAGTACTGAATCAAAAAAAATCCATACCAGACCTGAAGGGTCTGGTATAGATTTTGAGGGGGACCCCACGCCATTTTTTAAAAACATTTTGGCTGGGGTTCCCCTTAATATCCATACCAGACCTGAAGGGCCTGTTATGGAATTTAGGGGGACCCCCACGTCATTTTTTTTTTTAATTTTGGTTCGGGGTTCCCCTGTGGGGAATTCCCATGCCGTTTTTATCAATGAACTTTTATGTGTTTTGTTGGACCGGCAATTCATTAATAGCCGCGAGTAGTTTTAAATGACTTTTTTTTCCCTTTTGAAATGTCATTTTGCTGTCAGACTGTTCTAAACACGGGAAACATGCGCCCCTTTACAGGCATACTATAGACACCCCCCAGGTATGAAATTTAAAGGAATATTACATTTTTATTGTTTCACCTTAAGCATTATTAAAATCACTGCTCCCGACAAAACGGTCGTTTTTAAAACTTTTTTTTGCATTGATCCTTGTCCCCTGGGGCAGGACCCGGGTCCCCAAACACTTTTTATGACAATAACTTGCATATAAGCCTTTAAAATTAGCACTTTTGATTTCTCCCTTAGACTTTTAAAGGGTGTTCCGCGGCTTTTGAATTTGCCATGAACACCCCAAATTGTTCGCTGTTCGGCGAACGGGCGAACAGCCAATGTTCGAGTCGAATATGAGTTCGACTCAAACTTGAAGCTCATCCCTACTTAGGAGCCACTAACCACCCTGGTGGAGAGCACCGTAACAGGGAAGGGAGATTTCCCCCCACGCTATCACAGGCACTGTAGCAACATCAGTATTCTTATAGCCGGGGCTGTGTGAATGGCCTCCCTCTACATGTTAGGCTCTGAAACAAGGTATGTGACAGCCACATCCACAAGTGAGATTATCCATCAGCACTTCTACAGGAAAAGGACTGTCACCTTCAGGTGGGGGTCCAGGGGGTAGCAAGCTCCTGAGACTCCATAGGGACAGCACTACACGACAGGTGCTGCTGCAACTAGGGACCCCAAGGTAAAGGAAAGAGACCACCCCAGGCTGCCCAGCAAAGAGGGAGATAGAGGGATACCAGGGGAGGACTCACCACAGGCTGCCATATGCTACCAGAAGTCAGCAACATGTCTCTGCCACTGTGTACCACTCAGGACTGCACCACCAGGTGCTAGGGACCACTCCCACATCCTCCGACCCTCAGGAGCCAAGAGAAGGCCACTGCTGTGGGCTACAAGAAAATGGCGATTCATGACAACCTGAGCCAGCTCTCTCAGCCCATACTTCCCTTTGATCTTAGGGAAAATGGGCACTGAGAATGGCAAATGCAGGATGTCTCCAAAAGTGAAGGTAAAATGGTTGCTGTGGCTTCGGGAAAATAACTGTTGGCCAAAAATAGCCACATGGCAGCCATATAAACCTATGCTGGACCCAGAGATCCTCCTCCCCACTGAAGTGGGTGGTTGTCGGCCAGGGGTAACACTGACACAGACTATAGGTGCCCAGTCATATGTGTCCACATGAGACAGTTAACTCACTGTCCACCCCAGTCCAGCGGTCTGTGTGCTCTTGCTGGTCAAACCGGGGTGACCTGACTGTTGATAGAAGATCTCCACATGAAAAAATCCCAGGAAAAGAAAATAAAAAAATAAGAAAGCTATAAGACCACAAGTCCCAGCATAAAACAATACATCCATACTCCCGGCAAAATGACTGGAGGCCTATAGTAGAGAAGGGGTTTTAAGTCCAGGTAAGACTGTCCATAGGAGATACCAATGTTTTTTCTGCCTAGTATTCTACTCCTGTAGGTGTTGCTATAAAAACCTGTTTAGTCATGGATAAAGAAGAGGCTGTGTCCGTCAATAAGAGAAATCTTCCTTTATCTTCATAGAATGCAAGAAGGTAAACAAAATCTTCAGCCTTTAGAACCACTTTAAGTGATATTACAGATGAGAACTAGGAATGTACATCTTTGTATGTTTCAGATTAAGTGACATCCAAATCTCCTCCATCATTCAGGAACAAATCATCATGGTTCCCAGTCCTGTGATCACTATGAAATCTCTGACATGGTGATCATATAGTATTATTCACAAACACATCTGTTGGGTTATGATGTCACAATACCTCACACAGATAGAAGCATTTTGACATCTGAAGTTGGCAAGCTGCAGTTTTTAAAGGGCAATACAGTAGTCCATTGTTGAGAACACGTTTTATAGATCCATTTCCTGCAATGAGCTTCTAGCCTTGGAATAAATGGAATACAATTTAGTGTTCAAGAACTACAAACCTGGTAACAGAAGACAGACCCCCAGATCCAGTATAATTGGTGTACATAGATCATCATTATAATTTCTAAAGATTCAGATCTAGAAGCCCTCAGTTGAGTAGATGGTACAAATGAAGTGTAATTATTCTAACTCCATCTCTGCACCTTACACAAAGTGATTCCTGTGATAGATACCCTATGGGTTTTATTTACCTTTCAGCTCCGGAGTCAGGGAATGTCCGAGTTCATCCAGCAGAATCTGATCCGGCAGACCCTTACCTATAGAGAGAAATATAGGTTAATGGCTCTGAGTCATGTATGATTGAAGCTGACCTTTCACATACACCAAGCTACACATTACAATTATGTTCAAGCAGCAGAAAATAACCTATCCTATGTTACATGTAACATGTCAGAGTAAAGCTCTCCATAATCTGACCATATATAAATATACAGAAGTGATCTGATTAAGATTGTGTTCTGAATAAGTATATGGAATAGAGTTGGAGTGTGATATTGGAGTGGAGAAAGATAGAAAATGAATCTGTTCATTGCTACTAGCAAGTTAGTGTGCTATAGTGTGCTACAGTGTAGAGTGAAAATTGTGATAGTGCAGTGTGAGTGTAGTGTGACCATTCATTTTTATAGTTTAGTGTTTCAGGGTGTTTACTGCAGTAAATTAAGGTGCATTAGCGCACGTTTAGTGCAGTATATTGAGGTGCATTTGTGTATGTTTACTGCAGTATATTGAGGTGTGTTTGTGTATGTTTACTGCAGTATATTACATTTTTACATAGTTAGTCAGGTTGAAAAAAGACACAAGTCCATCCAGTTCAAACAAAAAAAAAACATACAATCCCATATACACAATCCTACACCCACAGTTGATGCAGAGGAAGGCAAAAAAAAAAGCAAAGCATGATCCAATTTGCTCCAGCAGGGGAAAAATTCCTTCCTGATCCCTTGAGAGGCAATCAGATTTTCCCTGAATCAACTTTACCTATAAATGTTAGTACCCAGTTATATTATGTACATTTAGGAGAGAATCCAGGCCTTTTTTTAAAGCAATCTACTGAGCCGGCCAGAACCACCTCTGGAGGGAGTCTATTCCACATTTTCACAGCTCTTACTGTGAAGAAACCTTTCCGTATTTGGAGATGAAATCCTTTTTCCTCTAGACAAAAAGAGTGCCCCCTTGTCCTCTGTGCTGACCTTAAAGTGAATAACTCACCATCAGGTTCACTATATGGACCACTTATGTATTTGTACATGTTGATCATATCCCCCTTAATCTCCTCTTCTCAAGAGAATATAAATTCAGTTCCTCTAATCTTTCCTCATAGCTGAGCTCCTCCATGTCTCTTATCAGTTTGGTTGTCCTTCTCTGCACTTTCTCCAGTTCCCCGATATCTTTTTTGAGTACTGGTGCCCAAAACTGAACTGCATATTCCAGATTGAAGTGGAATCAAACGGTATTTCTATATACCTGACAAGACCAGCTAGGTATAATACGGCAATTACCACACTCACAAGACCCTCAGTACTGAGGAGTTTCTTTCTGAACATAAGAAGAGATGAGTCAAAGTCGATGTTCAAAGCTATCTGATTTAATTATGGGCGAGTATACAACTTTTTTTTTTTAAAAGATATTTTTATTAATTTTACAAATCAGTTGTACAAAACAAGCACGACAAACAACCACTTAATATGCTCGGTCAGTCATTGGTAAACAGCAATAACATGTAGCTCATATAAACAAAGACAGACATTAGTACATTTGCTAATATTGCACGCAACTCTTTATACAAGCAATTCGTCCGTATATAACGGTATTAGTAATTTGCATAAATTATATGCTATCCTGGCTCGACCTGTAAATGCCCCAACTACATATCCTACAAGGTGAGGGTCAGAGGGCTAGCAAGCCATCTACCCCAAATTTTATGGAATGTTTTTGTCCGTTTCCTTAGTTCGAAGGTAAGTCTATACAGTGGTATCACATCATTGATTAATTTTAGCCATAGGGATTTCAAGGGTGTTGATACACCCTTCCATGACATCAGGATGGTCTTTCTAACATAAAAGTAGAGGATTCGTAGCAATCTTTTTGCCTGTGTTGATAGTTGTAAATCTCCAAAGATCCCCAACAGACCATTTTTTGGGTGGATGATATTGGGGAGGCCTAGAGCAGAGGAAATGAAGGAGCCTACTTCCACCCAGAAGTCCTGAACCACTGGGCAGGTCCAGAAGCAGTGCATGAAATCAGCACTCCCTCCACAACCACGAAAGCATTCAGTGGAGGACTTCAACCCCATTTTGTGTAGTCTGGCCGGAGTAAGATGAGATTGGTGAAAAAATTTAATCTGTATAACTCTATCTTTAGATGAGATGATGTATCTCTGAATTCAGTCCAGTCTTCCTCAGTAAATGAGATGTCCATGGATGTCCACTTTTCCTGCGCTTTACCAAATCGGGGGTTAACGTCTGTCATTAGGGCCGCATAATAGGTGGAAATAAGCTTATTAGGGTCTGGTTGTCTTAGTAGTCTCTCTAGTGGGGGCAAATTAATGGGATTCTTTAAGGAGCCGAACTGAGCTCCTATAGCATGCCTAAGTTGATAATAGTGGAACAAATAAGAGCGTGGTAGGTCAAAGTCTTATCTCAGTTGTTGAAAAGTTTTAAACCCTTGGGCATCATACAAATGACATAAGTATTTTATTCCCTTAGAGTACCATCGCTGAGTGTCGGGCAATGAGTATAGTTCCTGCAAAGTAGGGTTGAACCACAGGGGATTATTTGGGGATGTGGACCAGGAATGTTTAGATATTTTTGTAATGATATATCGAAAAAGTAAAAGAGAAGTTGCTAACATAGAGGTGCCTGGTCGACTTGGAACCCTACCTCTATAAACAATGTTATTTAGAGTTTCCATGGAAGACGCAATGGCTCCCTCAGTGGTAGTACATGCATTTGCCGGGACCGGACATAGCCAATCATGCACATGCACTAACTGTGATGCTAAGTAATAAAGAAAAAAATTTGGAAACGCCAACCCCGCCATATGTGATGGCAGCCGTAACGTCTCCAGTGCCACCCTGGGGGTCCCCCCACTCCACAGGAACGTTGTACAAATCGTATCTATCCTTTTAAAAATAGATTTGGGGATTTTGCAAGGGGAGTTAGCCAGCACGTATAGCAGTTTCGGTAAGTAGATCATTTTAAGTAGGCTTGCTCTTCCCATAAGATCTAGGGGCAGGTCCATCCACTGTTTAATTTGTTCCTGTAGTCGATTCAGTATGGGGTCTAAGTTATTAGTAATGTAGGTGGATAAAAGCGATTGTACCAAGACTACAAGATATCGAAAGGAGGTTACTACCTGTAAGTTGGAGTACGGGTGGATCTGGGAGATTGCTGCTGAATCCAGAGGGAACAGGCTGGATTTGTCCCAGTTCACCCGGAATCCAGAGAAATCTCCAAACCTATTAATCTCGGCCAATAGCGACCGAAGTGATGCATTAGTATCTGCCAGATACACCAAGGTGTTGTCTGCATATAGCGAAATACGTTCCTCAATGGTAGCAATAGGCAGGCCTTTGATGGAAGGGGATGTACGAATTCGAGCCGCCAGCGGTTCCATAGCCAAGACGAACAGAAGCGGGGATAAAGGACATCCCTGCCTCGTGCCCCTTGTAATGGAGAATGATTTAGTGATTGAGGAATTAATGCGCACTCGGGCTTGGGGGGATGTGTAAAGTAGTCTAATCCATGCCACCATGCGAGGACCGAAACCATACACCTGCAGCACACGAAAGAGATATGGCCATTCCACACTATCAAATGCTTTGCATGTGTCCAAAGACACAATAGCACGGGTACGGGAACACTCATGAGGGTATTGCAGGTTGTGGAATAGTCTGCGTATATTCATTCTTGTGGACCGTCCAGGTATAAAACCCCCTTGGTCACTATTGACCAGAGACGTGACTACAGTATTTAAGCGGTTTGCAAGCACTTTTGCTAGGATCTTAACATCCACATTTATGAGGGATATTGGGCGGTATGATTCACATTTAAGTGGATCTTTGCGGGGTTTCAGCAGGAGCACGATCAAGGCTTCTCGCATTGTGGGGGGAAGGATACCAGCATCCAAAGAGATGGGAGCGTCTAACATCTCCCTCCCCTCAGTAGAAATGGAGGGGAGAGATATGTCAGCAAGGTATTGGTTTAGCTGGGGTTCAGTGTACTCAGCTCTGGAAGTGTAAAGTTCTGTGTAGAAGTTTAAAAAAGTTTCCATAATATCCCCAGGGACCTCACTCATTTGGCCTGTCTTAGTATAGATAGGAGGAATGGATACTGGAGGGCGATCAGGCCTTGTCAGATATGTTAGAAGGCGTCCAGCCTTGTTACCATGTTCAAATGATTTCTGTGCCGTGTGTAACAATTTCTTTTTTGTAAGGTCTAACAGGCGTATTTCATATTCCCTACGTTTCAATAGCCATGTTTCTCTTGTGTCTGGGGTTGGATCAGAGGTATATACAGATTCTGCTTGTACCATGGCAGTTTCAAGTTCTGCCATATGCTGTTGGTTATTTTTCCTCAAGACCCCAGTGATGGACATAAAGGTGCCCCTCAATGAAGCCTCGAAGGCCTCCCACTCTATAGAAGGGTCCACTGTCCCCACATTGTCCCTCCAGTATTCCTTGATACCTTGCCTGCATGTTCCCTGTACCACCTCATCCTCCAGCCAATAAGAATTTAACCTCCAAATGGAGGGGGTAGATCCTGGAAGGATGGTGAGGTCCACAGAAAGGGGCGCATGGTCTGAAACCCCTCTAGGCAGATAGGAAGTTGCAGCGACAAAGGGGAGAGTGTCTGCTGGAGAGAAGGCCATATCAATTCGAGACATGGTGTGAAATGAGTCTGAATGACAAGAAAACTGACTATCATCTGGGTGTTTCCAGCACCATAATTCAGTAAGGTCATAAACCTGCATCCAGTTCAAAAGGGAGGGAAAGGGTCTGCCCCCACCCCCCAAGCGATCCATGGCTGGGTCCAGTGCAGCATTAAAATCACCGATGTAAAGGAGAGGTCCGGGGGGTCTATCCAACAAGTACAGTGACAATTTCAATAATACCTCTGCCGAAAAGGGCGAAGGAATATAGAGGTTAACAATAGTAAACATTATTGAGGAGATTTGTAGAGTAAGTATGACATATCTCCCATTTGGATCTGTCTTGACCTGTAAAGTTTCTGCTGGGAGGGATTTAGCCACTAAGAAACTCCCCTAGAGTAATTTGTGTGCGTAGCGTGATAACCCTGAGCCAGCCATGGACGCCTAAGGGCCCTCACCTTAGTGTCAGTTAGGTGGGTCTCCTGTAGACACACCACATGAGGACGACATTTCTTTAGGACTGAAAAAACGAGAGATCGTTTTTGGGGGGCATTGAAACCTCTAGTGTTCCATGACACTATTTTTAAGGACCCCGACATTGTAAGACAAACAATATATCATGATCATAAGAACAAATAAGCACATACTCATCAAGTACCTCACAGGCCGCGCCAGGCCACATGCATTCAATGATATGTATAGCACATTTCAAATATCTATGTTCACTCGAGTCTGTACTGTCAGTATACAGGCCCGAGTAAGCCAATAAACCATTCTGAGCAGCATCTATATAAATTGCAAAAAGGAAAAAAGATGAAAAAAAGCAAAAAAAAGTACAAAAGAGCACAAAAAGGTGCAAACCGTGTTTGAAAAACCCATAACCCCCACCCCGCTCGGCCATCCCCAACTTAGCGAGCCTTGGATCCCAAAACCCAAATAGACCCCTCCTACCCCGTAAAAAAAGGGGAAAGAGAGTGTTATTGAGGGTCCAACTATTCCGTGGTCACACCACTGTCTGGTGGGGAGGTAACGTGGAGATCCGGGTGGCTCCCAACTGACAGTAGAAAAAAAATAAAGTTATGTCCTGATCCAGGATAACTTTTTGGTATGTTTAATAGGAAGACCCAAAAAGAGAAAAAATAAGAAAAATAAGAATCAGTCCTTCTTACTAGCAAGAGGAAGAAAAAGAAATGACAGGCCAAGCAGGAATGTTAAAGGTTGTTGCAGGATTATAGATCTTTCTTCTTTCTCTTCTCTCCTTTTCCCTTCATTATAAGACCTCAGGTATAGGCGAGTATGATGAGGTTGGCATTTAGTGGATGGGGGACTGCATGGTTTCATCCATAAGGAGTTCAGCAGAGGGGAACATTAAACAGGGGAAGCTGTCAGTGACCTCTGCGCCTGTCTGCGGGCCCATAGCGGTCGTTTAGCCAAGCCATGGCTTCTTTAGGGCTAGAGTAAAATTGAGCTTTACCGTTGAATATGATGCGGAGCTTGGCAGGAAACAGCATGGCATATTTCAATCCTTCCTCACGTAAACGACTCTTCACTGCTGAGAATGATATGCGCTGGCGCTGCACCTCAGCAGAGAAGTCAGGATAAATAGAGATATTGTTGCCGTTGCTATTCGTAAAATGGCCACTTTATCCTGGAAATTTAGGATGCGAGCGATGATTGAACGTGCGGGTGCTCCCTCTGGGGGAGGACGTGGGGGTGTACGGTGTGCTCTCTCGATCACATATGAAAACGATGGGCCATCAGTGCCAAAGATATCTCTCAGCCAGGAGTATAAAAATTTTTCAGGGTGTGAGCCCTCCGCGCGTTCAGGGAATCCAACAAAACGTAAATTGTTCCTTCTAGAACGATTTTCCAAATCGTCAATTTTGGCGCGGAGAGCTGCTAGTTCCCCAGTATTATCTCTCACTTTAACAGTTAGGGGGTGCATAGTGTCCTCCACGGAACTAATACGTTCCTCCATATCCCCAGCCCTGTCACGGAGGTTTTGGACATCTTGTTTGAGGAGTGAGAAATCCATTCTTATGGAGGATATTTGAGTAGTGAGGGAGGCCTTACAATCTTGTATAGCCAGCATAATGGTGGCCAGGGTTTGTTCAGTAGGGGGATTCAGCTCACCATCATCATCAGTGGATTGCTGGGGATCCTGAGTTGTCTGGGGGTCTTGTGATAACTGAGAGACAGTCTGTGTACGGAAGATAGCAGGAGTAGAGGCACTCACCCCACTAGCAGAGCTCCGGTCATCAGACAGATTCGCTTGCAGCGTGGCTGCCTGAGAGGCCTGTGTCCCGGCGCCATCTTGCCTCCGGAATCCCGCCAGACGGTCCGAGGGTGGATGGGGGCCAAGCCAGCCTGTATTTCACCATGGTAGCCAGCCTGCTTCGTGCCCACCACCGTGGGGAACAAAATGAGACCTTCGGTGAGGAGATAGGACTCAGGATGCCTGTAGGATGGTTGTTGAGAGCCGGAGCGCTGTACCTATGCAGCCGCTCGCTCCACCATCAAGCCACGCACGGGTATACAACTTATATACGTTATTATCAACGCATCATTGCATGGAACATGGGCGGGGTTAATACAGAGGTGTACATTACATATCATTACATATCATTAATTATTATCTGCTTTCATGACTCATAGTCATGAGTCCTGCTTCCCCGTGCCATGTCTCATTACACAGGAAGGGGGGCCCAGATAGCTTCTTCACCACAAATACATTATATATTAAAGTACAGAACAAAGATGCTGCTGTAAGCTATATTTTATTATATGTGTGCCTTGCAAAAACCTGTTATTAACTAGTTGCCATGAAAAGGTTCACCCATTGACGGCACTGTCGGTCTCTTGGATCGCAATACCAGTGTCCACCAGCGGGTGTCTTCCAACACCCAGGACCTGTAATAAGAGGACTCACCTGCTGGTGGCACTGTTGCATCCTTGGGTCGTAGTACCGGTGTCCACCAGTGGGTGTATTCCAGCATTGATGAGCAGACAGCACCATCTGCGCTCAGGTGTAACGTGAGGTCAATTACTGCAGTCTGATAAATACCCAGCAAGCCCTCACATGCTTGCCTTGGTGTCTCTCTCCCTGCGCCCTGACCTTGCTGCCTGCTATCCTGACCTTGAGCCTGCATCTGTCCTGACCTGACCTCATCCGATCCGATCCCTATCCTGAGCCCATCCTGGACTTGTCCCTCCTGTTTCCTGATTTCCCTGGATCCCTGCCCTGCAGCCTTTCTATCCATCCTCTGCCCGTCCTTTTTTTTTTTAACAAAACAGATGTGCTTTATTGTCACAGAAGGTAAAAATACAAAATACCAATTGACATAGTACATAACACTTCATGGAAGATATACATGCCTTTACATAGATCAAGTTAGTGTGTACAGACTGGAGGGTAGCGCATAAAGAATATCAACACTATATATATAAAAAAAAACACTTTTCCCACACCTAGAAAACTCTCCCACCCAACAAGCAAAATATTCACAAAACACTGTATGCCATTAGGAGGACAGCCACGGAGCCCATACTTTTTCAAATTTCCATGGACAGCCACAGGTAATATATGTAATTTTTTACATGGGAATAGCTGCCTCAATCTGTGCTTCCCAGGCTGCAATGGACGGAGAGTAAGAGTCAATCCACTTCATGAGGATCTCCTTTTTGGCGTAAAAAAGAGGATAAGAAATTCATAATTTAAGATGATAGGGTCATTGTTCGTCATCATGCAATCCCAACAGGGCTAGCTCTGGTGAGGCTGGAATGGATATTTGTAACCTGGAATTAATTTCTCCAAAGATCGCAGACCAAAATATCACTATAATGGGGCACTCCCAGAACATATGAAAGAACATTCCAATTTGAACCTTACATTTAGGGCATAGGGGGTCTTTATCAGGGAAGATACGATGGAGTCTCTGAGGGGTGTAATAAACCCTGTGGATAAATTTAACCTGAATTAATTTGTCCTTAGATGCTATCACTAGTTTAGGGCCATAATCCAGACAGTCCTCCCATCCCTCCTTATCCAAAGATGGTATGTCTGCCCGCCATTTTTCCCATAATTTCTCTACCTTGGGAGAATCCCTGCCCAGGAGTGCATTATAGAGAGTAGATAGAGGTTTAGAAATTCCTCCGGGAGATAGAAGTTCTTCAATGGGATCAGCTTGAAGCAGGGGGATTTGTGGAAATTGAGCCCTAGCCGCGTGTCTAAGCTGCAGATATCTGAACCTCATCCATTGGGGTAATTCAAATGTAGCTGTTATTTCTGGTAGAGAAAGCAACTCCCATTTGGGCATTATTTGCCCCAGGGTTGTAATGCCATATCTAGCCCAAATATGCGGGTCTGGAGTAGTACGAAAGTGCTTTAGCGCTGGGTTCCCCCATAAGGGATGGGCTGGTGATAATTGGGGCGGTTTAAGGTACCTTCATCTAGCAGCCACCCATACCTTTCCTTGTTGCCCGAGTAGGCCCGGGGACCTCAGGGTAAGCCCCCGCCCCCCTGTAGGGAAAGTCAGTTAGTGAGCCCAAACAGTTCGCCTCAAGGCAGACCGCAGCATTAGTTCTGGAGCCCTGAAACCACCAGTGGACCGACACCAACATAGCCGCCCAAAAATAAATCTGGAAATTAGGGAGAGCCAAGCCCCCCAAATCAGCAGGCAACCACAGTGTGGAGCATGCCAACCTAGGGTTCCCCCCACCCCAAATAAAAGAACCCACTAACCGATCAATTTCCTTAAAGAATAAAACAGGGACCCAAACCAGACAATTTCTGAACAGATAGTTAAATTTAGGTAGTATCATCATCTTAAGGAGATTGATGTGCCCCAGAAGATTCAGTGGTAAGTTCTCCCATGCAGAGCATTTTATATGTAAGATATTCAAGACAGGGGTTAGATTCTTTACAATAAAATCAGAGGGGTTTCTCGTGATCATGATCCTGAGGTATTTGAACTCCTTCACCTATTGCAACGGGGAGGAGGGGGGTCCAGAGGTAGCACCATCATCCAAAGGGAACAAAACTGATTTCGTCCAGTTGATTTTTATACCGGATAATCCCCCAAAGCTATCAAAAATTTGCAGGGCAGCTTGAAGTGAGGGGCCAGCGTCATTCAGGTTTAAAAGTGCGTCGTCTGCATAGAGGGAGGGGCGCTCTTCCATCATACCCACCTGCAGGCCCAGGACATCTGGAGCACTCCTAATTGAAACTGCCAGGGGCTCCAGTGCCAGGGTGAACAGGCTGGGGTAGAGCGGGCATCCCTGCCTCGTACCGCAATACAAATGAAAAGAATCCGAGACCCAGTTGTTAGTACGGACGCGAGCTCTAGGAATATGGTACAATAATCGAATACCGTGAATAAACCTGGGACCAAATCCGAATCTATGCAAAACCTCCCATAAATAGGTCCATTCGACCGAATCAAAAGCCTTTTCGGCATCTAGAGAGGCAATAACTCTGGACCCCGGGTTATCGTGCGAGATAGTTAGGTTAAGGAATAGGCGTCTAATATTTATGTTGGTTCCCTTGCCCGGCATAAAACCGGTTTGATCAATGCCAATCAGGTCCTCTATGACGTGAGATAAACGGGTAGTTAAGACCTTAGCAAAGATCTTGGCGTCCACATTAATTAAAGAAATGGGCCTGTAGGATGCACAGTCAAGTGGATCCTTACCAGGTTTAGGAACCAACACAATTATCGCCTCATTCATTGAATCAGGTAAGGCCTCCAATGTCGCGAATTTAGAAAGTAGCGAGGTTAACTTAGGAGCTAGTAGTTCAGAAAAATTAGAGTAAAATTTGGATGGTAAACCATCCGCCCCAGGTGCCTTCCCCCCCCGGAGATGTCCCATGGCAATTTGAATCTCTTTAAGCGTGATATCCGCCTCCAGACCCTCCCTGGCTTCCTCAGTCAGGACTGGAATGGACAGGGAATCAAGAAATAAGGACAGGGAGGAGTCAGAAGCAGCAGCCCTAGAGGAGTACACTACCTGGAAGTATTCTCGAAAACGGTCATTAATGTTACTGGGTGCCGTAAAGACCTGGCCAAAACTATCCCCAATGGAACTGTAGGGATATTTTAGCTTGCTGTCCACCATTTTAGCTATAAAAATGTGTATCCATTTTAGAATAATATGTATATGTGACGTTTATCAAAAGTCAGTTTCAAATTCTTATAAATGGTTTGATTTCTCCGAAATGATGCACAAAGCTTTTTCCTGTTGACAGTTTCTGTATGAAGAAATCATGTTCTATTTTTGCCCGTTTTAAATATCCTGTATGTCTTATGCCCCGTACACACGGTCGGATTTTCCAATGGACAATGTCCGATCGGAGCGTGTTGTCGGAAATTCCGACCGTGTGTGGGCGCCATCGGACATTTTCCATCGGATTTTCCGACACACAAAGTTGGACAGCAGGAGATAAAATTTTCCGACAACAAAATCCGATCGCGTCAATTCCGACCGTGTGTGGTCTGTTCCGACGCACAAAGTGCCACGCATGCTCAGAAGAAATTCCGACACGGGACAGCTCGTTCTGGTAAACTTAGCGTTCGCAATGGATACAGCACTTTCGTCATGCTGCAATGTTAAAAATGGTTTAATACAGTGCACTCTCTTCTTCTTTATAATGTGACAAGAATGAAGTAGTTTTGTTGCTCATATTCACACACACTTCTCACAAACTTTTATTTGTGTTTTTTTAGTGGGATTCCCTGAATATATTGTTATTAGTTGTCACATCTGACAGTTTTATATTTTTTAATTTTTTTTTTTTTTGGATTTTAAGCCTTTTTTTTATTTAATGTTTCGATTTTTTCCAAGGCTGATCTTTGTTCAATGTTATTTTTATTTTTACTGCAGAATATTTTTGTGTGTGTTTTGTGTGTCAAGTTACCCCCACACCATTGATATATTTTATTATTTAATCTCCAGGAATTTATTTGTTGTTGGTGTCCCTTGTTCATTTCACATTGTATATTTGAAATGTACCTGAATCCTCACAAACAAACTGTCATTTTTGAAGTAAAACACATAGGAGAGTATAATTCAAAACAAAAATTCCTTTATTAAGGGATCAGAACCAAACTAAGAGGAAGGCAACACTGGATCAACAGGAGAAATTAGTGAAGCCTGGGACCCCCACGGCAGACATCAATTCTTCAACATCAAAATTGGTGGCCTGAGGAGTCCATATGTAAGGGAGGGCAGTCTGGTCCAGGATTCGCAGAGATCTGGAAAGCAGCAGATGACATCTGTGTCCCCAGGCTGTGGTACCACAAGAGGCTGCATCTTTTGGCCGACCAGACTGAACCCAGGGCAATCACTGTCTGGTCTTCCTTACACGCTTCCTTCCCGGCTGTGGCTGTGCAGTTGGAGATGTGGCAGGAGGAGGAGTAGGACCTTGAGGAGGACTGGGAGGACCTGGAGGAGAGGGAGGACGAGGAGGAGGACCTGCAGGAGGAGGAGGAGGACCATCACGAAGGTGTGTCTGAGGTGTAATTTGGCCCCTCGTACCTTTCTCCAGAGCCTCCGATATGAGGGCCTCACACATTACTTGTTGGCCCTCCTCCATCCTCTGCATTTTATATGCAATGAAGACAGCAATGTCCTCCTCCACAGTCTGTCGTGCTCCCTGGACCTCTGTAGCTCTCCAAAAGAGTCCTCCGGTAGCCTCCTCTAGGGCACTCCTCTTCCTGCCACTTTCTCTTTTCAGGGGGGGTGGAGGGACCTTGATATCAGCCAGCCGGCTCGGCCCGGCCACCTCCTGGCTGAGACTTCCCTGTGTATGAAAAAGGGACATGGTTTTAGTTTTTGCATCATCAATCACAATCATAAATTAGTACTCCCAACTAACATCTAGTTAACATCATTGATTGGACAAGCAGAAATATTTAGAAGAATGCTATACCTGGCTCAAGCTGGGCTCCTCCTTGTGTTGTTGCCTGGAAGGCCCGGGTAGGGCATCAGAAGCCTCAACCGGGGGGGAAGGAAGCGTGGAAGGAAGACTGGAGAGGGATGACCTGGGTTCAGTCTGGCCTGCCAGAAAATGCAGCCTGTCGTAGTACAACATCCTGGGGACATAGATGTCATCTGCTGCTCCGGATCTCTGCGAATCCAGGACTTTCTTGCGCTCCCTCAGATATGTACTCCTCAGGCCACCAATTAATTTATTTAAATAGTTGATGTCTGCCGTGGGGATCACCTGCTTCACAATTTCCAACAATTGCTCCAGTGCTGCCTTCCTCTTTGTTTGGTTCTTGAAATGGGGGTGGGTAATCTCCCACAGACAGGGCAGCTCCCTTAGCATCTCGAGGAATAATGACATGAAGTCAGTATCTTTTAATAAGATATCCATCTTCACTGCAAGACACAACACAAGACAAAGCCTAATGTCAGACAAAACTCTCCTAATCTTGTTACAATATAGGCCTCAATCTAGAAGCAGTATAGGCACAAGTTTGTCTCTTACCTTCGTTCTTACGATCGGCGCGTGCAATGCTCCTTCCTCCGCTCACAGATCGTACGTAATACGCACGCGTGTTACGCTTTATACACACTGCGCATGCGTGTAACTCCGCCCGCCCCTGACGTTCTTTCTAGTCTATTCCCCGCCCCTTTTCGTTCAGCGCAGTGGGTGAAGAGCATGATGGCAGAGTTACAGCAGGTGCATGCTAATTCTAGCAACGAGGAGGAGGAGGAAAGCCCGGATCCAGGCACGTCCCGATCCAGAAGGAGACGTTTTAAGGCCACAAATATGTAGTTTGGGGAGATGTTGGAGATGGTCGACATCATGAGGAAGTCCGACTATGACGGAAAGTATGGGCCTTACCCCAACCCCAACATCCGAAAGGCCAAAATCATGGCGAAAGTGGTCAGGAGTCTTGAGAGGAATTTCGGGGTACGAAGATCTAAAGATCAGCTCCGGAAGCGGTGGTCGGACCTGAAGTTGAGAGAGCCAGAGCAGTACCGAAAGATCCGGAGAGTGCTGAAAAAAAGTAAGTAGTTGTGCTGTGTTCCTATTCTTTCTGTCTTTATTACGTTCGTTCTGCTCCATATGCTTTTATTAATTGTAACGTTTAAAAGGGCAACTTTAATGTTCATGGGCCCATTATTCGTTCGTATCAAACATTTTTATTTCGGCCTCTAGAACACCATTGTTTAGGCCATATGCATTTTCACACATTTTTGGGGGCCTACTTGGATGCCAAATATTTGTTTGTGTAGATGGGTTTGTTACTAGAATGAAATGCAAACTAGATTCTGTGTAAGGAGAGGACACTGAGCAGCTGTTTTCACATCTGGACACTGGAGCACTAGTGTGGGACACAAGAACACCATTTTTATTAGGGGGGGCACACAGGTGCTCCAGTGTATACTATAGGGGGGTCTCCATCTGTGAAGCTTGTACCAAACAGGTAAAGTATTGCAGCTTGACAAAGGCCAATAAAAAAAATATACATCTTGGAACTCGGCTAAAATTGACAATTGTACACCACTTCCAAGCAATGTTTCCTATTTCTAGTTCTGCCATCAAATATCTGTGTGCTAAGTATACCATTTTTGTTTTACATAGGGGAGAAAAGACTCGGAGGACACCCCTCATCCGAGGAGACCAGAGACCCCCCACCTCTGGAAGAAGGGGAAATACCAACACAAGAAGCTGAGCAGGAGGAAGAAGAAGACGTGGTGGACATTGGCACCACAACAGGTGAGTGTCTGCGACCACAGGCTCAGGTAAACAAGATGGATGGTGGCTGATTTTTGAGACCTTTTTTTTGTTCTTTATCTCTTTTTAGGTGATCGTGATGTGAGGGAGAGAGAACGTTTCACATCTGAAAGTGCCCAGATACTGATCGGGGAGATCATGGGGTATAATCTCCAATTGCACAACATCCAGCAACAAATCAGTGATGTTATTAAAAAAAATAATAACATCACTGATGTTTTGGGGCGAATTTAAACCCCACAAAATCACCTGTTTTATTGTGGTCCAATCTTACAAAAATTTTTTCAATGTTTAGAAAAGCCAAATTTGGAGTAGGGATGAGCCGAACACCCCCCGGTTCGGTTCGCACCAGAACCTGCGAACGGACCGAAAATTCGCATGAACATTAGAACCCCATTGACATCTATGGGACTCGAACGTTCGAAATCAAAAGTGCTCATTTTAAAGGCTAAGTTGCATGGTATTGTCCTAAAAAGGGTTTGGGGACCCGGGTCCTACCCCAGGGGACATGTATCAATGCAAAAAAAACTTTTAAAAACGGCCGTTTTTCGGGAGCAGTGATTTTAATGATGCTTAAAGTAAAAAAAAAAAAAAGTGAAATATTCCTTTAAATATCGTACCTGGGGTGTGTCTATAGTATGCCTGTAAAGTGGCGCGTGTTTCCAGTGCTTAGAACAGTCCCTGCACAAAATGTCATTTTTAAAGGAAAAAATCTCATTTAAAACTGCTTGCGGGTTTAATGTAATGTCGGGTCCTGGCAATATGGATGAAAACCAGTGAGACAAACGGCATAGGTACCCCCCAGACCATTACCAGGCCCTTTGGGTCTTGTATGGATATTAAGGGGAACCCCGCACCCAAATCAAAATAAGGAAAGGTGTGGGGCCACCAGACCCTATATACTCTGAACAGCAGTATACAGGCGGTGCAAACAAGACAGGGACTGTAGGTTTGTTGTTAAGTAGAATCTGTTTGTAATTTTTAACGGGTACATTTTTAACGTGTTTAGCTCCAGCCAAAAAATCTTTTTTAAGCTTTTTGGAAAACATAGGGAAGGGTTATCACCCCTGTGACATTTGTTTTGCTGTCTTTCCTCCTCTTCAGAAGATTTCACCTCACTTTTTGTCCCAATGGATTGGAAAGCATCAGTGGAAAGGAGAAATGTTTTTCCCATATTAACTCTTACAGGAGAGAATTTCCCTTCCTAGGGGTAGATTTCATCTCACTTCCTGTTGTCTCCTTCCGTTTGCAAGTAGGAGTCGTTTGTAAGTTAGTTGTTTGAAAGTAGGGTCCTGCCCTATATACTCAGCAGAAATTTGGGCCCTAGGTGTTGCTGTGGCCACAACACTGTAAGCCCTCACAGGGCCCTGCTGTGAAATATTAGATCAAGAATTGTAATTACATGCCCCTGTTGAACAGGAGCTGAAAAATTAGGCCTTAGGCACTGGTGCTGGTGCCACAACACTGCAACCCCTCACAGACACTCTAGTTGGAACGCAGGAACGAGCCCTGCTGCAAAGTATTGCATCAAAAATTGTAATTACACGCCCCTGTTAAACAAGGGCTGAAAAATTGGGCCTTAGGCACTGGTGCTGATGCCACAACACTGCAACCCCTCACAGACACTCTAGTTGGAACGCAGGAACGAGCCCTGCTGCAAAGTATTGCATCAAAAATTGTAATTACACGCCCCTGTTAAACAGGGGCAGAAAAAATGGGCCTTAGGCACTGGTACTGGTGCCACAACACTGCAACCCCTCACAGACACTCTAGTTGGAACGCAGGAACGAGCCCTGCTGCAAAGTATTGCATCAAAAATTGTAATTACACGCCCCTGTTAAACAGGGGCAGAAAAAATGGGCCTTAGGCACTGGTGCTGGTGCCACAACACTGCAACCCCTCACAGACACTCTAGTTGGAACGCAGGAACGAGCCCTGCTGCAAAGTATTGCATCAAAAATTTTAATTACACGCCCCTGTTAAACAGGGGCAGAAAAAATGGGCCTTAGGCACTGGTGCTGGTGCCACAACACTGCAACCCCTCACAGACACTCTAGTTGGAATGCAGGAACGAGCCCTGCTGCAAAGTATTACATCAAAAATTGTAATTACACGCCCCTGTTAAACAGGGGCTGAAAAATTGTGCCTTAGGCACTGGTGGTGGCGCCCAGAACCAAAAATGTTCTTACAAGCTATCAGCGTAATGATTGAGGAGGAAGAGGATAATTACTCAGGGATAGTCACTCAGCATCAGCATAGGCAGTCTTTGAAGGGATCTGAGATTTCAAAAAAAATTATTCGGTTACATCAGCATCAGGTGCTTGGTAGCTGGTGGTGATCCAAGACTGATTCATTTTTATGAAGGTCAGTCGATCGACCGAGTCAGTGGACAGACGCACCCTGTGATCGGTTACCACGCCTCCAGCAGCACTGAATGTGCGTTCCGAAGGGAACGCTGGATGCAGGACAGGCCAGTAGCTCAATTGCATACTGTGCAAGCTCTGGCCAGTGATCCATCCTCAAGACCCAGTAACCCAGAGGATTTTCGGTGGGAAAGGTGTCCAAGTCTGATCTTGCCCCTAGGTATTCCTGCACCATGTAAAACAGACGCTGGCGATGGTTGCTGGAACCGATCATACCTTGGGGCTGCGGACCAAAAAATTGTCTGAACGCATCGGTCAGACGGCAACCTTCTCCACCGCTCCTTCTTTGACTGACCGAAGCCTCAGCAACACGTTGTCCAGAAACAGGAGTTTGTAACCTCCCAGTCTCTGGGAACGCGTTGCACAGACCTTTCTGCAAGGCCTCCCGAAGATGTTTCATCCTCTGCTCCCTCTGCGATGGCAAGATAAGGTCCACAACCTTACCCTTGTAACGTGGATCAAGGAGGGTTGCCAGCCAGTATTGGTCCTTCTCCTTGATACCACGAATACGAGGATCCTTACGCAGGCTTTGCAGGATCAGGGAGGCCATGCAGCGTAGGTTTGCTGAGGCATTCGGTCCGGAGTCCTCTGGGTCACTAAGGAAGACATGGTCCTCAGCCACCTCCTCCCAGCCATGTGTTTCTTGGGACTGATCCCTTAAAGACTGCTGCTGATGCTGAGTGCCAGGCTCCACCTCCATACTGACACAATCTTCCTCCTCCTCCTCCTCCTCATCCTCTTCCTGTGTGATCGGCGGGCACGCAGGAAAACTGTCTGGATAAAGGGGGCCTTGAGAGCTAAGGAAGTCCTCCTCTTCCTGCCTCTGTTCTGTCTCAAGTGCCCTGTCCATTATTCCACGCAGCGTGTGCTCCAACAGGTGGACAAGGGGGACAGTGTCACTGATGCATGCACTGTCACTGCTCACCATCCTCGTGGCCTCCTCAAATGGTGACAGGACAGTGCATGCATCCCTGATCATGGCCCACTGGCGTGGGGAAAAAAAACCAAGCTCCCCTGACCCTGTCCTGGTGCCATAGTCGCACAGGTACTCATTGATGGCCCTCTGCTGTGTGTGCAGCCGCTGCAGCATGGCCAACATTGAGTTCCACCTGGTGGGCATGTCACAGATTAGGCAGTTCTTGGGCAGGTTAAACTCCTTTTGGAGGACCGTCAGCTGAGCACTGGCATTATATGACCGGCGGAAATGCACACAGACTTTCCTGGCCTGCCTCAGGACATCCTGTAAGCCCGGGTACCTGCCCAAGAACCGCTGCACCACCAAGTTAAGGACGTGAGCCAAACAGGGCACATGGGTCATTTGTCCCTGTCGGAGGGCAGAGAGGAGGTTGGTCCCATTGTCACAAACCACCATTCCTGCCTTAAGTTGGCGTGGCATCAACCACCTCTGAACCTGCCCCTGCAGAGCTGACAGAACCTCTGCCCCAGTGTGGCTCCTGTCCCCCAAGCACACCAGCTCAAGCACTGCATGGCATCTTTTGGCCTGCGTACTTGCGTAGCCCCTTGAACCACTACGGAGCACCGCTGGTTCCGAGGCAGAGGCCATGGAGGAAGAAGAAGAGGAGGGGGTGGAGGAGAGAGGTCTGTCACAATCATTAGCATTTTGGAGGCGTGGTGGCGGAACAATCTCCAACACTACTGCACCTTGTCCTGCATCCTTCCCAGCTGCCAGCAGAGTCACCCAATGCACCGTGAAACTTAGGTAACGTCCCTGTCCATGCCTGCTGGACCATGAGTCAGCGGTAATATGCACCTTACCGCTGACCGCCCTGTCCAGCGAGGCATGGACATTGCCTTCCACATGCTGGTAGAGAGCCGGAATCGCCTTCCGTGAGAAAAAGTGGCGTTTGGGTACCTGCCACTGAGGAACCGCACATTCCACAAACTCACGGAAGGGGGCAGAGTCTACCAACTGAAAAGGCAGCAGTTGAAGTGCTAGCAATTTTGCCAAGCTAGCATTCAACCACTGGGCATGTGGATGGCTGGGAGCAAACTTCTTTCGGCGGTGCAGCAGCTGGGGCAGGGAAATTTGCCTGGTACAATCTGACGTCGGTGTACCAAAAGCAGATTGCCCACAAGTACTTGGCTGTGACACACCTAATTCTACACCTTCATTCCTCTCAGTGCAGGTCTCAGAGAGGACTGAAGGTTTAGTGGGGTTGGAAATCTCAGCTGATGAGGAGCAAGGAGAGGTCCTCTTTGTTCTTTGGTGTGGGTCTTTTAGGTACGCTTGCCAACGAACTGCATGGCAGGTCAACATATGTCTGGTCAAGCATGTGGTACCCAAGCGGGAGATGTTTTGGCCACGCGAGATACGCTTGAGACATATGTTGCAAATAGCAGCGGTGCGATCTGATGCACTCGTCTCAAAAAAGGCCCACACCAAAGAACTTTTTGGAATAACGCGCAGAGACTGCAGCGCCCTGCACATGTGGAGCTTTGGGGTGTGATGCAGTCAATGTGCTGCCCTTAGGCTGGCCCCTGGAGGGCATCCTGCCTCGTTGGTGATGTGCCGCCTCCTCCTCCTCCTCCTCCTCCTCTCTCCTATCAGGCACTCACGTTGAGTCAATGACCTCATCATCCCCTCCCTCCTCATCACTGGAGCAAACCTGGCAGTATGCTGCAGCAGGGGGAGCATGACTGCCAGATTGCTGTCCTTCTTGGGCACCCCCTCTGTCCATGCTCATGTTACTGCCTTCATCGAGCTCAGTATCATCATCAGAGCCTTCCAAACGCTGGGCATCCTCCTGGAGCATGTACCCAACACTGTGGTCAAACAGTTCGAGGGACTCCTCAGGAGGACATGGTGGGGCTAGGGAAGGAGTCACTGATGACATTGAGCCGAGGGAAGAGGCCGCTGCTTTGCCAGACAAAGTACCCTGGGCATGGGTGAGAGAGGATGAGGAGGATGAGGACGGCTTGGTCATCCGCTCGACCAAGTCTTCCGCATGTTGCGGCTCAACATGGCCAGCTGCCGAAAAAAAGGCCAAGCGTGTCCCATGGCCACGTGCTGATGAGGATGCACCGTCTCCACGACCAGCACTAGACACAGAGCCTGCTTGCCCTCTCTTATTGGCTTGTGACTGTCTGCCTCTCCTTCTTGGCCTTCCAGACATACTAATGGCCTGTAGCTGCACTAAGCTGGGATATATATATATATATATATATGTACTGATACTGCAGCTAGCAAAATCAACTGCCTGCCTGTAGTATGAGAACACCACCAACCTTCTACAGGTAGCTTTAGCTGAACACTGTGAGGTGGACGCACCCCACTAACTTGTAGGTTTAGCTGAACACTGTGAGCAGGACGCACCCCACTAACTTGTAGGTTTAGCAGAACACTGTGAGCAGAACGCACTGCACTAACTGTAAATAGTCTAGCTGCCTGACTGTGGTACTAATAGGATCAAAAGAACACCAGCAATTTTCTTCAGGTAGCTGTATTTACTGTAACAAGACAAGCCTGCCTGTCAGTAAGAAGATAACAGAAACGGATCTAGCTGAACACTGTGAGCAGGACGCACCCCACTAGCTTGTAGGTTTAGCTGAACACTGTGAGGTGGACGCACCCCACTAACTTGTAGGTTTAGCTGAACACTGTGAGCAGGACACACCCCACTAACTTGTAGGTTTAGCAGAACACTGTGAGCAGGACGCACTGCAGTAACTGTAAATAGTCTAGCTGCCTGACTGTGGTACTAATAGGATCAAAAGAACACCAGCAATTTTCTTCAGGTAGCTGTATTTACTGTAACAAGACAAGCCTGCCTGTCAGTAAGAAGATAACAGAAACGGATCTAGCTGAACACTGTGAGCAGGACGCACCCCACTAGCTTGTAGGTTTAGCTGAACACTGTGAGATGGACGC
Source organism: Lithobates clamitans (assembly GCA_037952925.1). Classification (NCBI taxonomy): domain Eukaryota; kingdom Metazoa; phylum Chordata; class Amphibia; order Anura; family Ranidae; genus Lithobates; species Lithobates clamitans. The sequence continues at coordinate 751,442 of JBBGZY010000203.1, forward strand.
ACCCCACTAACTTGTAGGTTTAGCTGAACACTGTGAGCAGGACGCACCCCACTAAGTTGTAGGTTTAGCAGAACACTGTGAGCAGGACACTCTGCACTAAATGTAAATAGTCTAGCTGCCTGACTGTGGTACTAATAGGATCAAAAGAACACCAGTAATTTTCTTCAGGTAGCTTTATATACTGTAACAAGACAAGCCTGCCTGTCAGTAGGAAGATAACAGGAACGGATCTAGCTGAACACTGTGAGCAGGACGCACTGCACTAAATGTAAATAGTCTAGCTGCCTGACTGTGGTACTAATAGGATCAAAAGAACACCAGTAATTTTCTTCAGGTAGCTTTATATACTGTAACAAGACAAGCCTGCCTGTCAGTAGGAAGATAACAGGAACGGATCTAGCTGAACACTGTGAGCAGGATGCACTGCACTAAATGTAAATAGTCTAGCTGCCTGACTGTGGTACTAATAGGATCAAAAGAACACCAGTAATTTTCTTCAAAATACTGTAACAAGACAAGCCTGCCTGTCAGTAAGAAGATAACAGGAACGGATCTAGCTGAACACTGTGAGCAGGACGCACTGCACTAAATGTAAATAGTCTAGCTGCCTGACTGTGGTACTAATAGGATCAAAAGAACACCAGTAATTTTCTTCAAAATACTGTAACAAGACAAGCCTGCCTGTCAGTAGGAAGATAACAGGAACGGATCTAGCTGAACACTGTGAGCAGGACACACTGCACTAAATGTAAATAGTCTAGAAGATAACAGGAACGGATCTAGCTAAACTGAATACAGTGTATATATATATATATATATATATATATATATATATGCAACACCTGGGATGCATATATATACACAATACACTTTAAGTGCAGCTAACTGACTGACTGTCCTGCCTAATCTAGCTAACTCAAATGAAATGACACTGTCTCTCTCTCTCTCTATTTCTCAGCACACCGGAACACACTGCACAGGGCCGCCGTGCAGGCGGCCTTATATAGTGTGGGGCGTGTACTAAATCCCCTGAGCCATAATTGGCCAAAGCCTCCTTGGCTTTGTCCAATTACGGCTCTCTGTTAAGGCGGCGCTGTGATTGGCCAAGCATGCGGGTCATAGTGCATGCTTGGCCAATCATCAACAAGCAATGCACTGCGATGCCGCAGTGAATTATGGGCCATGACGCACCACACGAATTTGGCGCGAACGGCCCATATCGTTCGCAATTCGGCGAACGACCGAACAGCCGATGTTCGAGTCGAACATGGGTTCGACTCGAACACGAAGCTCATCCCTAATTTGGAGGATGCACACAGTGTGCCAACATGTGCTATCTGCCATTACGGGAGATCAATGGACGCGTTTTGGGGGTGCAACCCCTTCCTCAATTATAAAGTAGCGTTGAGGAAGGGCTTGCTCCCCCAAAACATGTCCCTTGATCCCCCCTGATGGCAGATAGCACATGTTGACATTCGTAAATTGGTGTGCATCTTCCAAATTTGGCTTTTCCAGAGGTGATTTCCCCCCATCTGAACGCTATATCAAACCCAGTTCCTAAATACTGATGTCTGATATAGCCTTCAGGTTTTACCATATGTGAACTTTGTAAGTTCAAGTTTTTTGGCTTTCTTGTTGGTTTTACACAGGCCTGTTTTATCTGAAATGTATATTTCGATTTTTGATAATGCTACTGCAAAATTTGTTATACAACAAACATGTTGGTTTGTTTTAAAAACCTTTCGTAAATGCACATGTGATTGTGCAGGTATAAAAAAGTGCCTTACTCAAGAATGTGTGGATTATTGTCTCAACACTACAACACTTTTGGGGTGATGTAATTGCTGTTTTATGCAAAAATGGGGGTTATTTCCTAAGGGAAAATACACTTTGCACTACAAGTGCAGGTTCAGTGCAGTTGCAAGTGCACTTGTAGTGAAATGTGTTTTTGCATTTAGGAAGTACCAGCCAACACTGTTTTTTATAAGGTTACCCAATCACAACATTTTCTGCACTCAACACATTTCTGTCAGGGTCAGCTAAAACAAACACAAGCAGTAAATGTCCACAAATAATTTCTTTTTGTTGTTTTTTATTTGAAAAAGGTGTCACAGATTGTCTGGCATATTGATAGCCCCCCTACCCGCAAAGAACTCCAGGTATCGTAACCGGACATCACGGGCATTCAGGGAGGGCAAGCCAGGATGGCCACTTTCAAGCGCCGTCAGTGTTGATGGATTTGGGATTCCGGCCTCAGGCCCAACTGAGCCAGCATAGTTGGCTGAATGTTTTCGTAAAAAATTATGGAGAACACAGCAGGCAAGTATTATATGGTTCAGTTTATACTCCGCCATATGGATGGGTGTCAGAAATAATCGGAACCGGCTGGCCAGGATTCCAAATGTGTTCTCCACCACTCTTCGGGCTCTGGCCAGCCGGCAATTAAAAACCCTCTGTTCCGGGGTGAGGGTCCTCATCGGGAATGGCCGCATCAGGTGGTCCCCCAGCGCAAACGCTTCATCAGCAACGAACACAAATGGGAGACCTTCAACATTGTCCTCTGGAGCTGGCAAGACCAAGCTGCCATTCTAGAGACGCCTGTAGAACTCCGTCTGGGCGATCACTCCACCATCGGACATCCGGCCATTCTTCCCCACGTCCACATACAAGAACTCGTAATTAGCCGACACCACCGCCAACATCACTATACTATTAAACCCCTTGTAATTATAATAGTATGACCCCAAGTTGGGTGGTGGGACAATGTGGACGTGTTTCCCATCAATTGCCCCTCCGCAGTTAGGAAAGTCCCACCGCTGGGCAAAGTGGGAGGCCACAGTCTGCCATTCCTGTGGCGTGGAAGGAAACTGTTGAGGAAAAAACAATAAACATTACTATTTTTTCACAGAAACATGGCAAGCAGATTATACACAAACATTATGGGACAACCTCCAGATAGCATTTATTAAGGGGAATTTAACAACAACAAAGTATAAGGTACACCTATCATATTCCCCCTTCCCCCCTCATGGGCCATTTCTAACATTATAGGGGGGGAACTCTTGGACAGGTAACCCTCTTCACTTCATTGAGAGATGAATGCCTAAATAATGGGTATTACTTGGAACAGCCCCTCCTTAGTTACACTATTGGCAGCCCACTGGACAGGTAAGAAGTGTCATAATACAAAGATATAAATACACACTGTACACATTTGAGCACATTGAACATTCTGCTATTACCTATCAAGATAATAATAGGATACAAGAACTTTAAACAGTACCATTGGAAAGTATACAGGCAGGCCCTTGCACTACATGCTTTGGGGAATTCATCCATAAATCTGACCAGTAAAGAGATGGGTATAGTGTGTATGGGTTTTGCAAAGTCAGCAGATAGATGATTGAGGATATATAATTGGGATCAGCTGACTTAGCAGTTGGGGGAGGGTTACAAAAAATTTGGGGACACCACAAAAAAAAGCCTCTGGCACTCTGCCTGAATTTAAATCAAAAATAACATTTCCAAACATTTTAGGGGGTGTTTGGGGTAAAGCACTACTATGGAGCTGATAAAATACATTGTTAAGTGACTACATGAGCTGAATATAGGGGAAGGAGACACCATGCTGGGGAGGTTATTGAAGGGCAAATATGTATGAAGGACCTCAAATAATAATTACATAAAAATCCAGCATGCATGAGAACAAAGGGGACATTCACAGCATATTACAATCATGGTAATTAGGGAATGAGGAAAGAAATACAATATATTAGCAAACATTCAATACAATAAAATGTGATATAAAAGGAAAAAAATCTTACCTTCATATACTCCTTCTGCAGGACCTGGATGATGGCAGAACAGGTCTCTGGGATAATGATCCCCAGAGCCTGGGGGGGGATGCCTGTCGAGAACTTGAGGTCCTGCAGGCTTCTCCCTGTGGCCAAATACCGCAAGGTAGCGACCAACCTCTGCTCCGGAGTGATGGCTTGTCTCATGCAGGTATCCTGCCTGCTGATATAGGGGGTCAGCAAAGCCAACAAACGGTGAAACACGGGGTCCGTCATCCGGAGAAAGTTCCTGAAATCATCAGGATTATTCTCACGGATCTCACGGAGCAAAGGCATATGACAGAACTGGTCACGCTGAAGCAACCAATTCTTGGTCCGTGAACTCCTCCCCACCCTGTTCATGGACTGGACTTGTGTCAAGGTCAGGACCCCAACACCAAGCCCCCGCACAGCACGAACTCTACGAGGAGTACGCATACGAAACATGGCTACAAAACGGTCGGCTGCTCAGAACGAAGTAACAGAACGCACTGAAGAACAGCAAGGCCTGTGAAGAACGACCTGAAAACCAGTAACGAACGAACAAGAATACAATGACTACTTAAAGTCACGCGGAACTTGTTTGCATGCACTGAAGAGCAGATACAAACCCACAAGCACAAACTGAACAGCAGAAAACGATCTGAAAGCCACGAGTCTGAAAAAGCGCGAATCATCTCTCACCAAACTTTTACTAACATGAGATTAGCAAAAGGAGCCCAAAGGGTGCCGCGCTTGGTTCTGAACCGGCCTTTTCTAGTCTCGTCGTACGTGGTGTACGTGACCGCGTTCTTGGCGATCGGAAATTCCGACAACTTTGTGCGACCGTGTGTAGGCAAAACAAGTTTGAGCCAACATCCATCGGAAAAAATCCTAGGATTTTGTTGTCGGAATGTCCGAACAAAGTCCGACCGTGTGTACGGGGCATTAATGTCTGTAACTTTACCATATATTAATGAAGGGGTTGGACTTTTGTTGTGATGTCATTTTGGTTATATAAGTGAAATACGGAAGTAAAAAAGTAAAAGATTAGATCATTCTGACTGCATGTACTGGCTGTGTGTCATAATTTCTTGTCGGAATGGTCTCCAGATCTGAATGGGTTTGAGGGAACACTCTAGCAGGATTCATTTGAGGGTTCACTTGCTTTTAGAACATACATACACCCCAACAGCTTTGGTGTCAGAATGTGGGACGGTCGTCATTCATGGGATGATCATCATCCAAGTTTCTAAGTCCGGTGAGTCTGATTTAATTATTATTATTTCTCTCACCGTGACGTTTAGTTTAAAAAACCGTTTCCCTATATGGGATTAACAGAAGGTGTAGTGTTAAAAACATTTATGTAAATGTATGAACCTTGGTAGAAGTCCGTTCGGGTGACGGCAGTGTAAGGAACTTTGAGATAGTTCCAAAGAAGGGACTCTGAGATAGTTCCAAAGAAGGGACTCTGAGATAGTACCAAGGGGTTCTGAGAAGCCCAAAGTAATATAATACAGTACTGTAAGAAGTTTGATAAAGATATCTGATAGAGTGTGCCAGAAAAACCCAAACCTGCTTGCCTTTCTGTCGCTTAGAAGTAAATAAGGAGATAAAATAAGTAGATAAAATAAGGTAATCTGTTTGTCTGTGGAATTTGTCAGGTGTCATAAGGTAAGATGACACCTTTCCATTGCATTGTATTATCATTGTATTATAATGAAACGTAGAGTGATGCTATAATATTTGGTGATGTATTGGTGCTGACTTTTAATGATTTATATATAAATGCTTTGACTCTAAAGTATAAGATATATATAGTTGGCAGGATGATTCTGGCATTGATGCAGTGAGTAAAATATTTTCTTTGCCTTGCTGTAATCAGACGTTCAGTGTCATCTTAGGGAAAGTAAAAAAAAAAAAAAAGTCTCAAAAGTGTCCTGATTGTATTATTGGTTTACACAAATTTGTGTTTCAAGAAGGATTGACAGTGAAGGGAGTAATGTCACTTATTCGAAGAGCAGGGGAGACTTATCAAGTCTGTCCCCGGTCTTTGAAGTATTGTGACATTAGGGACGTTTTTACCATTTAAAATATGGGTAGAGCGTTAATAATACTTTTTTAGATAATACATAAATTGGTGAGGCTAACTTTTGATTAAAACATGCTATTTGAATAATTATTTTTGCTACTGACATCTCTTGCGAAGGGGAAGTCAGGTGCAAAATTTGGATATTTGGCTTTTTGCCAACAGGGTTCAAGTACTAATATCTCACTGACTGTGATAGATAGTGAGGAATTGTTTGCGGCATTAGTACTACCGCAATTGAAGGCACTGTTTGAACCTGTTGGCACACTGCAAAAAGGAAAAAAAGAGACTCAGTATTTAATTAGAATGTTTAGAAAGAAAAAATAAATATGTATGTTGTGGAGATCGGCTGGACCGAGGCTCCCTATAGTATCCTAGCCCATCCATTGTTTATGATGGGTTTAGCAGAATCATGGGATGGTAAATTAAGGGTTAAATCAACCTTCTCTATGCCTGTACCATGTGCCCTAGCTCCTGCCCTAGTTCCCTGTTACCGCCACCTCCATTTTACATACCACAAGGCAGAAGTTGAAAGCTGCAGAGGCTGCACACGCTGTAGAGGGTCAGAATACAAAACACGCAGTTTTAAAACAAGCAGAAAGCACAGAGAAAAAAAAGAGGAAGTAACTACGCAGTTAGTTAATGCTCTGGGTTTCCTTTCATGGCACAAGACGCCGGATTTAACACTTAAGATGAAATGCACAGTCTTTTAATACAGACTTATCTCAGTAACCTTGTTCCTAAATATGCACTTGCTGTGAGACAGCAGATGTCAGACTGGGCTACAAAGAGTATGACTGACTTTCACGGGAAAAAAAAAAACCTTGACTGAAAAAGACGCAGCGGGATGTTTTGACATCCCAAAACAAACACCAGTATCAACACATTATCAAAATGATTTCTTAGGAAATCAAAGGGGAAACTTTTATAAAGAGGAAAGGGGGCAAGGACAAAGAGGGAGTTGCATACAGAGAAAGAGTATTTCTTAAAGAAAGGAATCTTAAGGGAAATTGTCTCGCCTTACAATACTCCCATTAACCCGGTAAAGAAGGCAAATGGTGACTATAGGTTTGTACAAGACCTAAGGGACATCAATAGCCTAGTGGTACCGATTGCCCAAGTAGTGCCTGATGTGCCATCAATACTTACTGCCATACCATACGATGCAGAGTATTTTACTGTGATTGATTTAAACAATGTTTTTTTTTCATCCCTGTAGACGAGGAGACATGGCCACTGTACTCCAAGTCACCCTTGGGCCCTGGACTGCCCCTCATGGTTCTGTACTGTTGCAGTATGTTGATGATTTTTTGATTTGTAGTTCTTCAGATGAGGACTGCCGAGCTGATAGCCTATCTTTATTGAAATGGTTACATGTATGTGGTTACAAAATGTTTAAGAAAAAGTTACAATGTTGTCAAAAGAAAAAAAACAAAAAACAAAATTAAAAAACAAAACAAAAAAAAAACACAGTTGAGTATTTGTGCTCACAAAAGGAGAAAGAAGAGTCAGTCACAAAAGAGTTGCGGCTCTGAATGGGTCTGCCCTGCCCACTTAACAGGAAGGACATGTTCACCTTCCTAGGTATGATTGGTTACTGCCGCCAATGGATACCTGACTGCTCTTTCAATGACAATATATTGAGACAAGCACCGTCTTTGAAGCAATGTCTCTGAAATGTCTGATACTGTAAAATGGTCTGATGAAATGTTAAATGTATTGCCATGTTGCCATGTTTTGCCATGTTGAAATGTGTAATGGTTACCAGCCCGAGCCTCGGCCTCCTTGAATATGGCAAAATGTTTCACTTGTTTGCCAGGGAAAATTGCAGAACCATGGCGATAGTACTGGCCCAGGAACATAGTGGGAGACTGTGCCCTGTAGTATTTTTTTTTTCAAAGATGGTCCCGGTGCCATGGTGGATGAGATGGCCACTTCTTTCACTCTGGGACACGACACCACACTTCACATCACTCACAATGTGTCAATCTTGTTGAAAAATGTACATACACAGCACATGTCTGCTCAGAGGTTGAGCGGATATGAGGTGATTTTGCTGTCCAATCCAAAATTGCACATCAAATATGCTTCTCTCACTGCAGGCCCAGCACCCATTTTAAACGCCCTTTTAGGATTAAAAAGGAGAACAGGATGAGTTTGTGCCATAACATGACTGCATAAACCTCATTCACCAAGACACATCACCCAGGTCTGATTTATCTTCTACAGCACTACCCACTACCAGATACACAGAATTTTTTTGTGGATGGTTCTTGCTCTAGGTTATAGTACACTGCAGAGCACACACAGGCCAACAGACACAGATAGCCAGGGGAAATGAGCAGGTCTAGCTGACCTTGCTGCTAAATAAACCACAGACAGCAGACATCCAAATTGCTATGCTGATACCTGACCTATCCCCATTTGAACAGTCACTTGCAGATCTCCAGGATTATGAATCAAATTATGAGTTAAGGGACTGGAATGGAAAGGGTGTGCAGAGAGATCCAAGGTCTGGACTTCTCTGCAAAGAGGGGAAACCATGTATACCAATGGCAAGTGCATTCACAGTACCACAGAAGAGGCCACACAGGTATACAAGTCACGGCTGATCTCACATACATGCCCAAACTAGGCAAAAGACAGGAATATCTTTTGATAATTGTGGACATGTTCTCAAATGGTCCAGCTTTTATAGCCAGGGTCTGCCAGGACGTGGTAAAAACTCTCAAGATAGAATGGAAGTTTCACATTCCCTACCACCCTCCAAGTTCAGGAATAGTAGAAAGGATGAGCAGAACAATAAAAGACAAGATTAGAAAGGCCACAGGAGGAACCTTTGCCAACTGGAGAAGGGTCGTCCCAGCAGTCCTGGCAGAAATAAGTTTTTTTTTTAAGTTTTGATGGGTAGACCTTTCCCCACCCCATAGGCCAGAGCACCTTCAATGGTAGAAAAGGGAGATTTAGATTTAATACAGGAAGAATATGTAAGAAAACTGGCTCGCCTCTTCAAGGAGGGAGACAACGTGGTCGTCCAACAGCTGAACAGAAATAAGAAGCAAGAGTATCCCTTTGGACCTCCTACTATGGTGATTGCAGTGATCAGAACGGCTATCCTGGTGGAAAACTGCTAGTCCGGGATCCATGCCAGCCAAGTGAAAAAGGTTGCCCAAAGCCCCAAGAGCAGGAAGTTGATCCTAAATACAGGAGGCCCTCAAGCAGAGGTCCACGCAGATGAAGGAGGAGTTCCTGGAAAAGCAGGTCCGGCCAGAGAAGATGACCTCGCTTATTTCACCACAGACTTCTGGCAAAACATTTTGCTTCCTGTTCCTGATCACCCTGATAGTGTTCCCGCCCACTTGGATCATCACTAACTGTATTTACCACCCTGAAGACTTGGGTGGCATTAAAAGTATTTGTGGAAACACACATTCACGGGAGAACATTACAGTGATACAAGTTAGAAACAAGAGAGACATTGAGGATAATTTTGCTAAAACTTAAATATGCTTATGCTCAGAAATTAGCATTTAGAAATGTTGGATTTGTGGCAAATTGCACCTTAGCACTGTTAGGATACCCCTAATGGCTATACCTTTAAATATTACTCCCCTTTTAAAAAGAAAAATTCCCCTTGACCTTTTGAACGTCAGCAGAAGAACTAATGACACCATTTCCCTTCAGATCATGAATAGAAGTCATAATCCTACCTGGTGTTTTAATTTAGGGAATTCTACTAGAAATGCTCATACCTGTAGTCAATCGGTTTTGAACATTTCTAATTGCTATGCCCCTAGTGGGAAGTCTTGTTCTTTATATCAAACACACCACAATAAGGTCAGAGTACGGGCTGATTTTAAAAAGACTCTTGCCTCTCAAATTGATAGTAGTAAATCTGTACAGCATTTGTTTCAGGTTCTGGCAATAGTTACAGCAGTAGATCAAGAGACTGCTGTGAATATGCCCTTCTCATTTGGTAACCACAATTATGTTTGTTGTGGAAAGACTTGTTATCCCTGGATTCCACAAGAGGCCCAAGGCTGGTGTTACCTAGCCTCACTGGTGCCCATAATGGGGGTGATAGGTGATAGTGATGGGAGTCATTTACTTGAAGCTAGTATACACCCAAGGTATCCATTAAAACATTGTAATAGGAGAGAGTTATTCCTTGAAAAGGATATGGCCTGGGCATGGTTCCCTTCCTGGACAGGATGGGGAATAGATTTGATGAAAAGGTTAAATAATTACTCAGGAATTATTGATCAGATGATGGAAAAGAACTCTGATGACATTTCTAACTTAATGTTGAAACTAGGGCTATTAGAAAACAACTAGAATAGCATGACTTAGCCATTGAAAGCATGAGTTCAGCCCTTACAGGACTATGTGAAATGACTGAGGATTATGAATGTTGTACTTGGGTACACAATACCAGTATAGAGGTAGCAGACTATTATGATGTGATAGCTCAGCATAGAAAAGAGGTGGCCAAGCTGCAACAAGAGGCTCGCAACATAGCCCAGACCTGAAATCCGTTTGAAAATGTTGATTTTGGATTTGGAGGGATATTCTCTTGAATAAGGGATATTGCCATAATTTTAATCATGATTGTGTTCTTTTTCCTTTTCCTTTTCCTTTATCTTATGTACAAGCTTATTATGTGCCTTATTAATAGAGCCACTCGTATTTCAGATCCCTCATCTCCCAATAAAACTTATCTCAGTATGTATCATCAGAAGCAAGCTGAGAATACCACCATGATAAGGAAGTGAGATCATACATTTATGATCAAAGAGGGGATTGTAGGGATATTTTAGCTTGCTGTCCACCATTTTAGCTATAAAAATGTGTATCCATTTTAGAATAATATGTATATGTGACGTTTATCAAAAGTTAGTTTCAAATTCTTATAAATGGTATGATTTCTCCGAAATGATGCACAAAGCTTTTTCCTGTTGACAGTTTCTGTATGAAGAAATCATGTTCTATTTTTGCCCATTTTAAATATCCTGTATGTCTGAATGTCTGTAACTTTTTTTTTTTTTAGAAAAGAACATGTTTATTGTTGTCAAAAAACATCATACAAATAAAAGAAACGTGTCATGTCAGCAGCATCAATAGTTATGAGCATTACATATATTCTAACTTATTTTTCCCATCATTGTTTACACCGGATTAAGGAGGTACTAGTACGTGCATAGCTTGGACATTGTAATTAGGTTAGCCATTTACATTGTAATGTTCATATTAAGCTGGACATTTCCCCAAAATACTTTCCTAAGACAATGAAAGTCATAGCCTCCGTAATCTTGCAGCTATACGTTAGTGATCATGTAGTACAGGTATTATTGTTGATTAGCCATGCGCTCCATATCTTATGGTACTTTTTAGAACAACCCCTGTGTATGTAGAGTACTTTTTTATATGGCAGGGACGCATTTACCTCTCTCAACCAGTCCTGGACAGAAGGAGGAGTGGTTCTCAACCAGTGTTTGGCAATTAGTTTCCTAGCACTAAAGAGTGTTTCACTGAGGAGTGTATCCAGAGGCCTGGACAAGGTGTCTGGGAGTAGACCCAGTAAGCACGGCTTTGGGTCTAGTTGTAGTGGTGAGCCCATATGGTCGTGGAGGAATTTTATAATCTGCGTCCAGTATTCAGTTATTACTGGGCATGACCAGATCAAGTGGAAAAAGGAACATGGAGTCCCTAGACATCTTGGGCAATTTAGATTCTGGCTTGGAGAGAATTTGGCTATTCTGGCAGGTGTGAGATAAGACTTATGAATAATGTACAGTTGAGTGAGGCGTTTGGATAATTTAGGTGAGGTTTTCTGTACATTTTCCAATATATTTTCCCAATCAGTGTTGTCAATTTGGCCCAGGTCTGCCTCCCATTTGAATTTTGCTATATCTACTATTCTGGCAGTGGTTCTAGTACGTAGTGCGGTGTACAGGTTGGATATAAGTTTTTCTGGAGAGGAACCTGTGATGATGTCCACTAGTGGGAGCGTTTGTGGATTGGGAAAGCCGTTTGTAAATTGCGCCTGAAGCGCGTGTTTTAGTTGCAAATAGCTAAATTGCATAGTAGAGGGAAGGTCAAACTCTTCGCAGAGTGTTTGGAAGTGTCTTACCCCAAATATAGTGATAACCTGGAAGAGGAACACTATGCCCCTTGCAGCCCACCTGCTAGCTCCCTGTAGGATCAGTAGTTCCCTCAGAAGGGGATTGTGCCACAAGGGTGTGTGTGAGTGGAAAAAATCGGTACTGGACATTTTGATTGCTTTTCCCCATATATAGCAATGCTGGTGTAACAGTGGGTGCTGTATCTTATTTGTTCGTCTCCTGCTCTCGTTCCTAAATAGGACTTGTAGTGGGGAGTGCATAACATCGTTTGGTCTTTCACATACCAATGTTTGATATCTAAGTTCATCAGTCTTGTGAATATGATAGAAATGTGAAAGCTGTGCAGCTATATAATAGGTGTGTAGATCTGGTATGGCCGCTCCGCCTGACGAGGTTGGGTTTTTAATCGTGTTCCACGCAAGTTTGTGCCTGTTAGACCCCCATATGAAAGAGTTGATGATTTGATCCATCTTTTTAAAGATCTCTAGTGGGATTAGCACTGGGGAGTTCCAAAATATGTACAAAAGTTTTGGCAATAGTACCATTTTAAATAAATTAATTCTCCCCATTACTCCTAGAGGAAGCCTAGCCCAGGATTGTGTGTGAGATTTTAGAAGGGGGAAAAGTGGTTCGATATTATTTACTATAAATTCACGGAGATCTCTTGTAACAGTTACGCCCAGATATTTAATTGAGGCCACTCTTTGTAGTGGAAGGGAGGCCGCATGATGGGAGGGAGGCGAGTGGTCAAGGGGGAGAATCTGTGATTTGGACCAGTTCATATTTAGCCCTGAATGCTTCCCAAATTCCCCGATAATGTCAAGAACTCTTTGAAGAGAAGGGCCAGTGTCCTCTAGATATAGAAGCATATCGTCGGCATATAAACTCAGTTTTTCTGTTAGGGGTCCTTTGGTCAGTCCTCGTACCTCTGGGCTTAACCTGAGTGAAATGGCCAGGGGTTCCACAGCCAGGGCATAGAGTAGAGGGGACAATGGGCATCCCTGTCTAGTTCCGCGTCCCAGGGGGAAGGGGTCGGATGTGTGCCCATTAACTACCACTCTAGCCAAGGGGGAGTAGTATAGTAATTTTACCCATTTAATAAACTTGGGCCGGAATCTGAACCCCTTAAGGCATTCCCAAAGGTACCCCCATTCCACTGAATCAAAAGCTTTTGCGGCGTCTAACGCCACTACCGCCCTGTCTCCTACGTTCTCATGATCAGCTTGAATGTTCATGTATAATCGTCGTAAGTTCATGGCTGTATTCATGCCAGGCATGAACCCCGTTTGATCCGAATTTATTAAGGAGAGAATACTTTGGTTAAGACGCATGGACAAAATTTTGGCTAGTATTTTAATGTCCACTTGGAGGAGCGAAATTGGGAGGTAAGATTCTAGGTGGTGGGGGTCCTTGCCTGGTTTGGGAATCACTATGATTACTGCTTGACGAAGGGATTCAGGTAGAGCCTCGGTTTCAAATATATGGTTAAACAGCAATAATAATTCGGGGATAAGAATTTCCGAGTAGGCTGCGTAAAAGTCGAGTGGTAGACCATCGCCTCCAGGGGCTTTTGCTGGTGCCAGGGATGCTATGGCGAGTGCTATTTCATCCAAATTAAGGGGGGCCTCTAGCTCAGTGACTTGAGATTCTGACAATTGGGGAAAGGGGATGTCTTTAAGAAAGGTCTGGGTCTCTTGTGTAGTGACTTGTACTTTCGAAGAGTATAGGTCCATATAGTACGTTTGAAAAGCTTTTGCCACTGTTGGAGGGTCTGAGTATGTAATAGAGTTTGGCCCAAGGAGTGTAACCACCACTGGTGGACTCATATCCTGACGAGCGAGGTATGCTAATAATTTGCCCGCGCGTTCTCCTTGTTCAAAAATCCGTTGCTTCACAAAGAAAAGTTTTTGTTTAGCTTTTTCAAAGTGTAACTGGTCTACAAGGCGGGTCTGGAGCTTGAGTGCAGATGCCCTTTCCTGTGAGGGATCATTTTGGAACTCCCTAGTGATCAAGTCCAATGTGTCAGAGGCCTGGCACAAAATAGCTTTGGAGGAGGTTTTGGCTCTATTTATCCGGGAAGATAATATAGTGCGTGCATGGAGTTTAAATGTTTCCCATACCATACCCACAGGGGCTGTGTCCCTATTGGTATTAAAGTAGTATTTCCATTCACTGTGAATGTCCTCTTGGTCCTTTAGTGTAGCCAGCCAAAAAGGGTGTAGGCGCCAGGTACGGGGGCCACTGTTTGGGGCTAGCTTTAACGTGGCCCAGCATGGGGCATGGTCTGAAAGGGATCTTGTGTGGTAACCTGAGTCAGTTAGTAAAGGGATTAGGGTGTCTGATATTAGGATGAGGTCGATCCGGGACATAGTAGAGTGTGTCGCCGAAAAACAGGAGTATATCGTAGTATTGGGATGTTTGTATCTCCAAGTGTCAGTTAGTGAAAATTCCGTTAGTATGCGCCCAAATCTAGTGGTATCAGGGGGGTGGGGGTTTGGATGTGTTTGAAGTCTGTCTTTGCGGGGGTTAAGTACCATATTAAAGTCCCCTAACCAAATACTTTGGATGTTGGGGTGTTGTGTCATATATAATAATCCCTCTGTGATTAAGGTGGAGTTGTATGGGGGAGGAATATAAAATGCCATTAATAGGTACTGTATTCCATTAAGTGTGCAGTGTAAGAAAATATATCTGCCCTGCAGGTCTGTACGAACCGATATTATTGCAAATGGGGTAGTTTTAACTATGAGAATTGAAATTCCCCGGGAGTACGGAGTGTGGGTGGAGTGGAACGCCCAGCCAATCCAGGGGCGCTTCAACGCTCGTTGAAGTTGTCCTGTGGCATGCATTTCTGCGAGGACTATAATGTCCGCTCTGTATGACTAGAGAATATTAAATATCGCTGTGCGTTTGATTTTATCCCGGAGCCCCCGGACGTTCCAGGAGAGAAATTTTATATTAGCCATAATGCTCTATTGGCAAATATTGGCAGGATGAGTATAAAATATTATGGGGGTGTGCACCCCACCCCACTCCGCACCATGGTAGACATAACTCTATCCCTTTCCTTGCAGGGAAATGACTATATATTAGCATCCTGAGACATGAAATAACATTAAACATGTTTCTTAACTTAACATTACCCTTCACCCCCCTCCCTACCCTCAGCCTCCCAAACTTGACTGGGGTATGCATCCCAAAACTAGTGCATTGGCAAAAAATTAATCGCATATAATAATCAAGGAAAAAAGTACTGCACTTTTGAACGTGCCCCCACCAGCAGGAGCCTATTTGGCAACGCCGGTGGCGGTATAACCAACAACCTTTGGGTGCGAACAGATTCTGGATAGGAATCCAGCAATGGAGAACGTGTAACCTCTGCGACCCACTGCCGTGGGTATGTCGCATTAACCTGAGCCTATGCTCCGCTGTGGCATCATAACTTAAAGTATTTTCACCAAAAAAAAAAAAAAAAAGGAGGGGAAAGAGAAAAAAGGAAAAAAAAAAAAAAAATGAGGAGAATTGTCCAGGGTTATGATGTGGTCTTGAAGCACCCCCCGTATCTGGGTGTAATGGTTTAGCGGTGGGGAGAGACGAGCAGTTCCGTGTTCCAGACTATGTGTCGTCATCAATTGCAACATGTCCGCTGCATAAACCATGTATTGAGGTTAATTCGGCGGCCCTGAGTATGGGCTAACGGACGTTCTGAAAATTGGAGAGACATGGTGGTGGAAGTCCAATCAGAACAACTTTGGGCCGGGGGACCAAGTAGCGTGTAAGTTTTGGGCTTTAATAAATGTAGATTCAAAGTATTCCTGATCATACGGTGGTGTTGTGTAGGCGGGTTTTATATGGTAAAGGACGGCGGGTATAATAGGTGAGGTAGGAAAACGTCCTGTTAGAATAAGAGAAGGCACTTACATCAGTATTAGGGTGATAGGGCTGTCATGCTGGGCGATTTCTTGCAGCATCCTGTTGATCTATCCATTCCGAGGCCATAGTAGGATCCTCAAAAAAGTGCACTCGATCTTCTCCAACCACGCGGAGGCGAGCTGGAAACAGCATTGCATATTTAATGTGGTGTGCACGTAGGCGACGTTTGACCTCTGTGAAACGTGCTCGCTGCCTCTGCACCTCAGCAGAGAAATCCGGGAATGCTGATATGAATCCAGATTGGAAGGGAATGTTGCCCTTGAGCCTGGCCATTCGAAGTACAGCGTCACGATCTTTAAAGTTTAGTAGTTTTGCAATAAAGGTACGGGGTGGTGCTCCTTCAGGTGGACGGCGTGCCGGCATGCGGTGAGCGCGCTCCACCACAAAAGTAGTAGAGAAGGTATCTCTGCCATATGCGTTTATCAGGATTTTCTCAAGGAAGGTGGCGGGGTCTGCACCCTCCGCGCCCTCGGGCAGGCCAATAAATCGCAGATTGGATCTGCGAGATCGGTTCTCAAGGTCATCATGCTTCTGTGCAAGTTGCTGCATCTGTCTCTGCAAGTCCTCATAAGAATGCTGCAAGGAATGTAAAATGTCCTCCGCCCGCCCTATCCTGGTCTCAGCTTCAGTGACCCTCTCCCTTAGTTTAGTCATATCATGTCTAATAAGGGATATGTCCACCTTAACTTCCTCAATTTTAGACGTTAGGGTAGTCTGGCATAATGATATAGCCTCCAGTACCTTAGCCGTTCCGTCTGGTGTTGGATCTGAGCCGGGTGCCGCGTGTGTTGCTGGCGCAGCGCCATCTTGCTCCTCTGTGTCCTGCTCCGTCCTCCAGTATCTGTCCAGGGAAGAGGAGGCAGCGGTGTTTCTCTTTGGAGGGGACATGATCCGGTATGTCTGCGCCACCGATACACAGAGTTTGGGTGAGTTTCAGGCCGATTTTAGGTGCAGGATGAGGGTAGAAGGATCGCCACAAGCGGAGCTCCGGTCACACACGTCCTCTCACATTGCTGTCCAGGCCACGCCCCGAATGTCTTTACTATATATTAATGAAGGGGTTGGACTTTTGTTGTGCTGTCATTTTGGTTATATAAGTGAAATACGGAAGTAAAAGATTAGATCATTCTGACTGCATGTACTGACTGTGTGTCATAATTTCTTGTCGGAATGGTCTCCAGATCTGAATGGGTTTGAAGGAACACTATAGGCAGGATTCATACGAGGGTTCACTTGCTTTTAGAACATACGTACACCCCAACAGGAACCTATGGGGGTAGAGGGTATGTTACCTTTAGCCAGCCACGCAAGAAGTTTCCCATTCTTCCTACCATGTTCAAACACTCGTTGGGTCGAATATAATAGGGCTTTGTCTGTCTGGGCCATCCTAGCTGTGGATAGGCCACGCAGAGCTTGTTTCCATGCCCTATACCGGTCATTTCCCGGAGCAGAGACAAAGTCAGCCTCCAGTACAGCGGCCTGTGTCTCAAGGTCTTCCAGGGAATGAGCAGATTCACGTTTAAATCAAGCAATACTAGTCCCAAATTCCCCTCTTACCCAGGCCTTAAAGGAGTCCCACAGAATAGGCGGGGCAGCAGAGTCAGCATTGTCCATCCAAAAGTTACAGATGGAAGCTGTAAGAGGTTCCTGCAGCCTCTCATCATTAGCCCAAAATCTGGACAGCCGCCAAAGGCGGGCTCCAGGGGGGGCAGTCAAAGTCAGCGTCAAGCATAATGGCGCGTGGTTGGAGATTCCCCTGGGAAGCACAGACAAGTCCTGAACATATTGTAGTGCAGGGCCAGAGGCATACACTAGGTCTATTCTAGACAGAGTTTTGTGCGAAGTGGAATGGCAAGTAAAGACCTTTAACGTCGGGTGCATGTGCCTCCATACGTCAGTGAGGGCAAAAGTTTCAGCCCACTGCCTGAGATCTGGAGTGTCACGAGCCGATCGGTGCAACCTATCAAGTTCCACTGAGGGAACCATATTGAAATCCCCCAGGAGAAAAACCAAAGCAGTGTCAAATTGCACCACAATTTGCATGATCTCGTGAAGGATTCTGCCAGTGGTTGGTGGGGGGATATAAATTCCAACTAGTACCATATCCTTATCATAGATATTAGCATGCACAATAATAAATCTCCCCTCTTTGTCAGTTTTAACCTCCAGGAGCCTACACGGCAGTGTCTTGTGAACCAGGATGCTGACCCCACGGGCATACGTGGAAAAGGTGGAATGATAATTTAGGCCAACCCAGGCTTTCTTGAGGCAAACAGTCTTGTTATTCTGCAGATGTGTCTCCTGGAGGATACAGATCTGTGGGCTATATTTATGTAGGAAGCGGAACACCAGGGAACGCATCCAGGCAGTGCTACGACCACATACGTTCCATGAGATCACCTTAAACTCAGCCAATAAATGTGAAGTATTGGGGAAATGTATTTATTAACCAGCCCGAGAGGGCAGCATCCGATCCTATTAATAAACACAGTGTTATGCACAGCTCCATTTCAAAAGATCCTTTTAGAAGTATAGACAAACTAAAGCACCTGTAAAAAAAGAAACCAATTAACAAAAATAACCCCAACAATCTTCCCCCCCACCCCAACCTAGGAATGCTTTATTCCCCAAACATCAAACACCCAATGTCAGGGAGCGTGAACCAGTGGGTGCAGACACTTAGTGGAGTTATATCATCCACATAAAGTGATGAGAGGCTCCGCCGCCAATAGGAAGTAGGAGAAGAAGTTCAAACAACAAAAAGTTATCAGGCTGTTCTGATTCTTATCTTCATAAGTTTAAGAAAGAAAAACAAAAAAGGAAAGAAAAATGAAGAAAAGCAAGGGGATATGTCCGCTGCTCATAACCATAATGCCATAAGATACAAAGAAAGTTAGTTCACCAGGGTGTGATCTCTCTCGGTTATTAGAGGCACTTGTCTTCCCAGGACACCTTTAGGATCATCAAACCTCACAAGAACAGGTTGTCCAGAAGAGGCAAGCATGGCAGTCAGTATGCATGACGAATAATCAGAGGGAAAATGAGATTTGAGCTTGCAGTACATTAAATTAGCACTAGAGTCCGCCAGTTACCAGCCTTTAGGAATCAGGTAGTCCTGGTAAGGACTGGTAATCAGGTAAGATTCATCCTTTAGAAGGAGAGCATGCACTTTCATTGCTGCAGCAAGCAATCTACTGATCTTCCAACTTCCCTGCCTAGGTTTCCCTAAGTATACTGGAAACAGGGAAACAATGCAGATTGCATTTTAATGCATAAAGTGGCAGTCTTAGAGGCACATATCACCTGGCATTGCCAGGGGCACAAAACTTGAGATTCGGTTAGTCAAAGCAAAAGGCACAACAGGTGCAACATGGACTCACTTGTTAGCGGGATACGTTCATATTACAGCACATATAGCAGGCATGTGACAGAATTCAATTGACAGCAGTTAGTGATTTGGAAGAAGTGATTCCAGCCATGCAGTAGCATCCCGGGGGATGTAAAAAATCTAGTAGTCTTCCCATCCTGAACTTGGAGATGTGCAGGAAAGAGAATGCTGTAGCAAATGCCCTTGAGGCGCATGGCTGCTTTCACCTGATCAAAAGAGCGTCTAAGCTTTTGAGTTTCAACTGAATAGTCAGGGAAGATAAGTAGCTTGCCGTTCTGGTGTTGCAGTTCTCCCTTCACTCTGGCTGCCCTGAGCACCTCATCTCTATCCCTGAAATTCAGAAACTTCAAAATAAAAGTGCGCGGCGCTCCAGGAGGGCCTGGTTTGGGTGGGATCCGATGGGCCCGCTCCACCGCATAAAATGGCGAGAACTGGGCCGCAGTTAAAAGGGTATGGAGTAGCTCTTCAATAAATTCCGTTGGATGCTGACCCTCAGCCCCTTCAGCCAGACCAATAATACGGAGATTATTCCTCCTATTGCGATTCTCCGCATCTTCGGATTTATATTCCAGGGCTCTTATTTTAGTATGGAGGGCACGGAGATCAGCTCCATGGCTCTCCACAGTGTCCTCCACGTGTCCCAGTCGCTGTTCAGCAGTAGACAGTCTGGAATGTATTTTATCCATATCCAGTCTTATCAGCCCCACATCTAGTTGCACTGCATCCACCTTAGTGGTTAGGGCAGTGAGAGAAGCCTGGCAATTACCTATAGCTGCCAGCACATCAGCCAAACCTGGCTGTGTAGAGGGGGATTGTCCCGGCTGCTCAATTTGGGATGCTATGTCGGTAAGGGCGTGCTTCCTGGCCCCCACGCGGTCGACACAGGCCGCCTCTAGGTCTTCTGTCACAGGGGGAAATTTCAGCTTCTTACCCCTTCCTTTTGTAGCCCGGGCCGAGCGGCGGTACATGTAGAAGATTTGTGCCGGTATTCAGGCTCTTTTAGCCATTGTGTAGAGGGAAACAGCCCAGGATCTCAGCGGAGCTCTCAGAGAAACACATCTTGGCCACGCCCTGGTTTCTTGTCCTTACCCATCTGCTGACCTCCCTGTGTATGACCTCGGCCTGGCTTTGTTTACGATTCCGGTATCTCCATTTAATTGTATATATTATTTGTTGTTAGTGTGCCTGTGGTTGGTTTTTGCACTGTTTATATTTCATTTACTTGTCACCTATATAATAAACACCATTATGTTTCACTTATATGCGTTTCTGGTTTCCTCTGTGCAGTCCATACAGTCTGGTCTACTAAATTCCCTGATAGTACACCAAGGCCATCCCTGACCAAACGTGGCTGCATTGAGGAACCATCCTGGTTTGTTAGTTCTGCTAATATGGATTTCAATGAAATCATTTATTATTCTCTGCTGGCAGAAGAGGATGGTGAATATTTTCGCCAAATTTTAAAAGGGTGGACTAGTGACCAGCTGATGGAAACTATCCGATCAGCTCATTTCCTAGTGGATCAGGGGTATATGTCATTTGAAGATGTTCAGCCCCTCATCCAGTTATGTGCAAAACCAGCCCTGTCATGCATTCCCGAAGGAAGTGACAATTTTTCTCCCCCCTTCAATTATGGCCAAGTTGAGTCTCTGGTATGGTTGTTAGAGGATGATCCAGCCTTTTTCATGGAACGTTGTTCCTTTTGTTCCCAGCAGGTGTTGTTTGATTGCATCCATTCAGTGCAATCCCTGGTTAGTCAGGCTGTGTGTGAATCAATGTTTGTTCAACCTGTGCTACAGGCATGGTCAGATCTCCTCCATTTAGCCAAACCACAACATTCCAGCCCTGCCATTAATCACCTGCCTTCCCAAGAATCTATCTCCCCATCACCTATGGCAACCTCAGCTACAGCCCAGTTTACTCAGCCCGCTACCAAATACTATTACCCAGTCTACAAGTGTAGCACCTATCCTGCCTTCAATCCACCTGTCTCTTCTCCTCCACCCGTAACAATCCCACAAAACCCTCCTCCAGCCACTGTTCCTTGGTCTTCCTTTTGCCTAGCTACATTCTTTTCCTACAGCCCTGCACCTATGTACAAAGCTGCAGTGGCTAAACCAAAACCTGCCTCTACACCAACCAACCTGTTCCAGCCTGCGTTCATGCCAGTTGAGCCTGATGACCCACCTAAACCTGCCAACCCAGTGCTTGCCTTACAGTCCAATGTGCCTGCCTTCCAGTCTGATGGCCTGCCTTCCAGTCTGATGTGCCTGCCTTTCAGTCTGATGTCCGGGTGCCCGCTTTCTAGTGCAATGTGGCCGCTTTCCAGTCTGATGTGCCCGCTTTCAAGTCTGATGTGCCCGCTTTCAAGTCCGATGTGCCCGCTTTCCAGTCTAATGTGCCCGCTTTCCAGTCTGATGTGCCCGTCTTCCAGCCTGGTGTCTCAATGCTTGCCTTCCAGCCTGATGTCTCGGTGCTTGCCTTCCAGCCTGATGTTTCGGTGCCTGTCTTCCAGCTTGATGTCTCCGCTTCCCAGTCTGATGTGCCTGCTTCTCAGTCTGATGTGCCCGCTTTCCAGTCTGATGTCCTGATGCTTGCCTTCCAGCCTGAAGTCTCGGTGCCTGCCTCCCAGTCTGATGTGCCCCCTTTCCAGTCTGATGTGCCCACTTTCCAGTCTGATGTGCCCAACTTCCAGCCTGATGTCTTGATGCTTGTCTTCCAGCCTGATGTCTCGGTGCTTGCCTTCTAGCCGGATGTCTCGGTGCCTGCCTTCTAGCTTGATGTCTCTGCTTCCCAGTCTGATGTGCCCGCTTTCCAGTCTGATGTCCTGGTACCTGCCTTCCAGCCTGATGTCTCGTTGCCTGCCTTCCAGCCTGATGTCTTGATATTGGTGTCTCAGCCTGAAGTTTCGGTGCCCGTGTCTCATCCTGAAGTTTTGTGCCCGTGTCTCAGCCTGAAGTTTCAGTGCCCGTGTCTCAGCCTGCTGAACTGGTGCCCCTTACCCAGTCTGCTGAACCGGTGCCTGCTACCCAGTCTGCTGAACCAGTGCCCATTACCCAGTCTACTGAACCGGTGCCCGTTACCCAGTCTTCTAAACCGGAGCCCTTTACCCAGTCTGCTAAACCAGAGTCCATCACTCGGCCTGTTAAGCCAGTGCCTGTTATTCGGCTTGCCGGACCAGTGCCCGGTGTCAAGCATGCTGAACCGGGGCCTGTTACCCAGCCCACTGGGCCGGGGCCATTACCCAGTTTGTTGAACTGGTGCCTGCAAACCAGCCTGCCCTTACGGTGCTCGCTGTTCGGCCTAATGACCCGGAGCCTGCTGCCCAGCTCGAGGACCCGGAGCCTGCTGCCCAGCTCGAGGACCCGGAGCCTGCTGCCCAGCTTGATGACCCGGAGCCTGCTGCCCAGCTCGACGACCTGGAGCCTGCTGCTCAGCTCCAAGAACCAGAGCCTGCTGCCCAGCTCGATGACCTGGAGCCTGCTGCCCAGCTCGATAACCCGGAGCCTGCTGCCCAGCTAGATGACTCAGAGCCTGCTGCCCAGCTAGATGACCCAGAGCTCGCTGTCTGCTCTGATGTGCCCACTGTCTGCTCTGATGTGCCCGCTGTCTGCTTTGATGTGCCCGCTGTCTGCTCTGATGTGTCCGGTTTGACGTATCCGCTGCCCAGTCTAAAGTACCCGATGCCCAGCCTGACGTGCCCTCATCCATTGTTCGGTGTGAGGCCATTAACTTTGGACAATTTCATCTAGTTGGAGCATCCAGAGGCCGCTCCTTTGAGGGGGGGTACTGTCATGAAAAGGTTCACCCATTGGTGGCAGTACCAATGTTGGTACTGCCACCAACACTCTTGGATCGCAGTACCAGTGTCCACCAGCAGGTGTCTTCCAACACCCAGGACCTGTAATAAGAGGACTCACCTGCTGGCGGCACTGTTGCATCCTTGGGCCGTAGTACAGGTGTCCACCAGCGGGTGTATTCCGGCAGTGTGGAGCAGACAGCACCTTCTGCACTCATGTGTAACGTGAGGTCAATTACTGCAGTCTGATAAATACCCAGCAAGCCCTCACATGCTTGCCTTGGTGTCTCTCTCCCTGTGTCCCAACCTTGCTGCCTGTTATTCTGACCTTGAGCCTGCATCTGTCCTGACCTGATCTGATCCCTATCCTGAGCCCATCCTGGACTTGTCCCTCCTATTTCCTGATTTCCCTGGATCCCTGCCCTGCAGCCTATCCATCCATCCTCTCCCTGTCCTGTTGGTTTCCCGTCCTTACCCATCTGCTGACCTCCCTGTGTATGACCTCGGCCTGGCTTTGTTTACGATTCCAGTATCTCCATTTAATTGTATATACAATTTGTTGTTTGTTGGTCTGTGGTTGGTTTTTGCACTGTTTATATTTCACTTACTTGTCACCTATTTAATAAACACTATTATTTTTCACTTACATGCATTTCTGGTTTCCTCTGTGCAGTCCACACATTCTGGCCTACTAAATTCCCTGATACTAGTTGACTTTAACTAGAGTCTGAATATACAAGTTAAGATCTATGAATCCAAAATGGAGTCACCTCTGTTCAGTCATATTACTACAATCCCCTCTTTCAGACACGAAGGTCACGGAAGTGACGAAGCTGACTGACCTATCTGCATTGTGACACACAATAACAAACTCAAAGCAGGCACACAGAAATAATGCCAGAAGCAAAGTCACTATAATACACACAACAATATCCTTGATCCAGGAAAATACTCCATTGAAATTAAACCATCCCAATGACCTGGCATAACGGTGTTTGAGGGGGCATTTAGGATGAACACTAGCCTTGAGCAAGTGATGTTCCCCACTGTCCCCAAGGATTCCCATTATCGGAACCAAAGAGGCCAAGTAATACCATTCCCTGGGATCACTCGGAATCCATGGATGGCATGTCCCTCCACAACAAATGTATGTGCTGTTGCCCAAGGCCAGTGGCTGTCTGCTAAGGACCCGCTGGGTACCTTCAGAGAATTCTGCAAGGGCAAGCTGTGAGAGTTAGCCTAGCCATCTGGAGTCAGAGGCATGCATGAAGGCATATATAGTGTGATTTAAGGCACGATCTGAGGTGTCAAACACTGTGGAGTTCCCTCAGACTTTGAATACACATCCCCTCTATGTCTAATGAGTGTGTTATTAGTGATGTTATCGGGTGGGCCACATATAACATTAAGGCCCCCCCACAGAGGCTGGCGGATAACATGTGAACCAATACATATATAGTACAGTGCTCATGCCAGCATCCCTCGAAACATTATCCAACAGCTACAGTTTCAAACCATCTTTCACACTGAAGTGGTTGAGCACCACAACAACAATCCCAATATGCCCCCAACCCTCACCCGGACTTCTTAAACATGCAAAAATAGCAAACAATAAACATGTAATCTCAGCTGCATAGCAGTTGTCCATGGCATGCAAAAGGAGAGGAAGGGGCATGACAGTCCATAAAAACAAGTGAGAGGGGCATGAAAGCCTTTAGGCCAGATAAAAATAGTCCCAAAGAAATACACAAAAAGAAAAGTCTCTTGGATGGCTTCTGAATGTCCACTAGATTCGCAAAAAAAAAGGAAAGAAAAGAAATGTCCACATTATAACTCTCATTCTCTTCAACTTTTCCCAAAACCTTTGGTTCAATTCTGTGATCACTCATATGTACCCCAAAACACTGCCTCTTTGTAAGGACAGGACTTGATATCCACAGACAAACTGGAACTGATGTGTTGGGCTAGACCTGGGTCTTTGGGTTGGCACATCTGGATCTCTTTCATGTGGTGCTCACTAGAATTTCATACCTTGGGTTTGCGTCATTTAGCTCCCCCTCAAGGTGTCATTCCCAGGAACACTTTCCAGCAGTTGTCCGCCTTTAGTCATCTAAGCACCTCCTATGATATTTAAATAACAAAGATAAACAACGAAGATTTCCATGTAAAAGCTGTAGTCATCACTTCATCCGGATTGGGTATAGGGCAGGGTATGAATGGGTTGTAGGGTAAGACTGGGGTGGGCATTTATTTAAATGCATGGGCTGTGGGTGAATGCTGGCTGACTGGGGCAGATACTCCTCATCCGACATGAGTAATCACAGAATCTACCTGATCAATTCAGGCTGTAACCATTGGAGGTATTAAAAACAATATTCTTCATTGACTCAAACATAAGTAAAGCAAATGTTTCTCAGCAAAGGTTTTCATTATATAGATTCAATATTTTTAACTAAACATTTTTCCAAATCCAGTATTACAGCAGAACTTCGACAAAACTTAAACCCCTTTAGTTTGTTCTATTCCCGGGACCCAAGGGGACCCAAGGTACCTGGAACAGAACATTTTACCCAAACACATATTCTGACTCAGAAGTCTCCCAACTTTGCAAATATGTCTGATCATCAGCAACAAACAAAACATTAATGGATAAACAACATTACATCAGTAACACTTCATGACTGACACTCTGGGAATTCAAAAGGTAAATATCCAAATCGCCCCCTCCGCTCCTCCCAGGACCTCCTGCTCTCTAGCTCCCTTGTTACCTCCTCCCATGCTTGCCTTCAGGACTTCTCCAGAGCCTCTCCCATCCTCTGGAATTCCCTACCCCAGTATATCCGATCAGCCCCTACCCTGTCCACTTTTAGGAGATCTCTGAAAACTCATTTATTCAGGGAAGCTTATCCCACACCCACATAACTGTCCCTGAGCCACCCCCATCAAATCATTCTTTGCAGCTATTACCTTTTGTACCACCACCCCCTCCCTTTAGAATGTAAGCTCTACGAGCAGGGCCCTCCTGTACCTTTTGTATTGAACTGTACTGTAATTGTGTTGTCCCCCTTATACATTGTAAAGCGCTGCGTAAACTGTTGGCGCTATATAAATCTCGTATAATAATAATAATAATAATAATATCCAGAATAGTCATTCTGATTGCTTATTTCAAACAAATCCTTCCCATCACATTTTAGTACCCCATGGACTCAATAAATGCAGCAATGTATTTTGATTCTGGTTACTTAATTTCAGTAACTCTTCAATCATTTTTCCCAAATTTCACCCTTCTGTCACCAAAATACCTTTATCACTTTTTTAATTTAACCCCAAACTTTTACTGAAAATATAACATGGGCCTGAACACAACAAGAGACAACTTTTTGTGTACATTCTAAATACACACTTAAAATACTTTACTAATCAAAATGATACCCTATGCGTTCATTAAACACAATACTACCACTTTCCGATTCCACATTCATTTGGCAAATCCATTCACCATTCACTCTCCAATTTTTAATTTTTTTCCCTTCGAACACCTCTAAATACCTTTTAAAACCTTAATATTTTTCTCTCTCAGCATCAGGCGCTGCTCATTGCATGAGGTGGGGTGCTTTCAACAAGGGTTCTAGCCTCCCCACCAGCACTCTCTCTTTTTACCCTTAGTTGAACCGTTTCCTGTACAAGCAGGTGTGGGTGCCCCCCCCCCCCGAAGCCTTGGTCTCACAGTCCTCCTCCCCCACATCAGATATGTCTGGTGTAGTAGAGGCACCAAGCCCCAACGCCACCTGTACCGACTCAGTATAACTTCAGCAAACAACAATAAACAAACAAGCAGACAAACAAACAAATGAACAAACAGACAGACAGGGTAAGTCTACACAAAAATCCTTATTTTAACAACACCTTTTATCTGATAATCCAAATTAAACTAGCTGTGACACTTTAGAATCCTTATTTTAAACAAAACTCTTTCTGTGTTAATTACCTGCTTAAAACCTCCTGTCTCGGCTATTCCTTTAAGGTCGTTCCCTCAAAGATACTTCATAGTCAATAAATAAATGACCACGAGTATCTCCTGCACTTGCTACAGCAAATCATGAAAGAATCAATCCTTCAAGCTCGGTATGCCATGCCAGTAAAATGTCCCAATATTCAACATCCCCTTTAAATCTCAAACAACTCTGACTGCTAACTTCCTGTTTTTAAAAGTACTTTCCTTCACTTTTTTTTTCTTTCTCTATGTGTCAGTTTTAAAACAGCTTTGAAATTGGCTTGTCTAAAAAGAACAATGCATTGAAAAAAACCTTTCAAAGTGAAAACCTTCTTAAATAAATAACTCAAATCTCGCTTTACCTTCTCAACTTCACTTGCTTTACCCTCTACAATGTAGTATGTTTTTATTAAACACCTTTTAAACTACTTACTTACTTATCTCATCACAGTGTAGGGCGTTCTCCAAAACATTCCCTTACTATACACAAACCCCCTCCCATCTAAACACATTTCTTCCACAAACTTCAAAATACCACTTGGATACCATTCCAAGAGTCCCCAAAACACATGTTAAACATGAACAAACACATTAGGCATTTTTCAAGCAGAATCAAGCACTTAGAATTCCAAAGCTCTATAACTGAGATACTAGCAAAGGGGAGAAGTCATATTATTCACATACTATACTGTACCATTATCTCTTCAAATAAACCTTTAGCAAACTTATAATGAATATGCATATAACAGTACTCACCACTTCCATGATACCTAAACATAACACATGAAATTTACTTCACTTTAAAAAAATTTGGCCCTTTTGGGACATCATATAACACAGTGAAACACAGGGCTGCCTTACCCCATACAGCCCCGTATCCCACACAACAGATATCTTATACTTTTATGCAAATGCAATAGACAAGAAAAGCCAGATAGAGCCAAAGAAAGTGTGTGGGTCCCAGTAGTAATTGCCTTATTAACCCTTATCTTATTCTCTTTCCCAAAAAGAGCCTAATATTAGATTTTAAATTTTCTCAACAGTCCCACCAAAGGACAGTCTTCCCAAAAGCCACTTCTAGGCTTCCCAAAAGCCACTTCTTAACAGCATGGTCTGTCTCACAATTCTCTTTTTTTTTTTTTAAAAAAAGACTTATGCCCTGTACACACGGTCGGATTTTCTGATGGAAAATGTGCGATCGGAGCTTCTTGTCAGAAATTCCGACCATGTGTGGGCTCCTTCTGACTTTTTCCATCGGATTTTCCAACACACAAAGTTTGAGAGCAGGCTATAAAATTTTCCGACAACAAAATCTGATCAATTCTGACCGCGTATGGACAATTCCGACGCACAAAGTGCCAGTGCATGCTCAGAAGAAATTCCGAGACGGAACTGCTCGGTCTGGTAAAATTAGCGTTCGGAATGGATATAGCACTTTCGTCATGCTGCAATGTTTTAAATTGTTTAATGCAGCGGACTCTCTTCTTCTTTATAATGCTAGAAGAATGAAATTGTTTTGCTGCTCATATTCACACAATGTGAGGTATCTTACGATGGACTTCTGCGCTACTAAAGTGATTAGGGAATATTTTGTGTGTTGCTGCAAAATCAAATAGTGAACACCATTCCACTACCTTAAATCTACAAAATGCACAATAATAAAATGTGTCTGTGATTCTGCGCAAAACTTCTCCACTGTTTAAATGTGAACCATAACAATGAGTGAAATTATAAACAATGAACTCTAAATAAAAATGCAAATAACTAAAGTGACTTCAGTGCTTGTACATAAAGTGAGGTGACTGATGCATATATATATACAGTGACTGAACAAAGTGCACGTGTGTTGATAGAAGATCTGGTGACTTTCGTGGTGTTGGATACCCACTCGGGGCTCCCAAACTCTCACCTTGCTGACACCATAAAAGTGCCTGTTTGAATCCGCTGGATGTGTGCTCTTTCCGTTTGGATCAATTCTGGTGTTCTGATGTGCCTATAGATAGGCGATCCTCTCTCCAATGAAAGGGCTCCACATGGGGAATAATCAAAAGGAGGAGACTCCCATAGTGTAATACCGTATTGCCAAAGATTTTATTAAAAAATATATCTGCTTACATTTAGGAACAAAATTTAGCGCTAGACAGCAGTAAGAAACAGCGTGGTTTCAATCCCCGCTACGTCACTTCCGGTCCACGTGTGTTGTGTATCCGATCACGTCCTACGCGTTACGTCATGTCACATGACTTCCTCAGGGCCCCGCTACGTCACTTCCGGTCCGCGTGTGTTGTGTATCCGATCACGTCCTACGCGTTACGTCATGTCACGTGACTTCCTCAGGGCCCCCGCTACGTCACTTCCAGTCCGCGTGTGTTGTGTATCCGATCACGTCCTACGCGTTACGTCATGTCACATGACTTCCTCAGGCCCTGAGGAAGTCATGTGACATGACGTAACGCGTAGGACGTGATCGGATACACAACACACGCGGACCGGAAGTGACGTAGCGGGGATTGAAACCACGCTGTTTCTTACTGCTGTCTAGCACTAAATTTCGTTCCTAAACTAAAATTTAACCTAAATTTACTACAGAATAGTTTTGGGTGTGTTTTGTGTGTCAAGTTACCACAACACCATTATTATCTTATATTATTTATTAATCTCAAGGAGATTGTTTGGTGTTGGTGTCTCTTGTTAATTTGACATTGTATTTTTGAAACGTACCTGCATCCTCACAAACAAACTGTCCTTTTTGAAGGAAAACACACATAGGCGAGTATAATTGGAACAAAAATTCCTTTATTAAGGGGTCATAACCAAACAAAGAGGGAGGCAACACTGGATAAACAGCAGAAATTGGTGAAGCCTTTGGCCCCCAGGGCAGACATCAATTATTTAAATGCAAAATTGGTGGCCTGAGGAGTCCATATACAAGGGAGTTCAATCTGGTCCAGAAGTCCAAGAGATCATGAACAGCAGCAGATGACATGTATTGTCCCCAGGCTGTGGTCATACAAGAGCCTGCATCTTTTGTCAGACCAGACTGAACCGAGGTTATCACTCTCTGGTCTTCCTTACAGGCTTCCTTCCCGGCTGTGGCTCTAGTGTTGGAGGTGTGGCAGGAGGAGGAGTAGGACCTGGAGGAGGAGGAGGAGGAGTAGGACCAGGGGGAGGAGGACCATGGGTGAGCTGACAAATGTGGCTTTTGCATGTGAGTTGGCCCCTCAACCCCTTCTGTAGAGCTTCTAAAATGACACACTCACATATGAGGCATTGGGCCTCCTCCATTTCCATCATTTTGCAGGCTGTTATGGCAGCAAAATCCTTTTCCACACTGTGGGGTGTTCTGAGGGCCTCAGTAGCCTTCCAAAATAGGCCTATTGCAGCCTGCTCCAGGTTACTCGTCTTCCTGCCACTTTGTCTTTGAAGGCGGAGGGTAGGGACCTGGGTATCAGGCAGCCTGCTTGGCCCAGCCACCTCCTGGCTGAGACTTCCCTGTGTATGAAAAAGGGACATTGTTTTAGTTTGTGGTTCATCAATCACAATCAGAAATTAGTACTCCAAACTAACATTTAACATTATTAATTTGACAACCAGAAATATTTTTAAGAATGCTATACCTGGCTCAAGCTGGGCTCCTCCACATGTTGCTGCCTGGAAGGCCCAGGTTGGGCGTCAGAAGCCTCAGCTGGGAGGGAAGGAAGCGTGGAAGGAAGAGTGGAGAGTGCTGGCCTGGGTTCAGTCTGACCTGACAGAAAATGCAGTCTGTCATAGTACCACAGCCTGGGGAGATAAATGTCATCTGCTGCAGCTGATCTCTGGGAATCCTGGACCTTCTTGTGCTCCCTTAGATAAGTGCTCCTCATGCCACCAATTAGGGCCTTCAAATAGGTGATGTCTGCCGTGGGGATCACCGGCTTCACAATTTCCAGCAATTGATCCAGCGCTGCCTTCCTCTTTGTTTGGTTCTTATAATCAGGGTGGTTTACCTGCCACAGACAGGGCAGCTCCCTGAACATATCTATGAATATGCAGATAAACTCCTGATTCTTCAAGATATCCATTTTCTCTGCAAGACACAACACAAGACAAACCCTAATGTTAAGCTAAAGTCTCCTAATCTTGTCCCAATATAGGCCTCAATCTAGAAGCAGTATAGGCCCAATTTACATCTTACCTTCGTTATCATGATTGGCGCCTCCGATACTCCTTCCTCCGCTCACAGACCGTACGTACTACACACGCGTGTTACGCTTTATATACACTGCGCATGCGTGAAACTCCACCCGCTCCTGACGTTCTAGTCTATTCCCCACCCCTTCTCATTCGGCGCAGTGGGGGAAGAGCACATGGCTGGTGTGTGCTAATTACAGAAATGAGGAGGAGGAAAGCCCGGAGCCAGAAATGTCCCGATCCCGGAAGAGACGATTTAAGGCATCAAATATGTCCTTTGGGGAGATGTTGGAGATGGTCGACATACTGAAAAGGGCTGACTATGACGGGAAGTATGGACCTTACCCCAACTCCAATGTCAGAAAGGCCAAGATCATGGCTAAAGTTGTGAAGAGTCTGCAGAAGAATTCCGAGGATCAACTCCAAGGATCAACTGAGGAAGCGCTGGTCAGACCTCAAATTAAGGGAGCACGAGCAGTATAGAAGGATCAGGAGAGTGCTGCAAAAAGTAAGTAGTTGTCCTGTGTTTCTATTCTTTAGTTTTCAAACGTTCGTGCTGCTCCATGTGCTTTTCTTTACTGTTGTACAGTTTAAAATGGCAACCTTGATGTTCATGGGCACATTATTCGTTTGTATGAAACATTGTTCGTTTGGCATAGAAAACACCATGTTTTGGACATATACATTTGAATACATTTTTGCTAGCCTACTTCTCTTCAAATAATTTTATTGTCTAGATGGGTTGTTAACTAGAATGAAACATCAATGTTAAAAACAAAATGAAGAACATCATTGTTTTAGGGAGGGTTTAAAACCCCTTGAAATCCCTAATGTAGTTGGCTTTTTTTCCCCAAAAAATTGTGGCACCTTTTTTTAACATAGCGTCGAAAAGCCAAATTTTGAAGATGCACACAGTGTGTCAACATGTGCTATCTGCCATCACGGGAGATCAATGGGCGCGTTTTGGGGGTGCAACCCCTTCCTCAATAATAAAGTAGCTGAGAGGAAGGGGTTGCACCCCCAAAACACGTCCTTTGATCCCCTGTGATGGCAGCTAGCACATGTTGATATTCGGCAATTTGTGTGCATCTTCAAAATTTGTCTTTTCCAGGGGTAACTTCACCCAATCTGAACGCAATATCAAACACAGTTTATAAATACTCATGTCTGATATTGCCTTCAATTTCTAACAAAGTTGAGCTTTGTAAGTTCCAGATTTGTGTATTTCTTGTTGGTTTTAAACATGCCTGTTTTACCTTAAAAGGACATTTCTACTTTTATTAATGTGACCCCAAAAATTGTTATACAACAAACCTGTTTGTTTTAAAAACCTTTGATAAATGCACATGTGATTGTGCTTGTATTAAAAAGATTGATAATCAAGAATGTGTGGATTCTTATTTCAATGCTCCCAAAATTGTTGGTTGTTAAAATTGTTGTTTTCTGTGACAGTGGGGGTTATTTCCTAAGGGCAAATCCACTTTGCACTACAAGTGCTGTTTCAGTGCAGTCTTTGTCTTTAGTAAATAACACCCAACAGTGCTTTCTAATGTTACACAATCACGCCATTTTCAGGACTCCCCAAATGTATGTCAGGGTCAGCTAAAAGAATGACAAGCAGTAAATGTCAGCAAATATTTTAGTTGTTTAAATATTTTTTTTTATTTAAAAAATGTCTCAGACATTGTCTGGCATATAGATGGCCCCCCTACCCGCAAAGTATTCAAGGTATCTTAGACGGACCTCGTGGGCACTCAGGGGGGGCAAGCCAGGACGGCCAGCTTCAAGTGCCGTCAGGGTTGGTTCATTTACTTGAATTCCGGATTCAGGCCCAACTGAGGCAGCATAGTTCACAGAATTTCTCCGTAAAAAGTTGTGGAGAACACAGCACACCAGGATAATGTGATTGAGTTTATACTCCGCCATGTGTATGGGAGTAAGAAATAGGCGGAACCAGCTGGCCATTATTCCAAACGTGTTCTCCACCACTCTTCTGGCTCTGGCCAGCCCGTAATTAAAAACCCTCTGGTCCGGAGTGAGGGTCCTCATAGGGAATGGCCACATAAGATGGTCCCCCAGCGCAAATGCTTCATCCGCAACGAAGATGAATGGGAGTTGTCTTCTGGAGGTGGCAAGTCCAAGCTCCCATTCTGGAGACGCCTGTAGAACTCCGTCTGGGCGATGACTCCACCATCCGACATCCAGGCCATTCTTTCCCACGTCCACATGCAGTAACTCATAAGTAGCCGACACCACCGCCAACATCACAATACTATTGAACCCCTTGTAGTTGTAATAGTATGACCCCGAGTTGGGTGGTGGGACAATGTGGACGTGTTTCCCATCAATTGCCCCTCCGCTGTTAGGAAAGTCCCACCATTGGGCAAAGTGGGAGGCCACAGTCTGCCATTCCTGTGGGTTGGAAGGAAACTGTGGAGTCAAACAAGAAAATAAAATTAATAATTTTTCACATAAACATGGAAACCAGATTAGACACAACATTCTTGGCCAACATCAGTATTACATTTATTTTAAGGAGTATTTAAAGACAAAGGTATAAGGTCCACCTATCAGATCCCCCCCCATGGGCCATTTTGTGAATTTATGGGGGGGGAGATGTTTTGGACAGGTAACCCTCTCCACTTCATTGAGAGATGAATGCCTAAATAATGTGGATTACTTTGGCCAGCCTCTCCTTACTTACACTATTGGCAGCCCACTGGACAGGTAAAAAGTGTCATAATACAAAGAGATAAATACACACTGTACACATTTGAGGGGCGTGGCCGAGCGGCGGACCGAGATGGCTGCTTGATCCTGCAGCTCCGCTCCACAATGGGACATCGCAACACACAGCGACCACAGAAACGGGTGAAATCCACCCCAACCAGAGGCGCTGATTCTCCTGACACCCCTGACCCGCAGGGGGAATATACGAGCGGCGAACTGGGACCGCTGTATCTTCAAAAACCGGCTCCACACTACCGCTGGGCGGCTCGCAGCGGTGCCACTGACGGGTCACACATATCCCGGCATATAGCGCTGTCACTCTGGAACAACAGGGCAGAGGAAGAATGAGGGAGACTCCCTTTATCCAGCGCCGTCTCACTGAGTTTTTCCCTCCTGCTTCTTCCTCACAGGAATCCCAAAATGGCGCTGACAGGAACACAGAGCCGCTGACACAGGGCTCTTCACTGTGTTCAAAACAGGGAATGGACGGAACTGAGCCTGAAGCACTGGATATGGACTCCTCTCCCTCACAGTCCTCTGATAGAGGTAAGAGACCTCCACCTACATCAAACCAATCCCCTGATAAGGTCCCTCAATATAAAAAACAACTGTGCTCTCCTCCCCCACAACCCCATTTTGTGGAAGACGCTCAGGAATCAATAGCAGCTCTCCCCACAAGTGATCAACCTGCATCTGAACATACACTAAAGCTCATGCTGCTCTCTCTCCACAAAGACATCCAAAGAGAAATCCGCTCTTCTATCTCCCAGTTAAATATGCATGTGGATCACATTGAGGAACGTGCTGACAGCTGAGAAACAGATTTCTGTCAACACTAAAGCCTATAATGATATGGTGTCTGCATTTGAGAAACAATCACAAGAGCTCCACAATGTACAAGTTAAATTGGCGGACCTTGAGGATCGGTCCCGCCGTAACAACATAAAATTTTGCGGTATACCCGAAAGCGTTAAAACTGCTGACCTGCATACTTACCTACAACATCTGTTTCTAAAACTGCTCCCACATCTCACCATACCTGATCTCACAATAGATCGCGCCCACAGGCTTCCTAAGCCGACCTATCTACCTAATGACGTACCTCGGGATGTCCTGGCATGTATACATTTTTACCACACCAAGGACCAGGTCTTCAGAGCAGCCAGAGCCGCAGTGCCCCTCCCAGCTCCCTACGTAGGGATCTCCCTGTATGCCGACATATCGGCGGCCACAGCACAATGCGGGAAAGAATTTGCCCCAGTTACCTCTGTCCTCAGGGACCACAACATCCCCTATAAGTGGGGTTTCCCGGCTAAGCTTATAGTGACCCATCAAGATCACACCGCCACCTTCAACTCCCCTAAAGAGGGCATAAAAAGTCTTCTCAACTAGGGCCTCATAAATGTTCCACCACTCTCCTCTTTACGCAGCCTGTCCTACCAGCAACGCTCGGAGTCACGATCTGCCAAACAACGTACATCATAATGTACTCTTTCTTATCTCACTGTTCAGTAGCTCTACAAGCCAGGAGTAACCTTTTTTCTGTTAACTAGCCACATAACTGTCCCAGTGGCGGTTCATCGTTACTCTCACTACTTGCCACCTCTGTTTTGTATAGGGTGCTACGCACGCCTACAAGTTCTAATACAATAATAATTGTTATCACTGTATACACGGTTAATAAGTTCTCAATTATATCTGTATTTCTTTTTGACTATTTCTTGTTTTTCTTTGTTAGGGGAAAACCTTGTATTTTAATTTACATCTTTCTCCTCATCATAAGTGTATTGGTCTCGGGGTATCATCTGGTATAATCTTAATCTACATTCCTAGACGTCCCCCTGAATGCTCCCCATTGCTTACACTATATCCTCAATTAACGCAAATGGTCTTAATTCACCTTTCAAACTTAATTTACTATGGAAAGAGGCCCTATCCCTACAAACAGACATACTATGTGTCCAAGAAACACACTTTCTGGCTAGACACCCACCAAAATGCTCCCACAAACAATTCACCCAATACTTCTTCGCTAATGCTCCTAAAAAGAAGGCTGGGGTCATGATAGCTGTGAGAGCTTCCCTTGCCTTCAAGCTTGAACACATTGAAATTGATCCTGATGGACACTATCTGATTGTATCTGCCACTGTTAATGGTCATTACATTACGATAGCCAACATCTACTCTCCCAACAAGCGTCAGCATCGCTTCTACAAAGATCTCATACACAAAATACAACCCCTTAGAAGATCCCACCTAATTATCTGTGGAGATTTTAATGACATTATTGATAGCTCCCTAGACACTACAAATACCTCTAAAAGACGCTCCTCTGCTCTGTCCTCTTTTAAAGACAGGGAAAATCTATACGATCCATGGAGATGCCATCACGATGAGGAAAAAGATTATACCTTTTACTCCAGTGCTCAAAGAACTTATTCAAGAATCGATCTGTTTTTAACCGATTCGGCCACCTTACAAACTATCTCGAACACCAAAATTGGCTTAATAACTTGGTCTGATCACGCGCCAATCAGTATGAAAGTTTTCACTACCCCCACTATGCTACGTGGGAAAATCTGGAGGCTGAATACCTCACTTATAGCTCGATCCCCATACAAAGAGCAGATTGCTTCTGAGATTGAAACCTTTTTTAAAGAAAACAAAGACTCTGTGGGCAATCCCTATATTCTCTGGAATGCACACAAGGCCTTTTTGAGAGGGACGCTGATAAAAATAGGGGCTCACGAGAAAAAATTACAGAATGCCAAGATCACCCAACTCCTACACCAGATTAAATCCCTAGAGCTAACCAACAAATCAAACCCCTCCCAGCCAATCGCTGTCAGATTAAAAGCACTACGTCAGGACCTTGGAGAAACTTTACGCCACAGCTTTGACTTCTACCTCAAACGGCTTAAAATGACCTGGTATGCCCAAGCCAACAAACCCGGCTCCCTCTTAGCCAGACAATACAAACTCCAACAGACAAAATCTAACATCCCATATATCTTAAATGACACAGGAAAGAAACTAACTAACCCTAAAGATATTGCAAACCAATTTGCAACCTTCTACTCCACGCTCTATAACCTTAACACCTCTGACACCCTGACACCCCCAGACCCTATAGAAATCCAACAATTCTTGCACAAGCTCCAACTTCCCACAATATCGCAAGACTCCCTGGACCAACTATCGACCCCCTTCACATTACAGGAAGTGCAAACAGCCATTGCTTCTCTTCCTCTCCACAAGGCCCCTGGCCCTGATGGATTTGCAAATGAATATTACAAGATATACTCTTCTCACATATCTCCCCATCTATGCAATTCTTTTAACCACACGGCAGATACTGGAACTATCCCCAAAGAATCTTTGGAAGCACTAATAACAACCATCCCCAAAGCAGGTAAAACCCCTGACTCCCCTGCCAATTTTCGACCCATATCCCTCCTTAACATGGACACCAAAATATTTGCAAAATTGATAGCGACTCGACTCTCATCCATCATCCCATTGCTGGTGCATAATGACCAGGTGGGATTTGTGACTGGCAGACAGGCCTCAGATGGCACCAGACGATATATTGATTTGATACAATGGGCGGAACATCATAGACCGCCTTCTCTGCTTCTTTCTTTGGATGCAGAGAAGGCGTTTGACCGAGTTCATTGGCAGTACCCAACAGCTGTATTACACAAATTTGGTTTCCAGGGGAACATACTCAACTCCATCCTCAGTCTCTATACCAATCCCAGTGCCAGGGTTTGGACCAATGGAATGACCTCTGACCCCTTCAGCATCACAAATGGCACTAGACAGGGGTGCCCTTTATCACCCCTAATATTTGCCCTGGTAATGGAGCCTCTTGTCCAAGCCGTCCGAGCATCCTCATCAATATCGGGCATTCAAATTGGCGATGTTACACACAAAATTGGCGTCTACGCCGATGACGTAATAATATCGGTGACTAAACCCCTTAAATCATTACCGGCATTACAAAACCTCCTTGATAGCTTCAGCCGCGTTTCCCTGTATAAGATTAATTATAGTAAATCTTCCATGCTTGGCATCTCCTTATCACAATCCACTAAAGAACTGATCTCGGCTAACAACCTTTTCTCGTGGGCCCCTAATTCAATTATGAATTACCTTGGTATTCAACTAACCTCTCCCTCCACAAGACTTCTCCATGTAAACCTACAAACCTTACTATCTAAACTTTCTCATATATCGCAGGGCCTTCAGAAGACTGCTGCTTCTTGGGCAGGCCGAATGGCTCTGACAAAAATGTTTATGCTACCACATGTACTATATCTATTTAGATCAATACCTGTGCCTATTCTTTCCTCACACATCGCCAAACTTCAAGCCATATTCAACACTTGCATCTGGAAAAACAATCCCCCTCAAATTCACCGCAAACTACTATGCACACCAACTAAATTTGCCGGACTGGGCGTTCCCAACATTGGAGCCTACTATAAAGCAGCCATACTGGATCAAGCTAAAGTATGGTGGACCCCTTTCCACCATCCGACCTGGCTCCAAATCGAGAGTGCAGCCTTGACAACGTTCCCAAAAAATCTACTCAGCGCCATTCTCCTGCACATGCAACCACCTAGATCCTTTCTAGACACTATTACAGCTACGACTCGAGTATGGAAAGCAACTCATCAAAAATCCAATGGCGTTTCACCAGCACTGCTCTCTTATCTCCCCCTTACTGCACTGGAACTCGTTATCCCAAATACATCCTTTGCCGCCTGGATTAAAGATGGCCTTGATACTCTAGGGTCACTTTACACAAACTCAGTTCTCAAATCATTTGAACAACTTTGTCGGTCATATCCACTTCGACCCCAGCAATTCTACATGTACCTCCAACTACGGTCTGCGCTTCATAGGCTGCAGTTTTCTAATGATACTATCACCTTGAATATCATTCACTTCTACGCCATTGCAAGACCGTCCACCAAAGGTATCTCAAATATCTACACACTCCTACTGAGCCCTCTTTCCAGCGGTAAATCTTCTTCGATGTGTCGATGGGAGCAATGGATAAACCAAACCTATACCACGGAACAATGGCACCTGGCCCTACGCTCCACTTCTAAAGCCTCACGTTGTATCTCCCATTGGGAAACTGCACATAAAATTTTCCACAACTGGTACCTGACCCCATCTAAACTGGCCCACATATAACCAGCAGCCTCCTCCAACTGCTGGAGACAGTGTGGTCACCATGGATCAATGCTACATATCTGGTGGAGCTGCCCTGCCCTGAAGACATTCTGGTCAGACATAACAATGTTCATCTCCTCCTCTACAGGCCTCTCTCTCTTTTTAACTCCTCAGATGTTGCTACTCAGCATGGACTCTCACCTCTGGCCTTCTAATCTTAACATCCTAATTACACATATTTTCATTTCCGTCCGCTTAGCCATTGCGAGACACTGGAAATGCACCCAACCTCCAACACTGACTGAAGTAATCAGCATATTGAATGAAAATTGCCTGCTTGAATATGGCTACGCCAAGGCAAACATAAAAACCCAATCATTCATAATGAATTGGAAAACCTGGCTTTTACACCCTAACGGTCCTGGTGAGCTTAAGTGACCAGCCTTTCCTAAAGGCCTTCAACACACATTGTCATACACCTGAGGTCTCGTTCATGCTGGGTCCCCACCTATACTCTGATTCCTTTACACTTACTGCTCTAACTTTATTTTCCATCGTTGTTACAGTTCAAAACTATTTACGGTTTTACATTTTTTTATTTTTTTATCGTATGTCAGAAAAATTTATTTTTACAGTCAACACTATCTGTGACTGTCCTTTTTTCTATATGATTTCGCTAGAACTAGTTATATTTTGATGAGTCTTAAAATCTATGACTTGCATGTCAAACCTTTGATTCCTTTTATGCAATAATATTTGCTGTTTATCTCCTTGCATTCTGTAATACTGTTAAATCTCAATAAAACTGAATGTTAAAAAAAAAAAAAATACACACTGTACACATTTGAGCACATTTTTACATTCTGCTATTACCTATCAAGATAATAATAGGATACAAAAACTTTAAACAGTACCATTTGAAAGTATTCAGGCAGGCCCTTGCACTATATGCTGTAGGGAATTCATCCATAAATATGACCACAAAAGAGGTGGGTATAGTATATATGGGTTTGGCAAAGACAGCAGATAGAGGATTGGTATCAGCTGAGTTAGCGTTTGGGGGGGAGGGGGGGTTCCAAATGATTTTGTGACCCAAAAAAAAAAACTCTGGAACTCTGCCTGAATTTAAAGCACAAATCACAATTTTACACATTTTATGGGGTATTTAGGGTAAAGCACTACTATGGAGCTGATAAAATACATTGTTAAGTGACTACACAAGGTGAATATAGGGCCAGGAGATCATGCTGGGGAGGTAAGTGAAGGCAAATATGTATGAAGGACAAAAATAAAAATTACATAAAAATCCAACATGCATGAGGACAAAGAGGACATTCACAGCATATTACAATCACAGTAATTAGGGAATGAGGAAAGAAATACAATACATTATCAAACATTAAATACAATAAAATGTGATGTTAAAGGATAAAAATCTTACCTTAATATACTCCTTCTGCAGGACCTGGATGATGGCAGAACAGGTCTCTGGGATAATGATCCCCAGAGCCTGGGGGAGATGCCTGTCGAGAACTTGAGGTCCTGCAGGCTTCTCCCCGTTGCCAAGTACCGCAGGGTGGTGACTAGCCTCTGCTCCGGAGTGATGGCTTGCCTCATGCAGGTATCCTGCCTGCTGATATAGGGGGTCAGCAAAGCCAACAAACAGTGAAATACGGGGGCCGTCATCCTGAGAAAGTTCCTCAAAATCGTCAGGATTATTCTCACTGATCTCACGGAGCAAAGGCATAAGACAGAACTGGTCACGCTGGAGCAACCAATTCTTGGTCCATGAACTCCTCCCCATCCTGTTCATGGACTGGGCTTGTGTCAAGGTAAGGACCCCAACACCAAGCCCCCGCACAGCACGAACTCTACGAGGAGTACGTATATGCAACATGGCTAGAAAACACATGTGCGACCGTGTGTATGCAAAACAAGTTTGAGCCAACATCTGTCGGAAAAAATCCATGGATTTTGTTGTCGGAATGTTCGATCAATGTCCGATCGTGTGTACAGGGCATAAGGTTTTATCAGAGCTGAGTCAAGAAGAACCTTACCACAGGTGAGCCTTACCTAAATTCAGTCCTAAATTCAAAAATCTCAAGCGGTGCGTCCAAAACTGAAGTGGAATCAAACGTTATTTCTATATACCTGACAAGACCAGCTAGGTATAATCATGGCAATTACCACACTCACAAGACCCTTAGTACTGAGGAGATAGCTTCTTTCTGAACACAAGAAGAGATGAGTCAAAGTCGATGTTCAAAGCTATCTGATTTAATTCTGGGCGGGTATACAACTTACATATGTTATTATCAACCAATCATTGCATTTCACATGGGCGGGGTTAATACAGAGGTGTACATTACATATCATTACATATCATTAATTAATATCTGCTTTCATAACTCATAGTTATGAGTCCTGCTTCCCCGTGCCATGTCTCATTACACAGGAAGGGTGGCCCAGACAGCTTTTTCACCACAAAAGCTTTATATAGAAAATTACAGAACAAAGATGCTGCTGTAAGCTATATTTTATTATATGTGTGCCTTGCAAAATGGAGTCACCTCTGTTCAGTCATATTACTACACAAATGAGGTCCTACTAATGAATTGTACAGGGGCAAAATGATATCTCTCTCTCTGGAGTCCATACCTCTCTTAATACAAGAAAGGACTTTGCTTGCTTTGGAAACTGCAGCTTGGCATTGCATGCTATTATTAAGCTTATGATCTACCGAAACCCCCAGATCCTTCTCCACCATTGATTTCCCTAGTTGTACTCCCCCTACTATGTATGATGCATGCATATTCTTAGCCCCCAATTGCAGAACTTTACATTTATCAGCATTAAACCCAATTTGCCACATTGTTGCCCAATTAGACAGTGCATTGAGGTTGGCTTGTAAATTGGAGACATCCTGTAAGGACTTTTTTTACTGCATAGCTTAGTGTCATCTGCAAAGACAGAAATAGTACTTTTATTCCCAGACCCTATATCACTTATAAAGGTATTAAAAAGAAGGGGTCCCAACACTGAACCTTGGGATACACCACTGATAACCTTAGACCATTCAGAGTAATGCCCTGTACACACGATCGGACATTGATCGGACATTCCGACAACAAAATCCATGGATTTTTTCCGACGGATGTTGGCTCAAACTTGTTTTGCATACACGCGGTCGCACAAAGTTGTCGGAAAATCCGATCGTTCTGAACGCGGTGACGTAAAACGCGTACATTGGGACCATAAATGGGGCAGTAGCCAATATCTTTCATCTCTAAATTTATTCTGAGCATGCGTGGCACTTTGTGCGTCGGAATTGTCCACACACGGTCTGAATTTACACGAACGGATTTTGTTGTCGGAAAATTTTATAGCCTGCTCTCAAACTTTGTGTGTCAGAAATTCCAATGGAAAAAGTCCGATGGAGCCCACACACAGTCGGAATTTCCGACAACAAGCTCCGATTGCACATATTCCGTCGGAAAGTGTGTACAGGGCATAAGAGTCATTAACCACTACTCTCTAAATTCTGTCTTTTATCCAGTTTTCTATCCATTTACAAACTGATCTTTCCAAGCCTATAGACTTTACCTCACACATTAGCTGTGTGCGAGGAACTGTGTCAAATGCTTTTACAAAATCCAAGTATACCACATCCACAGCCACCTCTCTGTCCAAGTATACCACATCCACAGCCACCCCTCTGTCCAAGTATACCACATAGACAGCCACCCCTCTGTCCAAGTATGCCACGTCCACAGCCACCCCTTTGTCCTGTTGACATGCGTTAGTGCACTTTTACTGCAGTATATTGAACTGCATTAGTGCACTTTTACTGCAGTATATTGAACTGCATTAGTGTACGTTTACTGCAGTAAATTGAGGTGCATTAGTGCATGTTAAGTGCAGTATATTGATGTGCATTAGTGTACGTTTACTGTAGTATATTGAAGTGCATTAGTGCATGTTTACTGCAGTATATTGACGTGCTTTAGTGCACATTTACTGCAGTATATTGACATGCATTAGTGCACTTTTACTGCACTATATTGAAGTGCATTAGTGATGTTTTAAAATGAAAAACAAAACAGAAGGTGCTTCTAAGTGCAGTAACAGAAAGCTTAATTTATTGCCCAAGGATAAAAACACACTTACTAGAAGTAGAAAATGGAAAGGCTCATCATATTAGTGATGAAAAAGGAGGTATGAGGTCCAACAATAGGCAGTCCTGAGGGTGGTCCGGTATGCAGCTAATTGTGATGAATCCCAGCTGACCAGCAGAGGTAAGCCACCAGGAAGAACAGTTATGATGCCGGGACCAGCGTGGAATGCAGGACCCAGAAATGACATCAGCAGGAAGCAGCTGGGGCCAGCGTCGACCGCAGATGTCCAGAAATAAGGTAAAAGGGGCGGGACATGTTTTGTAGCATGCAATTGGCTCCTTCATGCCAATAATGGAGAGGTGGGATGAGCTTCGGCTGTTCGATCGTTCGACGAAGATCGAACATTATGGGCTGTTTGCATCAAATTCGAGAGGCGCATCGCGGCCCATAATGCACTGTGTCATCGCAGTGGTTTGCTGGCTGATGATTGGCCAAGCATGCACTATGACCCACATGCTTTGGCCAATCGCAGCGCCATAAGCAAACAGAGCCACAATTGGCCAAAGGCAGGGTGCCTTTGGCCAATTATGGCTCAGGGGATTAAGTACACGCCCCACACTATATAAGGCTACCTGCACATCGGCCGTGTGTAGTGTGTTCTGGCGTTCAGAGAGAGAGAGGGAGAGAGAGAGAGAGTGTGTCATTTAATATCATCTAGATAGATTGTGCAGACAGTTG
Organism: Lithobates clamitans; assembly: GCA_037952925.1. Lineage (NCBI taxonomy): Eukaryota > Metazoa > Chordata > Amphibia > Anura > Ranidae > Lithobates > Lithobates clamitans. The sequence continues at coordinate 795,522 of JBBGZY010000203.1, forward strand.
ATTCAGTATATTTAATATATATATATATATATATATATATATATATATATATATATATATATATATATATACTGTATCCAGTTTAGCTAGATCTCGCTGCAGACCGTTCCTGTTGTTCTGTTCCTAAAATACTACAGGAAGGCAAGTTCATTCAGTTAGATGCAGTATATTCAGTACTGTATCCTGTGCAGCTAGATCTCGCTGCAGACCATTCCTGTTGTTCTCGTCCTAATATCCTACAGGCAGGCAAGTTCATTCAGTTAGCTGCAGTATATTCAGTACTGTATCCTGTGCAGCTAGATCTCACTGCAGACCATTCCTGTTGTTCTCTTCCTAATATACTACAGGCAGGCAAGTTCATTCAGTTAGCTGCAGTATATTCAGTACTGTATCCTGTGCAGCTAGATCTCACTGCAGGCAGTTCCTGTTCTCTTCCTGATATACTACAGGCAGGCAAGTTCATTCAGTTAGCTGCAGTATATTCAGTACTGTATCCTGTGCAGCTAGATCTCGCTGCAGACCATTCCTGTTGTTCTCTTCCTAATATACTACAGGCAGGCAGTTGATTCAGTTAGCTGCAGTATATTCAGTATATATATACATCCCAGCTTTGTGCAGCTACATCTCACTGCAGGCCATTCCTGGGGTACCTATTCAAATACATTACAAACACATCAAATACAGTATGTCTGGAAGGCCAACAAGAAGAGGCAGACACTCACAGGCCACTAAAAGAGGGAAAGCAGGCTCTGTGTCTACAGCCAACATTGCTGGTCATGGACATGGTGCATCCTCAGCACCTGGCCGTGGGGAACGCTTGCCCTTTTTTTCGGCAGCTGGCCGTGTTGAGCCACAACATGCAGAAGAGTTGGTAGAGTGGATGACCACGCCATCCTCATTCTCCTCATCCTCTGTCACCCAGGCTCAAAGTACTTTGGCTACCAATGCAGCTGCCAAAGCGACGTCTTCCATCGGCTCAATGTCATCAGTCACTCCTTCCCTAGCCCCACCATCATGCCCTGAGGAGTCCCCCGAACTGTTCGACCACAGTGTTGGGTACATGCTGCAAGAGGATGCGCAGCATTTTGAAGGCTCAGATGATGGAACCCAGATTGAGGAAGGCAGTAACGTGAGCCCAGAGAGAGGGGGTGCCCAAGAAGGACAAAAAACTGGCAGTCATGTTCCCCCAGCTGCAGCATACTGCCAGGTTTGCTCCAGTGATGAGGAGGGAGGGGATGATGAGGTCACTGACTCTACGTGGGTGCCTGATAGGAGAGAGGAGGAGGAGGCACATCTCCAATGAGGCAGAATACCCTCCAGGTGCCAGCTTAAGGGCAGCCAACTGACTGCATCGCACCGCAGAGCTCTGCATGTGCAGGGCGCTGCTGACACACGTTTTTCCAAAAGTTCTTTGGTGTGGGCCTTTTTCGAGACGTGTGCAGCAGATCGCACCATTGCTGTTTGCAACATATGTCTGAAGCGTATCAAGCGTGGCCAAAACAGCAGCCACTTGGGCACCACATGCTTGATCAGACATATGTCGAACTCCCATGCAGTTCATTGGCAAGCATACTTAAAAGACCCACACCAAAGAACAAGGCGGACCTCTCCTTGCTCCTCATCAGCTGGGATCTCCAACCCCACTATACCTTCAGTTCTCTCAGAAACCTGCACTGAGAGGAATGAAGGTGTAGAATTAGGTGTGCCAAGTACTTGCGGGCAATCTGCTATCACTACACCAACTTCCGATTGTAGCAGGCAAATATCCCTACCCCAGTTGCTAAACCGGTGAAAGAAATTCGGTCCCAGCCATCCACATGCCCAGCAGCTGAATGGTAGCTTGGCTAAATTGCTAGCACTCCAACTGCTGCCTTTTCAGCTGGTAGACTCTGCCCCCTTTCGTGTTTTTGTGGAATGTGCGGTACCTCAGTGGCAGGTTCCCGAACGCCACTTTTTTCACGGAAGGCGATTCCGGCTCTCTACTGGCTTCTGGAAGGCAATGTCTTGGCCTCGCTGGACAGGGCAGTCAGCGGTAAGGTGCACCTTACCGCTGACTCATGGTCCAGCAGGCATGGACAGGGACGTTACCTATCTTTCAGGGCCCACTGGGTGACCCTGCTGGCAGCTGGGAAGGATGCAGGACAGGATACAGTATTGTTGAAGCTTGTTCCGCCACCACACCTCTAAAATGCTACTAGTGGTGATTCTGACACACCTCTCTCCTTCACCCCCTCCTCTTCCCCTTCCTCCATGGCCTCTTCCTCTATAGATTTGTCCTCGGAACCAGCGGTGCTCCGTAGGCATTCAAGGGGCTATGCAAGCACTCAGGCAAAAAGATGCCATGTGCTGCTTGAGCTGGTGTGCTTAGGGGACAGGAGCCACACTGGGGCAGAGATTCTGTCAGCTCTGAAGGGGCAGGCCCAGAGGTGGTTGACGCCATGCCAGCTTCAGGCAGGAATGGTGGTTTGCGACAATGGCACCAACCTCCTCTCCACCCTCCGACAGGGACACTTCACCCATGTTCCCCGTTTGACTCACGTCCTTAATTTGGTGGTGCAGCGGTTCTTGTGCAGGTACTCGGGCTTACAGGATCTCCTGAGGCAGGCCAGGAAAGTCTGTATGCATTTCCACCGGTCATATAATGCCAGTGCTCGGCTGGCTGACCTCCAAAAGGAATGAAATCTGTCCAAGAACCACCTAATCTGTGACATGCCCACCAGATGGAACTCAACGTTGGCCATGCTGCAGCAGCTGCACATGCAGCAGAGGGCCATCAATGAGTACCTGTGCGACTATGGCACCAGGACAGTGTCAGGGGAGCTTGGCTTTTTTTTGCCACGCCAGTGGCTCATGATCAAGGATACATGCACTGTCCTGTCACCATTTGAAGAGGCCACGAGGATGGTGAGCAGTGACAGTGCATGCATCAGTAATACTATCCCTCTTGTCTACCTGTTGGAGCACACAATACGTGGAATAATGGACAGGGCACTTGAGGCAGAACAGAGGGAGGAAGAGGAGGACTTCCTTACCTCTCAAGGCCCCCTTTATCCAGACAGTGTTCCTGCGGGCCCGCCGATCACACAGGAAGAGGAGGAGGATTGTGTCAGCATGGAGGTGGAGCCTAGCACTCAGCATCAGCAGTAGTCTTCAAGGGATCGTTTACAATCCCTAGAAACCCATGGACTTTACATGGCTGGGTAGGAGGTGGCTGCATTTCAGGTCGTCCTTAGTGATCCAGAGGACTCCGGACCGAATGTCTCAGCAAACCTATGCTGCATGGCCTCCCTGATCCTGCAAAGCCTGCAAATGGACCCTCGGATTCGTAGTATCAAGGAGAAGGATCAGTACTGGCTGGCAACCCTCCTTGATCCATGTTACAAGGGTAAGGTTGCGGAACTTATCCAGCCGTCGCAGAGGGAGCAGAGGATGAAACATCTTCGGAAGGCCTTGCAGAAAAGGTTTGTGCAACGCGTTTCCAGAGCCTGGGAGGTAACAAATTCCTGGTCCAGGACAACGTGTTGCTGAGGCTTCTGTCAGTCACAGAAGGAGCGGTGGAGAAGGTGGCCGTCTGACAGATGCGTTCAGACAATTTTTTAGTCCCACAGCCCCCAGGTCGGATCGGTTCCAGCAACCATGGCCAGCGTCTGAATTACATGGTGCAGGAATACCTAGGGGCAAGATCAGAATTGGAGGCCTTTCCAACCGAAAATTACTGGGTCTTGAGGATGGATCACTGGCCAGAGCTTGCACAGTTTGCAATTGAGCTACTGGCCTGTCCTGCATCCAGCGTTCTTTCGGAACGCACATTCAGTGCTGCTGGAGGCTTTGTAACTGATCACAGAGTGTGCCTGTCCACCGGCTCGGTTGATTGGCTCACCTTCATAAAAATAAATCAGTCTTGGATCACCAGCTACCAAGCACCTGATGCTGATGTAACCGACTAATTTTTTTATGAATGTGAGATCCCTTGAAGACTGCCTATGCTGATGCTGAGTGACTATCCTGTTATGCTTAGTCACTATCCTATTCCTCCTCAATGTTCATGTTGATAGCTTGTAAGAACATTTTTGGTTCTGGGCACCACCACCAGTGGCTAAGGCCCAATTTTTCTGCCCCTGTTCAACAGGGGCGTAAAATTACAATTTTTGCTGTAATATTTTGCAGCAGGGCTTGTTCCTGCGCTCAACTAGAGTATCTGTGAGGGGTTGTAGTGTTGTGGCACCACCACCAGTGCCTAAGGCCCAATTTTTCTGCCCCTGTTCAACAGGGGCATGTAATTACAATTTTTGTTGTAATATTTTGCAGCAGGGCTTGTTCCTGCGCTCAAATAGAGTATCTGTGAGGGGTTGCAGTGTTGTGGCACCACCACCAGTGCCTAAGGCCCAATTTTTCTGCCCCTGTTCAACAGGAGCGTGTAATTACAATTTTTGCTGTAATATTTTGCAGCAGGGCTTGTTCCTGGGTAAAGAGTATCTGCGAGGGGTTGCAGTGTTGTGGCACCAGCACCCGTGCCTAAAGCCCAATTTTTCTGCCCCTGTCCAACAGGGGCATGTAATTACAATTTTTGCTGTAATATTTTGTAGCAGGACTTGTTCCTGCGCTCAACTAGAGTATCTGTGAGGGGTTGCAGTGTTGTGGCACCAGCACCAGTGCCTAAAGCCCAATTTTTCTGCCCCTGTTCAACAGGGGCATGTAATTACAATTTTTGATCTAATATTTCACAGCAGGGGCCATTCCTGCGCCCACCAAGAGTAACTGTGAGGGCTTACAATGTTGTGGCAACACCACCACCTAAGGCCCAAATTTCTGCAGAGTATATAGGTCAGGCCCCTACTTTCAAACATCCAACTTACAAACGACTCTTACTTACAAACTGAGGGAGACAACAAGAAGTGAGAGGAAATCTACCCCTAGGAAGGGAAGTTCTCTCCTGTAAGAGTTAATATGGAAAAAAGGTGTCTCCTCCACTAATGCTTTATCACCAATCCTTGTTTCCCTAAAAACCCCAAATTTTCAAAATCCAATTGTCATTGGGACAGAAAGTGAGGTGAAATCTTCTGAATAGGGGCACAGACAGCAAAACAAATGTTACAGGGGTGATAACCCTTCCCTATGTTTTCCAAAAAGCTTAAAAATAGATTTTTTGGCTGGAGCTACATTTACAAAATGTACCTGTTCCAAATTACAAACAGATTTAACTCAAGAACAAACCTACCGTCCTTGTCTTTCTTGGGACCGCCTGTATACTGGGGTTCAGAGTATATAGGGCCTGGGGGTCCTGCGCCTTTTCTTTTTTTAATTTGGGTGTGGGGTTCCCCTTATTATCCATACAAGACCCAAAGGGCTAGTAATGGGCTGGGGGGATACCCATGCCATTTTTCTCAATAATTTTTATCCATATTGCCGGGACCCGACATTACATTACAGCCGCAAGCAGTTTTAAATGACTTTTATTCCTTTAGAAATGTCATTTTGTGCAGGGACTGTTCTAAACACGGGAAACACGCGCCACTTTACAGGCATACTATAGACACCCCCAGGTACAATATTTAAAGTAATATTTCACTTTTATTTTTTCACTTTAAGCATCATTAAAATCACTGCTCCCGAAAAAAACGGTAGTTTTTAAAACTTTTTTTGCATTGATACATGTCCTCTGGGGGTCCCCAAACCCTTTTAGGACAATAACTTGCATATTAGTCTTCGCACTTGGCAGGGCGTGGCTTGGCGCACGGCGGAGATGGCTGCTCATTGAGGAGGCTCTGAGGCACACTCTGGGATTCTAAGCCTTACACCCGACCCACAGCTCACAAATGCCGGGCAGAAAGCTCCATTGGACCCCTGGACCACGGACACGCCGAAATTCAACTCCTGCCAGCGCCAACATCACGGAAATCTTCCGACACAAATCAGCGGCCCGTAGCGGGACCACGAGAGGCAAGATGGCGCCGACTTCACAGGAGGAGGGAGAGAGCCAAGACTCAATGTCTGCCACTGAAGACACCAGCAGGGGTAAGTCCAAACCGGACCACCCGCTCACGTTCGCAGACATGTCTGTGTTTGCTGCAGACATCAAAGCTACGTTTTCAGCTGCCATAACAGATCTGAAAACGAGCATGATGGTGATAAATGAAAAGATGGCGGCGGCCGAGAATGCAGGCAGACAGAGGGACAAGGCAATTCACAAGCTGGAGAGGGTATCATCTATTCATATGCAGCACTTTATTAACATGAATAGACACATTGAAGACCTTGACAATCGGGGGAGGAGATGCAACATCAGAGTCAGGGGGATACCTGAATCAGTAGAGCAAGATCAGATTACCACAGCACTCCGGAGAGTCTTCAACAGCCTGCTTGAGAGGCAGGAAGACACTGAAATTGATTTTGTTAGAGCTCACAGAGCCCTCAGGCCCAGAGGCTCCGACACCGCTCCACCCCGTGACATAATCTGCTGCCTATAGAGTTTTACTACCAAAGAGGAGATTATGCGGAAAGCGAGACAAAATGACCAAATCATTTTTAATGGCGCCACGATCGTGCTGTTCCAGGATCTATCGCAGATCACTCTGAAGCACAGACGTGCACTGCGACCCCTACTGGAGAAACTAAGAGCAAAGGACCTGAGATACGCCTGGAGATTTCCCTTCGCCCTCACAGTCACTTATAATGGCCATCAAGCTGTTCTCCGCACACCGGCGGACTTACCTGAGTTCTGTGAATCATTAGGCCTGGAACTATTGGATTTACCGGAGTGGTATGAAGAAATCTTACAACCACCCCTGGTCAGGAGCCCTCCCTCCCCCCCGCTCTCTTCCCCAGACAAAAGATTGCCGAAGAAATATAAACAAAATAAAGGAAATAGCTCCTATGCTGATACCCCGAGGAGACTGGCTGGTCCGTCCAGAGCACAGGAATGTGAATAGATGTCCTATGCCATTCTGGTCCTATCCTTAGCAAATCTGTTGTTTACAGCATAACTTTTAACACACAGGAGTTCATGTTATAAATGATGTCGCCCATGGGTTGCCCTCCCCAAAGGGGAAGAAAGGAGAGAAAGGGGAAAGGGGGTACCCACTTGCACAAGATTCCTTTTAAGGAGAAGTTCTAACAACACCCCATAACTTTCCGCACAACTGATATTTCCTGAATACGGATACTGGCACAAATCTCGGAGGAGAACTGCTATATCCGAGCCACATCTCTTTTGACTAAGAGAAGGACACTGATTTCAGTTGTGACAGTAGATATGCCCTGGACGTGGCTCACTGATACACCAACATTCCTCACAAGAATCGTTGAGACTTCAGTTGTGAAGCACAAAGATCTGCATAACTGTTTTCCTTTTTTCCTTTTTTTTTTTTTTTTCTCTTCTTTTGTGTTCCCCGGTTCTGACCTGAACCAATTAATATGAGCAGATTTGAAGCAGTTATGTAGCTTGTGGGGGGCCATACCCATGGATGACAGTTAATGTTAACCAGCTAGAGAATAGTTAGATGACATATTTGTTATAGTTATTCCTGTGAGTTTACGTTTGCACGTATAGACCCGAGTTTCCACATTACACATCCTGGTCGGGTGTGATCAATATAATATCACCATTTTTAGTAGTTTGAATCACCGTGTGTGTCTCGCTGAGACCATTCTTATCTAGATAACGCAGTTCTCCAACTACTTGGAGCCTAGGTTACGTCTAGTCGTGGTCGCCTCCCACTGACCCCGCAAATCCTGATCGATATTCATATTACGCCTGGGGGCACTTCTCCATTTGGGGCGGTTTAGAGTCTTTGGAGAGTGAGCCCCATTGTAATAACTTCCTACTGACCTTTCCCCTCTTTCTTTTCACTTCGTCTTTCTCTCTCCCCTTTTTCTTTTCTTCTAGGACACCTGTCTGTTTGGTGGAGGGAGGGCGTCTGTTCGGACCACTAGAGAAATCTATTTCTGGTCGGGGGTCTAGCGCCAAACCTCACATAACAGTTTTGTCTTTACAGATCCGTGCTCCGACCGTCTCCTCCTCTGCAGCCAACATGGTATACTCATCGCTGGGGACCCGGCAACTTGTGATCTCTCACAACATTAGAGGCTTAAACATCCCCGAGCGGCGCTCCACCCTGCTGAGAGAACTTAAAAAAGGTAAACCTCAATTTGTGTTTCTACAAGAGACCCATTTTAAGACAAATAACATTCCTAGATTAACATCCCCACAGTTTCCAAGAGCTTTTCATGCCACAACAGCTGACTCCAAGTCGAAGGGGGTCACGATACTAGTAGGCAGAGACACACCATTTAAATTAACTGAACAATTGTGTGACCCTGAGGGCAGATTCGTGTTCCTGAAGGGTTCATACAATGGCCTTCCCTTGACGCTTGCCAATGTGTACTTCCCCAATAAGTCTCACATAACTTTTTGCCAGCACATTGTGGGGAGGTTACAGGAGTTTGCCAATGGCTGCATTATATTAGGAGGAGATTTTAACATGCCTCTAAATCCACTTTTGGATACGTCCAACGGCAGGACCTGCATTACCTACAAAATCCTGAAAAAGATTAAATCACTCCTACACCGACTCCAGTTGGTGGACTCCTGGCGCTTCCTCAATCCCGACGGTAGAGACTACACCCATTTCTCAGTTCCGCATAACAGATATGCCCGGTTGGATTATTTATTTGTCTCTCAGAGAGATCTATCGAAAATTTCCACTGCGCATATAGGCACCCAAACAATTTCGGATCATGCTCCTATTTCAATACCACTAGATTTGAAGAACACAAACAGACAACAACAGACATGGAGATTGAACACGTCCTTACTGACAGACCAGACGCTCTTGCCAATACTTACGAGACATGTTACCGATTTTTTCAAACACAATAACACACCTGGGGCAGACCCACTACTAGTGTGGGAAGCACATAAATGTACTATACGAGGAGTCTTGATAGAGATGGGCTCAAGACGCAAAAAGGAAAGGGACGCTCAGATTAGAAAATTACTCACCCAAATTGAGACACTGGAACTGTCACACAAACAATCTCTCTCGGAGGCCTCAGCCAGGAGCCTTCTAGAGGCAAGGAAAGAGTTACAGCAGATACTCCACACTAAGGCCAAACGGTTGCTTTTCTTTAAGAGGCGGCTATATTATGAGTCAGGCGACAAAGCCGGGAGGTTCTTGGCGAGGGCCTTGAGAGAACAAAACTCTAGTAATCAGATAGCTGGAATCAGATCTAAAGAGGGAAAGTTGGAAGTAGCAACTGAGGCAATAGCAAAACACTTCCACACCTTCTACACGAAACTGTATAACCTGCCACCACAACATAAACATTCACAAATGTCGGGAGATAGAGCACAAATCATACAAGACTACATACTAAATAGTGGACTCCCAACCTTGCCCAAGGATGATACAGATTTACTAGAAGCCCCAATCACATCGGAAGAACTTAAACAGGCCATCAAATTACTAAAATCAGGCAAGAGCCCGGGCCCGGACGGATATTCCGCCACATATTACAAATCTTTTATAGAAATTCTAGCTGAACCCCTAAAAAATGCCCTGAACTCCTTATCCAGGCCAAGATGTGTAACTCCAGGTTTCCTTGCAGCACACATTACGGTTTAACCGAAAGAGGGCAAGAACCCCGAGGAGTGTGCTAGTTACCGCCCCATTTCTTTGCTAAACTTGGATGTCAAGTTGTTCGCAAAGATCATTGCACTGAGGATGGGGCCGTTGCTTTCAAAAATAATTGGCCTGGAGCAGGTGGGCTTTATGCCAAACAGGGAGGCCAGAGACAATGTCACTAGGGCACTTTTGCTGACACAGGCTGCTGGGCAGAGGAAGATCGAAAGCTTTCTCCTCTCAATGGATGCGGAGAAGGCCTTCGATCGTGTGGCATGGGACTTTATGCTGGCGGTCTGTAGGGGGGTGGGTCTAGGACCAAACATGTTGAATTGGATCACAGCCCTTTATCAGAATCCGACAGCGGAACTAAAAATAAACGGTATCCTATCAGAAAAAGTATACATCAAAAATGGGACTAGACAGGGCTGTCCCTTATCGCCCCTATTATTTATCCTGTCACTAGAACCCTTTATCAAAACAGTGCAAAAGAATACCGCAATACAGGGTTTCCAGATTAAAAATAAAGAGTACAAGATAGCCGCTTATGCGGACGATTTATTGTTTTTTTTAACAAAACCGACTACAACCCTGCCTAGCCTATTGCATGAATTTGCACAATACGGATATGTATCCAACTTAAAAATCAATTACACAAAGTCAGAGGCTTTGAACCTCTCCCTTCCAGACAGACTGCTCAAGATGACACAGGCAAACTCGACTTTCAAATGGGACAAGACCAAACTAAAATATTTGGGGATCTGGCTTACACCATCTTTAAAAACTGCCTTTGAGAGAAATTTTGTGATCTTTCTTAAAAATTGTGCGAAAGATCTAACAAAATGGAATGAGAAGTTTTTCTCTTGGTTCGGTAGAGCGGCCATAGTAAAAATGGTTATATTGCCCAAATTTCTGTATCTAACCCGCTCATTACCGATAGAGATTCCTCAGAAGTTTTTCAATGAACTTAATACAATGGTCACAAGATTTCTCTGGCAACATAAAAAACCCAGAATCAAACTAGACACCTTGGTTAAACCCAAAGACCTGGGAGGAATTCAATTCCCGAACTTCCGCAGATATTATCAGGCCTCACATATAACTAGAATCATTGACTGGCATTGCCCTGACTCAATGAAGGACTGGGTTACCCTAGACACAACACTCGCAACGCTTCCGCTTAAATACTTACCATGGTCCTCCCTCAAAACACTACCTCATGTCATCCGGACACACCCGATAACTGGCACGACGTTGAAGGTCATTAATCTTATAGACAAACACAGAAAACTAACTACAATACCTGGTCCCCTAACGCCCCTGTCAGACAACCCAGATTTTACACCAGGTCTACATAATCCAACCCTCAGGTCGACTCCAGTGAAGGAGCCCCTACTGGCTGGGGACTGCTTTACTGAAAACAAAATCAGAGAATGGTCGTCTTTTAAGACAGATATGAACCAACCCCAACTGAAGCAGTGGACATACTTCCAGATAAGAAGTTATTTAAGTAACATTAAAGAACCCCAAACACTATATAGACCCCTAACGGCCTTGGAGTCAGTCTGTAGGGAGGGGATTCCAATTGAAAAGGCTACCTCTATTGCATACATGTGGTTGAGTCGCTCGGGAGCGGATGCATCGGACGGGCACAGGAGGAGATGGTCGGAGGAACTTGACACGGAGATTTCAGACAAACAATGGAGGTACGTGGCCATTCTAGCACATAAATGTTCCATAAGCACAAAATTGCAAGAGACAAATTACAAACTTCTGACCCATTGGTACAGTACTCCTGACAAACTACATAAATGGGACACACAAAAACCGGACACATGCTGGAGATGTCTCTCTGAGAAGGGCACGCTAGCACACATTTGGTGGTACTGCTCTAACATCAAACCATACTGGAATGAGGTAAAGGCCTTAATTAAAAAAATTACAGAAACTAGAGTAGAGCTAACTCCAGCATGTTGTTTACTACACCTGGCCAATTCCTCTTTTAAACGCTATAAACGTTCATTGACGATTCATCTCCTCAATGCAGCTAAATCTCAAATTCCTCTACACTGGCTGTCTACGTCTACTCCCTCTGTTAGGGGGTGGCTGTCAAAGGTTAGCGAAATCCATGAGATGGAAGACACACTGGCCCAAGACAAAGGCTAGATTGAACGATTCCACAAAACGTGGCAGCCGTGGCTGCTCTTCAAGCACTCTGCAGATTTTCCTACCTGAATTATAGGTGGGAAGGACGCTGGAGCCATGGGCGGGGGTCTTGCCTCTATATCTTTTGGGTGTCCTCTACTCTATTTTTTCCCACTACACTCCATTTTTTTCCACTCCACTTTCACTTACTGTTTCCTTTACATTTACTTCCTTATCTCTCGCTGACTAATCTTTAACATATGTTCTCACTGGTATATAAATACATTACATGTACTTCTCTCTTAGGCATGAGTAAGATTTTTTCAGATAACTACAGAGATCTCGCTTCTACAGGTTATCAACAATAAATATTCTGAATAGTTGATAGGAGAATTCTGCTGCATTGGATAGTGCAGAGCAGATAGTAATCCTATATTTGATACAGACACAAAATTAACTTAATAGAAACAACCTTAGATTCGTGGTGTTGAAAAGTAATGTGACCTTCATACGAACTTGACACTAACAATTTATTATGTAAAAGACGAAAAGTACGCAATTGCACCTGCGAAATTTGCAATGTACAAAGCATTTCTATGTTTCTTTCTTTCTTTCAATAAACTTGGAATGAAAAATTAGTCTTCGCACTTTTGACTTCTCACGTTTGAGTCCCATAGACTTTAACAGTGTTTGAAAGTTTGCGCAAACTCCATTCGTGTGTTCTGGATGCAAACCGAACCGGGGGGTGTTTGGCTCATCCCTAATGGAGAGTAAGAGCACAAGGCTTTATATAGCAGCTGGGGGTCAGGTAAGGAGTTGAACCATAGGTGGGGAAAACAGCAGCAGCTGTGATTCATGTGCTGTATGTGCACAATAAAATTAACAATAATGCAGGTAATCCATTAAAAAACAGAACTTAAAAAAGGAATTGAAAATACTAATTATTTATGACATAAAACACTGCACAAATAACAAAGAACATACAGTAGTCCAAGGAAAGAACAACAAAAAAAATAATAAAAAAGTGATGATCAAGATACCATGACCGAGCTAGGAGATGGCTGCCTGAAAGAACAGCTCCCGCCGTTGCATTCGATTTATCAGCCCTACCGGAGGTAACTATCGCTATTCGCATCAGAGGAACGATGGGGACGGCCTCCCGACACACCTCTACCTCACGATCCCGCTCGCCCCGTGAAACAACGGGAAACCCGAGCCAAAACATCCCTGAAATGTTCAGGACGCAGAGGAACAATATGGCGTCCTCCCGTCACGACTCCTCACAGGCCCCGGCAACACAGCTGACAGGACAGTCGCAAGCTTCCCAATTGCCTCTCCCTCTGACCTCGGGATTGCAGGGCCATCCACAACCACCATCCCTCAACATAAACGATCTGAGGGCGATCACCACTGACATAAAAGACACCCTATCCGCCGCCATTGCGGAATTGAGAGTGGAAATTCACACTCTAAATGACCGGGTTCTGGAAGTGGAAAAGACCACAGCGAAACATGACATGGTTCTCCGCAAAGCGACCCGAAGAATAGACACAGAGAGGCACAACGCCACATCGAGGACCTCGATAACTGCGGTCGCCGGCACAACCTCAGAGTAAGAGGATTGCCAGAATCCATTGAGGCTGATCACTTGACCCCTGCTGTGACAGAGTTATTCAATAACCTACTGGGCAGACCACCTCAAACATGCATAGAACTAGAAAGAATTCATAGAGCATTGCGCCCAAAAGGCAGAGAGACTGATCCACCCAGAGACATCATATGTTGTATTGTGGACTACAAGATAAAGGAAGAGATCCTGAGACAGGCAAGGGTTAAACAACCACTACAATACAATGGCGCACATCTGCAGATTTTTCAGGATCTATCTGGTATCACACTGCAGCAACGCAGTAATCTGAAACCGCTCCTGGATGTGCTACGGGCCCATGGAATTGTCTATCGTTGGAAGTTTCCCTTCTGCCTGGCGGCTACCCATCTTGGACGTACAGCACTCCTAAAAGTGCCTGAAGACCTGCACCACTTTTGTGACACTCTGGACATACCTTTCGTTGATGTACCAAACTGGTATGCGGACTTCCGCCATCATGCCACAGGACAACACCCCTCACAGGAAGAGCCGATGGAGGCACAGGATTCGCGCCACCAAACAAGGAGATCTCCTTCCAGCACCAGATCGCATGCAGGCCATCAAGGCTTTCAACACCGTCACAACGCCCTGGAGTTCCCACGCTCTCGGAGAGCCCGTCGGGATTACTGACACTGACGTTCATCACAGCGGCTACCGAGCTTTCAGCTCTCCAGCTTGGAGACGACAGTCGTCAACACGGAATCTCATAGTTGGTTCAGTTAGGTATTCCTGACACTGTTGAGTTTAATTAGTTTCTGCATTCGGTTGTCTCATTACCTTCTGTATAAAGCCTCTGATTCCTACTAGCTCTGCAAAATGCCCCTCAGACAACAATTATCACACCCGATCTATCCTCTATAATTACCCCTCACTGACACACGCTTGGTTAACCGCCTCCCGACCGCCCACTGTATATTGACGTACTCTGTTTTAAAGATGGATATCTCGGTAACGGCAGCAGCTGCTGCCACAACCGAGGTATCCATCTTTAGGGCCGGCGATTCTGTACACGATAACGGTGGTCTCTGCGGCGGGTTCGCCGCGAGATCACCGTTATCGGCGGCGGGAGAGGTGCCACCCCCCCTCCCGCCGCTCTCCCGCACCCTCCGCCGCTTACCGGAGCCGTCGGTAGCGGCGGAGGAGATCGGGACCTGTCACCGCTGAGGTACTGAGACGAGTGAGACCAAGATGGCCCCCACCCGTCTCTATACCATGTGACGGCCGGAGCGACGTCATTACGATGGCTCCGCCCACTTCTCTTAAAGGCACAATTTTTTTTGTGTCATTTTTTTAAAACGACTTTTTTTTTTTTTTTTCTTTTGCATTTTAGTCTAAATATGAGATCTGAGGACTTTTTGACCTCAGATCTCATATTTAAGAGGACCTGTCATGCTTTTTTCTATTACAAGGGATGTTTACATTCCTTGTAATAGGAATAAAAGTGATCCAAATTTTTTTTTTTTTTAAAAACAGTGAAAAAATAAATAAAATAAAGTAAAATAAATAATAAAAAAAAAAAAAAAATTTTTAAAGCGCCCTGTCCCGACGAGCTCGCGCGCAGAAGCGAACGCATATGTGAGTAGCGCCCGCATATGAAAACGGTGGTCAAACCACACATGTGAGGTATCACCGCGACCGGTAGAGTGAGAGCAATAATTCTAGCCCTAGACCTCCTCTGTAACGCAAAACATGCAATCTGTAGAATTTTTTAAACATCGCCTATGGAGATTTTTAAGGGTAAAAGTTTGACGCCATTCCACGAGCGGGCGCAGTTTTAAAGCGTGACATGATGGGTATCAATTTACTTGGCGTAACATTATATTTCACAATATAAAAAAAATTGGGCTAACTTTACTGTTGTCTTATTTTTTTTTTTCAAAAAAGTGAATTTTTTCCAAAAAAAGTGCGCTTAGAAGACCGCTGCGCAAATACGGTGCAAAAAAAAGTATTGCAATGACCGCTATTTTATTCTCTAGGGTGTTAGAAAAAAAACAATATATAATGTTTGGGGGTTCTAAGTAATTTTCTAGCAAAAAAACCTGTTTTAAACTCTTAAACACCTAAAATCCAAAACGAGGCTGGTTTTGAAGTGGTTAATGTGGTCACTAACAAATAGATCGGACGAACACTATATGACACACTAATACCTACATTCATACTAGGCACAACTTTAATAACTTTAACAAATACCCACAATGCAAGATAGCAATGCTGCATACAGTAATGAACTCGTGTGAAAATCTCCCGATTGCTATCACATACACGCTAATGCACACTAAACACAGCATGAGTTAAGACAACCGACTAATGTATTTACCATACGATAACAACTATCACTCGTTAGTGTTTTTAGATTACTGTATTCACAAAACATACGTAGCTCTATGTGGAAAGGTGGTTCACTTGGTTCTGGGCAGATTCTAGTTCAGGGGTTCTCCCATCGCAACACAGAACGCACGTCTGTGCACAGACCAGACATTAATAATGAGCAACTGTTTAACAATGCTTACATAGTTAAACCGCTCCCTAACGACATACGATCTGCCAAGAATGGCTGACAGATGCTGTACATATACCACCGTCTATTCTGTTGGGCCAGCTGACACCTGCAGGGGGCTCACCTTTTCATATATCTGCTTATTATTACTTGTTCACTAATTTGTTTATAGAAGTGATGAACGTTTAGTATCTTAACAGTTTACAGACAGAGCTGATAGCTGTTAGAGGATGAGTTATTCCGAATTGTGAGGGGTCACAGTTAGCTATGGAGCACGAGCTCAAGTTTTCAAGTGCCTATGCCGAGGCTCCTAACAATGACATGCTCATTCTCACATGTTTAAATGTTCTTGTTTTCTCTTCTCTTTTTTTTTTCTCAACTGTTCACACCGAACGGATGGATATCCAAGTTTTAAAGTGATATGATGTTAATTTAACTGTCAGTGCACACATTCTTCCATGAGGAGCAGGAAAATACAAGCTGCCCTCTTAATATGACGCCATGCTTACCGAATACTGAACCCTTATGTCCAGTTAAATTTCACGAATGCAACACCTATGATAACTGTCTAAGTTTCTGCAACTGAGGGATCCTTGCTCTCTTCCACTTTTTAAGGGAACAATTTTGATGAATATTAGCACATAAGGGACTAATACATTCTAACCTATAAGTCAAAACCCTTGCTCAGAATCCCTCCTTGCATAAAACTAACTAGAATGCAACGCCGGAGTACCACCGTTATCCATAACTCACAGTATTTCCATGGTCCGGTACATTCCAACCCCCACACAGTACAAAGAGAAGGTCCAGGTTTCTGGACAGTCTCACACCAATAGTGCACTGTAATTTCCTGACCTTTCTTGTTATAGCTAAGGTCAGTTAAATACCCTCATCCCCTCCCCGATACACCCACCCTAGATTATCTAGACACTCCACTTCACTACAGGCTTTACATATCATCCGGAGGAATCACAATATCTCAAACTAGTCGAAATCACACACCACCCCCTGACATGGCAGATATCGGCCCTGACGTACACAAAGCATCAGTACCTACTACACCACTGAATGATCTCCAGATAAAAATTGACTCAATAAATATCAGAGGTCTGAATACTCCCGAAAAAAGGTCTCAACTTTTATACACACTGCACAAAAATAAAACACAAATTGCATTTATCCAGGAAACTCACTTTCGTGTTGACAAATTACCCAAACTGGGGAATTACAGGTACCCTATAGTATACCATGCCTCCAATACGTCTTCCAAAACAAAGGGGGTTGCTATACTGATTTCGAAAAACTGCCCTTTACACATTACAGATACCAAGCAAGATCCCAATGGAAGATACCTATTTCTTAAAGGAACACTAAATAACAAGCCCATTACTCTCGCGAATATATATGCTCCCAACAAACGACAGGTCACCTTCTTTAGAGAAACGCTACAGCTGCTTACAGAATTCTTTTCTGGCATCCTTGTATTGGGTGGTGACTTTAATGTAGCATTGAACCCCCACCAAGATTCCTCCACTGGAACAACGTCCTTGCCATACAGAGCTCTGAGAGCGATCAAAAAACAACTACAGGAATTGACCTTGCATGATACATGGCGCACACTTCACCCAAATGATAGGGACTTTACGTTCTTTTCACCACCCCACAACAAGTATTCCAGAATTGATCACTTTTTTATCTCCCAGAATGACATATCTTACATCAAACGTGCGACCATAGACCCCATGACACTCTCTGATCACAACCCAATTTCACTGACATTACAAATCGCGCTATCACGTCCCTTAAATTCAATATGGCGTCTAGACAACTCTCTTCTAACAGACCTAGATTCTTCAACCAAAATTAAAACACGACTCGTCCAATATTTTAAAGAAAACTCCATTGGTGATCCTAGCCCACACATCATATGGGCTGCTCACAAATGTGTTATAAGAGGGGAACTCATTTCCATAGCAGCATCCAAAAATAAACAACGTAAAGCGCATATAAACTCTTTAACCTCTAAAATCCATAAATTAGAAAGGATTCATAAAGCATCCCTAGCCTCTAATTCACTGACAGAACTCCTGCAGGCAAGGGAGGAACTGAGGGAAGAAATTAATAAATCCTTACGACGCAAATACATCTTTACTCAAAAACTATACTATGAATGTGGCAATAAATCGGGGAAATTAATGGCAAAAGCTCTACAACGAAGAAAAGCAGCCTTGACCATTCACAAGATTACAGACCCTAGTGGGAAGTCCTTTACATCCCCAGAGGACATTGCCACACAGTTTGTGACTTATTTCACTAAACTCTACAACCTACCACAGACAAACGTGACAGACCCATCGCAAAATAGGCAGGAGGCAATATCTACCTTTCTGGCACAATACGGTATACCACCCATACCCCCGGAGGAATCCAGGAACCTTGAATGCCCCATTAGCATTGAAGAAACGACAACAGCGTTAACACAACTCAAAGTAGGTAAGAGTCCTGGCCCTGATGGGCTTACGGTCGGGTACTACAAAACATTCCAGGAGACTCTTATCCCCCATTTCACTAAAGCATTCAACACAATCTCTGCCTCCCCACAGATTAATAAAGACTTACTACAAGCTCATATCACCCTAATTCCGAAACCCGGTAAAGACGATACACTTGTGACCAACTACAGACTCATATCTCTCCTGAATGTGGATCTAAAACTATATGCTAAAATTCTTGCCAATCGATTACTTCCTTTTATCCCCGACCTTGTCTCCCTTGACCAAGTTGTTTTGTCCCTGGTAGGGAAGCCAGGGATAACACCATAAAGGCCCTACATATTCATCACTTCCTTTCATCGTCCTCTAATCACAAACGACAGGGATTCTTTTTATCGCTCGACGCGGAGAAGGCGTTCGACAGAGTGGCCTGGGACTACATGTCAGCGACGTTACAGGCATTGGGACTTCCTCCGAAATTCCACCAAATGATAATGGTCTTATACTCATATCCTACAGTCAGAATAAGAATTCTCCGTGTCGAATGGTACACGGCAAGGATGCCCGTTGTCACCTCTTATTTTTATACTCACACTGGAACCTATTCTACGCAAGATACGGGAAAATCCGGACATTAAAGGTATTGACATACACAATAAGCAATATAAAATAGCTGCATATGCGGACGACATCCTACTTTTCCTTTCAAAACCATTGATTACCATACCCAACCTATTAAAAGACTTTGCCTCCTTCAACAAACTCTCGAACCTAAAAATTAACTTCACAAAGTCTAAAGCTTTGAATATTTCCCTCCCGCAATCATTGGTGACGCAATGTAAAATGAATTTCCCCTTCCAATGGGAGCCACATGCCCTTACCTATTTAGGGATCCAAATACCGACGCACTTCGAGGAGTTATACGATAGAAATTATCTACCAATCCTAAGTAATATCCAAAAAGATCTCAGTACATGGTCATCTGGCCCCTTCTCTTGGTTTGGAAGGATAGCCATCATAAAGATGAATATCCTGCCTAGAATCCTATACATCCTTCAGACCATTCCAATCAAATTACCCATTTCATTTTTTAACGCATACAAAAGAATCTGTCGCAATTTCATATGGGCAGCAAAAACCCCCATACTAAGCTGGAATAAACTGACTATCCCCAAACTAAAAGGAGGCCTCAGCCTCCCAGACATCCAGAAATACCATTGGGCGTGTCATCTCACGAGAATTATTGATTGGCACATACACAAATCCACTAAAGACTGGGTCAACATCGAAGAAGCCTTTTCACGAGTGCCGCTTGCTCACCTACCCTGGATTGATATAAAAGCACTACCTAAAGAATACACTACACATCCGTTGACCGGTCCCACTATCCGAGCCTTCACAACTATGGCCAAAATATTTGGATGGCATTCCTCCCCAGGACCGATGACCCCCCTGACCAATAACCCAGACTTCACACCTGGAATACAACTTCGCGATAGACCTCAAACAACTGACCAACCTCCTCTTAGAGCATCACAATTCTTCCACAAGGGTGCAATGTTACCTTACAACAAGCTCAATTTTCCTGCATATCACATACCATTCTATAAATTTCTACAAATCAGACATTTTCTAACCACTGCCCAACCTACTTCCCAATGGTTTAGAGACCTCACTCCCTTTGAAGCACTCTGCAACAGCACACCTCCACAAAGACACCTTATCTCAGAGGTATATTCACTATTATTTAATGACCTAAACCCCACAGTTATAATGGCCAACAAAAAATGGGAAACAGAACTTGAACTGACCTTATCCACAAAAGAATGGGAAAACATTTACGAACACATCCATAAAGGCTCCGTAAATGTTTCAGCACAAGAAAATTCATATAAAATATATTTGAAATGGTACAAAACACCAGACAGGATTCATCTTTACCACCCATCTGTTTCCTCTATGTGTTGGAGATGCAACAATGACGTGGGCTCTCTGCTTCATATCTGGTGGAAATGCCCTCGGATACAACCATTTTGGACAAAAGTACATGAGGTAATACAACATGTCACTACTTACACCTTAACTTTTACACCATCACAATACCTACTACATCATTCCACGATTTCACACCATGCATATAAAAAATCCCTCACACTCCATCTAGTGAATGCTGCCAAACAATGCATTCCAATACACTGGAGGAGCAATACACCACCTACTATGACAGAATGGTTCAAGCGTATAGAGAAAATCTCTGAGATGGAAAACTTAATCCATCAAGCCAAAGATACTCCTACAAAATATGGGAGAACATGGGCATGTTGGATTCACTTCAGGGAGTCCCCAAAATACCAAGAGTATCTTCAAACTCTGTAAACGTGACATGAAACAATAAGCACCTGGTAGACCATTATATATTGAGTTGCAAACGTCCTAGCATTTAGACTTACAGGTACACTATCCCTTTACAGAGTTTTTATAAGTACACTCTCACCCTCCATCCGTAAAGTATATGAAGCGACACAAACATCCTTTGATCCTGTCTACACGTCCTAGTGATTATGAGTCAGACACCGTCTGATATACAGCACCCCATTCAATAAGCCACCACACGGCTAGGACAACATCTCCGATACCCCGCCCTCCCCACCTGTTCTTCCCTTACATACATCAAAGCCAGTATAAACAAATTTGTGATTACCATACTCCCCGCACAGCATGTTCCCTTTAGGGGTGCGGGAATAAGGAACTGGCGTCGCCTTTTTGTTTTTTGTTTTTTTTTTCTTCTCTAATCCTAATTACTCCACACAAATAAATTTGTAGACCACAGAATTTATGTTGACATACAGGCCGACATGTGTTACATCTCTTAGTTACTTCACAAGTTATACTTAAATACCTATTATAGCTATACTTACCTATGGTTAGCATAGTAGACACTAATGCGGTATGTTTATTTTTTTTTTTTCTTTTCCTCTATAGAGATAAATTGTTAAAATAAATGTACTTATGCATGTACCTCAAATTCCGGATGTAAAGTATAACATTCATCTGATGTTCATGTAATTACTAGCGCAATGAAAGATTTGACTTTGTACTGTTGTTCACTTGTATTACATGACTTTCTTACCATAAAATAAAAATCTTTTGAAACAAAAAAAAAAAAAAAGATACCATATGAAGATAATGATAACATGAAGTATATGGACTGCAAATACCAGCATTCCATACGTAGGGCGAGGAGCCAGCTATCTGCACAATGATAAACATAAAACAGCCAAAAACAGAAGGACTACAAATACCCTATGGTAACAATAGTAACATAAAATGTATGGACTGCAAGTGTCAGCATTCCGTAATGGAGTAATGAACAAACAGGTAACACCATTCCAGGTAATGGTAATGTTCTCCTTAATAATGAGGTGCTGGTCCAGTCTGTGATCTGGATGAATGATTCAAAGGGAAAATTGAATGACCGCACTTCAAGAATAAGGAAGACATTTTATTGTATTAAAATCATCCAACATCAAAAACATTTACAAAGAGGGGAGCATGATGGTTGACACATTTCACAAATTTCTACCCTTAGTCGTAACCCCTTAAAGCTGAAGTCCACCGACAACTCAATTTTTTTTTAAACATTAATAACCTTACATATTTGTAGCAATAACTCACGGTGGAGCTGCTGGTTTAAAGCGGGCTGTTACCGTCACCTTAGTTACCTTAATTTCACCAGAACCGGGTCTAGGGTCCCATTGAGCTTAATACCTGACAATGTAAGAACCAGTCACTTGAATATCTTTTCCAATGCTTTAATAAAGGGTAACTGAAGGAAGTAGCAGGAAAGAGGTAGAAGAGAAGTTGCAGGGAAGTTCAAATACCTTTTCTTGGTTTAGTATTTGGAATTAGGATCTTGTAGATGAAGCCCGGATAGGTTTCTCTCACTAACCTAGCAGCCGGTACGCAGCACGAACAAAAGTCTCTGCCACAGACTTGAATGAAGTAGAAACCCGTACGATCCTCTGCCACAGGATGTAATGGTTTACGATGGATAGCAAACACAGCACTAGAACCTTTAAGCCGACCCGGCAGTACTATGCGGTAGGTTAACTTTAGGATGCGTCCTCCAACTGAGTCACCAGGCCCCTCTCAAGACCAGCACTCTGCATGATCCTTCCATGACGGGTCCTCCCCTGGGATCTTCTCAGTTGTCCAGCTTTTTCCCGTAGGACAGATAGCCCAGGACCATTCCCTTGCTGCCGTGGTAGGCCCCAGATAAGCTTTTTGGCTCACCCACATGCTGCAGCAAGGCGGTCCTCCCGGTCGGAGGACCACGCGGCAGTACTCCTAAGACATACCTGTCGGCCAGGAGGGCCAGCAGGTGGAACGAAAAACCCTAAAACATGGCGTCTGTCCCATAAATACCCTCTCCCAGAATGCAACTCGGAGGACCACCTCCGCCGAGTTATCTCCAGGACAGAAGAGCACTCATAGGCTTCAACGTGTTGCTTTTCCAACACCGACCCATGGTGACAATGACACCCACAGGCACAGTGTGAAACTACATGCAACACAGCCAAACTGGAACAGAGGCTAAATCTAAATATATACAAAACAACTAACCCACTAAAATTACCTATAAGCAGTAGATTGAATATCTACCAGTGCTACATCCTCCCCCACTACAATAGACGTCAAAATAACTCTAAAGCCTGAGAGTAGGTATTTGAACTTAGAACTTGGATGAGGGAGAAGAAAAGACAGTATAGAAGTATTACAGTTTCAACGTTTATACAATAACATGTTCACATATGCAAAATAAATCACATTATAACTGTCACAAGCCCCACTATCTATCTAGCTGAAAAGCCTAATGGCTTGATAGGAGATCCAATTGTTCCTGAAAAAAAAACCAAAGTTAAACACACACTAGAAATGTACAGTATCATCACTAAACAGTTTAGGAGCAAAGCCTCATTCCAGAAAAATAATGACACTCTCTTCCCACATATTTTCCTTTTTTTAAACTAAAGTAACTTGAAAAGTCCATCCCTATCTTTGAGTGGATTACATCCTTTCAATAAAGAAAGTCCAGCTAGCGAAGAGTCTTTGAAATTGAAAACGCTGGGATGAATATTATCTCTTGACCACGGTGATCTCTAAACACTGACACTTTCTAACTACACACCCCAAAGTTCCTTTTCATAATCACCAATAAAACCGGGGGTCTGGCAATGTCAGTTTCTTTCCTAGTTTATCCACGGTAGTGATAAAGTACACAACATCATCTTTTCCAGGTCTGCAAATGACCACTCTGTCAGCATAGATGTGCCGACCATAGTTCCAATGTAACAAACATCCATTGAAGCGTTCATCCATAGCAACAGAATACCCAGCTCTCCGGAAGGGTTTTGGCAATAGTCCCAAACAGCTTTACGGTACCACTGTTCCCGGTTGGCCTCAATTTCCTGCATAATTTCCTGAGTAACATAGGGAAATTCCAGACCATATTCTGTGGCAACTCGTTTGGTGAGCACTCTCTGTAAATGGGCAAGTTTAGGCAAAGGTCTATTTTTTCCCAAACCAGGAGGTACACAAGAATTTGATGATTTACGTATCATAGATCCGACGGGTGTCGGCTCAAACTTAAGCAAACTAGCAACTCTAGACAATGTCTCTTGGGTAGTACTGTGCGGCTCCACAAAAGGTGATGTCTTCCCAGAATTCAGGGCTGTTCACTCTGAGAAGATTAAAGCAGAAGCAACATCTTCACCCTGGGCCCACAATAGTTCCTGTGACATTGTTTCAAACAAATCATCATCATCAGAGAGATCTGACATAGATTCTATCTCCGAGTCTCTCAATTCTTTTGCCAGCAAATATTTACAAAGAGTCCCAGATATGTTCCCCTTTGATCTCTCACCCGTTCCTGACGTGGATTTCTCCGGATCCATACACTTCTCCGGTTCCGGTTCGGGTAGTCTCTGGGGTCGGCCTCGACCACGGCCGCAGGAAGCCTTCATTAGGGATGAGCCGAACACCCCCCGGTTCGGTTTGCACCAGAACCCGCGAACGGACCGCAAGTTCGCACGAACGTTAGAACCCCATTGACGTCTATGGGACTCGAACGTTCGAAATCAAAAGTGCTCATTTTAAAGGCTAATTTGCATGGTATTGTCCTAAAAAGGGTTTGGGGACCCGGGTCCTACCCCAGGGGACATGTATCAATGCAAAAAAAACTTTTAAAAACGGCCGTTTTTTCGGGAGCAGTGATTTTAATGATGCTTAAAGTAAAAAAAAAAAAGTGAAACATTCCTTTAAATATCGTACCTGGGGGGTGTCTATAGTATGCCTGTAAAGTGACGCGTGTTTCCCATGTTTAGAACAGTCCCTGCACCAAATGTCATTTTTAAAGGAAAAAATCTCATTTAAAACTGCTTGCGGGTTTAATGTCATGTCGGGTCATGGCAATATGGATGAAAATCAGTGAGACAAACGGCATGGGTACCCCCCAGTCCATTACCAGGCCCTTTGGGTCTTGTATGGATATTAAGGGGAACCCCGCACCCAAATTAAAATAAGGAAAGGTCCCTATATACTCTGAACAGCAGTATACAGGCGGTGCAAACAAGACAGGGACTGTAGGTTTGTTGTTAAGTAGAATCTGTTTGTAATTTTGAACATTTTTAATGTGTTTAGCTCCAGCCAAAAAATCTTTTCTAAGCTTTTTGGAAAACATAGGGAAGGGTTATCACCCCTGTGACATTTGTTTTGCGTCTTTCCTCCTCTTCAGAAGATTTCACCTCACTTTTTTGTCCCAATGAAAAATGTTTTTTGAAAATTTGTGTTTTTTTGTGGAACAAGGATTGGAAAGCATCAGTGGAAAGGAAAAATTGTTTTCCCATATTAACTCTTACAGGAGAGAATTTCCCTTCCTTAGGGGTAGATTTCATCTCACTTCCTGTTGTCTCCTTCCGTTTGCAAGTAGGAGTCGTTTGTAAGTTAGATGTTTGAAAGTAGGGTCCTGCCCTATATACTCAGCAGAAATTTGGGCCTTAGGTGTTGCTGTGGCCAAAACACTGTAAGCCCTCACAGGGCCCTGCTGTGAAATATTAGATCAAGAATTGTAATTACATGCCCCTGTTGAACAGGAGCTGAAAAATTAGGCCTTAGGCACTGGTGCTGGTGCCACAACACTGCAACCCCTCACAGACACTCTAGTTGGAACGCAGGAACGAGCCCTGCTGCAAAGTATTGCATCAAAAATTGTAATTACACGCCCCTGTTAGACAGGGGCAGAAAAATTGGGTCTTAGGCACTGGTGCTGGTGCCACAACACTGCAACCCCTCACAGACACTCTAGTTGAAACGCAGGAACAAGCCCTGCTGCAAAGTATTGCATCAAAAATTGTAATTACACGCCCCTGTTAGACAGGGGCTGAAAAATTGGGTCTTAGGCACTGGTGCTGGTGCCACAACACTGCAACCCCTCACAGACACTCTAGTTGAAACGCAGGAACAAGCCCTGCTGCAAAGTATTGCATCAAAAATTGTAATTACACGCCCCTGTTAGACAGGGGCAGAAAAATTGGGTCTTAGGCACTGGTGCTGGTGCCACAACACTGCAACCCCTCACAGACACTCTAGTTGGAATGCAGGAACAAGCCCTGCTGCAAAGTATTGCATCAAAAATTGTAATTACACGCCCCTGTTAGACAGGGGCTGAAAAATTGGGTCTTAGGCACTGGTGCTGGTGCCACAACACTGCAACCCCTCACAGACACTCTAGTTGGAATGCAGGAACGAGCCCTGCTGCAAAGTATTACATCAAAAATTGTAATTACACGCCCCTGTTAAACAGGGGCTGAAAAATTGTGCCTTAGGCACTGGTGGTGGCGCCCAGAACCAAAAATGTTCTTACAAGCTATCAGCGTGATGATTGAGGAGGAAGAGGATAATTACTCAGGGATAGTCACTCAGCATCAGCATAGGCAGTCTTTGAAGGGATCTGAGATTTCAAAAAAAATTATTCGGTTACATCTGCATCAGGTGCTTGGTAGCTGGTGGTGATCCAAGACTGATTCATTTTTATGAAGGTCAGCCGATCGACCGAGTCGGTGGACAGACGCACCCTGTGATCGGTTACCACGCCTCCAGCAGCACTGAATGTGCGTTCCGAAAGAACGCTGGATGCAGGACAGGCCAGTAGCTCAATTGCATACTGTGCAAGCTCTGGCCAGTGATCCATCCTCAAGACCCAGTAACCCAGAGGATTTTCGGTGGGAAAGGTGTCCAAGTCTGATCTTGCCCCTAGGTATTCCTGCACCATGTAAAACAGACGCTGGCGATGGTTGCTGGAACCGATCATACCTTGGGGCTGCGGACCAAAAAATTGTCTGAACGCATCGGTCAGACGGCCACCTTCTCCACCGCTCCTTCTTTGACTGACCGAAGCCTCAGCAACACGTTGTCCAGAAACAGGAGTTTGTAACCTCCCAGTCTCTGGGAACGCGTTGCACAGACCTTTCTGCAAGGCCTCCCGAAGATGTTTCATCCTCTGCTCCCTCTGCGATGGCAAGATAAGGTCCGCAACCTTACCCTTGTAACGTGGATCAAGGAGGGTTGCCAGCCAGTATTGGTCCTTCTCCTTGATACCACGAATACGAGGATCCTTACGCAGGCTTTGCAGGATCAGGGAGGCCATGCAGCGTAGGTTTGCTGAGGCATTCGGTCCGGAGTCCTCTGGGTCACTAAGGA
The DNA here is from genome assembly GCA_037952925.1 of Lithobates clamitans. Taxonomy (NCBI): domain Eukaryota; kingdom Metazoa; phylum Chordata; class Amphibia; order Anura; family Ranidae; genus Lithobates; species Lithobates clamitans. Next base: position 822,681 of record JBBGZY010000203.1, read on the forward strand.
CAACAACGTCCGCAGCCACCTCCTCCCAGCCACGTACAAGTCCATGTGTTCCTTGGGACTGATCCCTTAAAGACTGCTGATGCTGAGTGCCAGGCTCCACCTCCATACTGACACAATCTTCCTCCTCCTCCTCCTCCTCCTCCTCGTCCTCTTCCTGTGTGATCGGCGGGCACGCAGGAACACTGTCTGGATAAAGGGGGCCTTGAGAGCTAAGGAAGTCCTCCTCTTCCTGCCTCTGTTCTGCCTCAAGTGCCCTGTCCATTATCCCACGCAGCGTGTGCTCCAACAGGTGGACAAGGGGGACAGTGTCACTGATGCATGCACTGTCAGTGCTCACCATCCTCGTGGCCTCCTCGAATGGTGACAGGACAGTGCATGCATCCCTGATCATGGCCCACTGGCGTGGGGAAAAAAACCAAGGTCCCCTGACCCTGTCCTGGTGCCATAGTCGCACAGGTACTCATTGATGGCCCTCTGCTGCGTGTGCAGCCGCTGCAGCATGGCCAACGTCGAGTTCCACCTGGTGGGCATGTCACAGATTAGGCGGTTCTTGGGCAGGTTAAACTCCTTTTGGAGGTCCGTCAGCCGAGCACTGGCATTACATGACCGGCGGAAATGCACACAGACTTTCCTGGCCTGCCTCAGGACATCCTGTAAGCCCGGGTACCTGCCCAAGAACCGCTGCACCACCAAGTTAAGGACGTGAGCCAAACAGGGCACATGGGTCAGTTGTCCCTGTCGGAGGGCAGAGAGGAGGTTGGTGCCATTGTCGCAAACCACCATTCCTGCCTTAAGTTGGCGTGGCGTCAACCACCTCTGAACCTGCCCCTGCAGAGCTGACAGAACCTCTGCCCCAGTGTGGCTCCTGTCCCCCAAGCACACCAGCTCAAGCACCGCATGGCATCTTTTGGCCTGCGTACTTGCGTAGCCCCTTGAACGCCTACGGAGCACCGCTGGTTCCGAGGAAGAGGCCATGGAGGAAGAAGAAGAGGAGGGGGTGGAGGAGAGAGGTGTGTCACAATCAGCATTTTGGAGGCGTGGTGGCGGAACAACCTCCAACACTACTGCACCTTGTCCTGCATCCTTCCCAGCTGCCAGCAGAGTCACCCAATGCGCCGTGAAACTTAAGTAACGTCCCTGTCCATGCCTGCTGGACCATGAGTCAGCGGTAATATGCACCTTACCGCTGACCGCCCTGTCCAGCGAGGCATGGACATTGCCTTCCACATGCCGGTAGAGAGCCGGAATCGCCTTCCGTGAGAAAAAGTGGCGTTTGGGTACCTGCCACTGAGGAACCGCACATTCCACAAACTCACGGAAGGGGGCAGAGTCTACCAACTGAAAAGGCAGCAGTTGAAGTGCTAGCAATTTTGCCAAGCTAGCATTCAACCGCTGGGCATGTGGATGGCTGGGAGCAAACTTCTTTCGGCGGTGCAGCAGCTGGGGCAGGGAAATTTGCCTGGTACAATCTGACGTCGGTGTACCAAAAGCAGATTGCCCATAAGGACTTGGCTGTGACACACCTAATTCTACACCTTCATTCCTCTCACTGCAGGTCGCAGAGAGGACTGAAGGTCTAGTGGGGTTGGAAATCTCAGCTGATGAGGAGCAAGGAGAGATCGTCTTTGTTCTTTGGTGTGGGTCTTTTAGATACGCTTGCCAACGAACTGCATGGCAGGTCAACATATGTCTGGTCAAGCATGTGGTACCCAAGCGGGAGATGTTTTGGCCACGCGAGATACGCTTGAGACATATATTGCAAATAGCAGCGGTGCGATCTGATGCACTCGTCTCAAAAAAGGCCCACACCAAAGAACTTTTTGAATAACGCGCAGAGACTGCAGCGCCCTGCACATGTGGAGCTTTGGGGTGTGATGCAGTCAATGTGCTGCCCTTAGGCTGGCCCCTGGAGGGCATCCTGCCTAGTTGGTGATGTGCCACCTCCTCCTCCTCCTCCTCCTCCTCCTCCTCTCTCCTATCAGGCACCCACGTTGAGTCAGTGACCTCATCATCCCCTCCCTCCTCATCACTGGAGCAAACCTGGCAGTATGCTGCAGCAGGGGGAGCATGACTGCCAGATTGCTGTCCTTCTTGGGCACCCCCTCTGTCCGTGCTCATGTTACTGCCTTCATTGAGCTCAGTATCATCATCAGAGCCTTCCAAACGCTGGGCATCCTCCTGGAGCATGTACCCAACACTGTGGTCAAACAGTTCGAGGGAATCCTCAGGAGGACATGGTGGGGCTAGGGAAGGAGTCACTGATGACATTGAGCTGAGGGAAGAGGCCGCTGCTTTGCCAGACAAAGCACCCTGGGCATGGGTGAGAGAGGATGAGGAGGATGAGGACGGCTTGGTCATCCACTCGACCAAGTCTTCCGCATGTTGCGGCTCAACACGGCCAGCTGCCGAAAAAAAGGCCAAGCGTGTCCCATGGCCACGTGCTGATGAGGATGCACCGTCTCCACGACCAGCACTAGACACAGAGCCTGCTTGCCCTCTCTTATTGGCTTGTGACTGTCTGCCTCTCCTTCTTGGCCTTCCAGACATACTAATGGCCTGTAGCTGCACTAAGCTGGGATAGAACACCTGTAATTTTCTTCAGGTAGCTTTATATACTGTAACCAGACAAGCCTGCCTGTCAGTAGGAAGATAACAGGAACGGATCTAGCTGAACACTGTGAGCAGGACGTACTGCACTAAATGTATATAGCAGGAACGGATCTAGCTGAACACTGTGAGCAGGACGCACTGCACTGAATGTAAATAGCAGGAACGGATCTAGCTGAACACTGTGAGCAGGACGCACTGCACTGAATGTAAACAGCAGGAACGGATGTAGCTAAACACTGTGAGCAGGACGCACTGCACTGAATGTAAATAGCAGGAACGGATCTAGCTGAACACTGTGAGCAGCACGCACTGCACTGAATGTAAATAGCAGGAACGGATCTAGCTGAACACTGTGAGCAGGACGCACTGCACTGAATGTAAATAGCAGGAACGGATCTAGCTGAACACTGTGAGCAGGACGCACTGCACTGAATGTAAATAACAGGAACGGATCTAGCTGAACACTGTGAGCAGGACACACTGTACTAAATGTAAATAGTCTAGCTGCCTGACCGTGGTACTAATAGGATCAAAAAGAACACCTGTAATTTTCTTCAGGTAGCTTTATATACTGTAACCAGACAAGCCTGCCTGTCAGTAGGAAGATAACAGGAACGGATCTAGCTGAACACTGTGAGCAGGACGTACTGCACTAAATGTATATAGCAGGAACGGATCTAGCTGAACACTGTGAGCAGGACGCACTGCACTGAATGTAAATAGCAGGAACGGATCTAGCTGAACACTGTGAGCAGGACGCACTGCACTGAATGTAAATAGCAGGAACGGATCTAGCTGAACACTGTGAGCAGGACGCACTGCACTGAATGTAAACAGCAGGAACGGATGTAGCTAAACACTGTGAGCAGCACGCACTGCACTGAATGTAAATAGCAGGAACGGATCTAGCTGAACACTGTGAGCAGGACACACTGTACTAAATGTAAATAGTCTAGCTGCCTGACCGTGGTACTAATAGGATCAAAAAGAACACCTGTAATTTTCTTCAGGTAGCTTTATATACTGTAACCAGACAAGCCTGCCTGTCAGTAGGAAGATAACAGGAACGGATCTAGCTGAACACTGTGAGCAGGACGTACTGCACTAAATGTATATAGCAGGAACGGATCTAGCTGAACACTGTGAGCAGGACGCACTGCACTGAATGTAAATAGCAGGAACGGATCTAGCTGAACACTGTGAGCAGGACGCACTGCACTGAATGTAAATAGCAGGAACGGATCTAGCTGAACACTGTGAGCAGGACGCACTGCACTGGATGTAAACAGCAGGAACGGATGTAGCTAAACACTGTGAGCAGCACGCACTGCACTGAATGTAAATAGCAGGAACGGATCTAGCTGAACACTGTGAGCAGGACACACTGTACTAAATGTAAATAGTCTAGCTGCCTGACCGTGGTACTAATAGGATCAAAAAGAACACCTGTAATTTTCTTCAGGTAGCTTTATATACTGTAACCAGACAAGCCTGCCTGTCAGTAGGAAGATAACAGGAACGGATCTAGCTGAACACTGTGAGCAGGACGCACTGCACTGAATGTAAATAGCAGGAACGGATCTAGCTGAACACTGTGAGCAGGACGCACTGCACTGAATGTAAATAGCAGGAACGGATCTAGCTGAACACTGTGAGCAGGACGCACTGCACTGAATGTAAATAGCAGGAACGGATCTAGCTGAACACTGTGAGCAGGACGCACTGCACTGAATGTAAATAACAGGAACGGATCTAGCTGAACACTGTGAGCAGGACACACTGTACTAAATGTAAATAGTCTAGCTGCCTGACCGTGGTACTAATAGGATCAAAAAGAACACCTGTAATTTTCTTCAGGTAGCTTTATATACTGTAACCAGACAAGCCTGCCTGTCAGTAGGAAGATAACAGGAACGGATCTAGCTGAACACTGTGAGCAGGACGTACTGCACTAAATGTATATAGCAGGAACGGATCTAGCTGAACACTGTGAGCAGGACGCACTGCACTGAATGTAAATAGCAGGAACGGATCTAGCTGAACACTGTGAGCAGGACGCACTGCACTGAATGTAAATAGCAGGAACGGATCTAGCTGAACACTGTGAGCAGGACGCACTGCACTGAATGTAAATAACAGGAACGGATCTAGCTGAACACTGTGAGCAGGACACACTGTACTAAATGTAAATAGTCTAGCTGCCTGACCGTGGTACTAATAGGATCAAAAAGAACACCTGTAATTTTCTTCAGGTAGCTTTATATACTGTAACCAGACAAGCCTGCCTGTCAGTAGGAAGATAACAGGAACGGATCTAGCTGAACACTGTGAGCAGGACGTACTGCACTAAATGTATATAGCAGGAACGGATCTAGCTGAACACTGTGAGCAGGACGCACTGCACTGAATGTAAATAGCAGGAACGGATCTAGCTGAACACTGTGAGCAGGACGCACTGCACTGAATGTAAATAGCAGGAACGGATCTAGCTGAACACTGTGAGCAGGACGCACTGCACTGAATGTAAACAGCAGGAACGGATGTAGCTAAACACTGTGAGCAGCACGCACTGCACTGAATGTAAATAGCAGGAACGGATCTAGCTGAACACTGTGAGCAGGACACACTGTACTAAATGTAAATAGTCTAGCTGCCTGACCGTGGTACTAATAGGATCAAAAAGAACACCTGTAATTTTCTTCAGGTAGCTTTATATACTGTAACCAGACAAGCCTGCCTGTCAGTAGGAAGATAACAGGAACGGATCTAGCTGAACACTGTGAGCAGGACGTACTGCACTAAATGTATATAGCAGGAACGGATCTAGCTGAACACTGTGAGCAGGACGCACTGCACTGAATGTAAATAGCAGGAACGGATCTAGCTGAACACTGTGAGCAGGACGCACTGCACTGAATGTAAATAGCAGGAACGGATCTAGCTGAACACTGTGAGCAGGACGCACTGCACTGAATGTAAACAGCAGGAACGGATGTAGCTAAACACTGTGAGCAGCACGCACTGCACTGAATGTAAATAGCAGGAACGGATCTAGCTGAACACTGTGAGCAGGACACACTGTACTAAATGTAAATAGTCTAGCTGCCTGACCGTGGTACTAATAGGATCAAAAAGAACACCTGCAATTTTCTTCAGGTAGCTTTATATACTGTAACCAGACAAGCCTGCCTGTCAGTAGGAAGATAACAGGAATGGATCTAGCTGAACACTGTGAGCAGGACGCACTGCACTGAATGTAAATAGCAGGAACGGATCTAGCTGAACACTGTGAGCAGGACGCACTGCACTGAATGTAAATAGCAGGAACGGATCTAGCTGAACACTGTGAGCAGGACGCACTGCACTGAATGTAAATAGCAGGAACGGATCTAGCTGAACACTGTGAGCAGGACGCACTGCACTGAATGTAAATAACAGGAACGGATCTAGCTGAACACTGTGAGCAGGACACACTGTACTAAATGTAAATAGTCTAGCTGCCTGACCGTGGTACTAATAGGATCAAAAAGAACACCTGTAATTTTCTTCAGGTAGCTTTATATACTGTAACCAGACAAGCCTGCCTGTCAGTAGGAAGATAACAGGAACGGATCTAGCTGAACACTGTGAGCAGGACGTACTGCACTAAATGTATATAGCAGGAACGGATCTAGCTGAACACTGTGAGCAGGACGCACTGCACTGAATGTAAATAGCAGGAACGGATCTAGCTGAACACTGTGAGCAGGACGCACTGCACTGAATGTAAATAGCAGGAACGGATCTAGCTGAACACTGTGAGCAGGACGCACTGCACTGAATGTAAATAACAGGAACGGATCTAGCTGAACACTGTGAGCAGGACACACTGTACTAAATGTAAATAGTCTAGCTGCCTGACCGTGGTACTAATAGGATCAAAAAGAACACCTGTAATTTTCTTCAGGTAGCTTTATATACTGTAACCAGACAAGCCTGCCTGTCAGTAGGAAGATAACAGGAACGGATCTAGCTGAACACTGTGAGCAGGACGTACTGCACTAAATGTATATAGCAGGAACGGATCTAGCTGAACACTGTGAGCAGGACGCACTGCACTGAATGTAAATAGCAGGAACGGATCTAGCTGAACACTGTGAGCAGGACGCACTGCACTGAATGTAAATAGCAGGAACGGATCTAGCTGAACACTGTGAGCAGGACGCACTGCACTGAATGTAAATAACAGGAACGGATCTAGCTGAACACTGTGAGCAGGACACACTGTACTAAATGTAAATAGTCTAGCTGCCTGACCGTGGTACTAATAGGATCAAAAAGAACACCTGTAATTTTCTTCAGGTAGCTTTATATACTGTAACCAGACAAGCCTGCCTGTCAGTAGGAAGATAACAGGAACGGATCTAGCTGAACACTGTGAGCAGGACGTACTGCACTAAATGTATATAGCAGGAACGGATCTAGCTGAACACTGTGAGCAGGACGCACTGCACTGAATGTAAATAGCAGGAACGGATCTAGCTGAACACTGTGAGCAGGACGCACTGCACTGAATGTAAATAGCAGGAACGGATCTAGCTGAACACTGTGAGCAGGACGCACTGCACTGAATGTAAACAGCAGGAACGGATGTAGCTAAACACTGTGAGCAGCACGCACTGCACTGAATGTAAATAGCAGGAACGGATCTAGCTGAACACTGTGAGCAGGACACACTGTACTAAATGTAAATAGTCTAGCTGCCTGACCGTGGTACTAATAGGATCAAAAAGAACACCTGTAATTTTCTTCAGGTAGCTTTATATACTGTAACCAGACAAGCCTGCCTGTCAGTAGGAAGATAACAGGAACGGATCTAGCTGAACACTGTGAGCAGGACGTACTGCACTAAATGTATATAGCAGGAACGGATCTAGCTGAACACTGTGAGCAGGACGCACTGCACTGAATGTAAATAGCAGGAACGGATCTAGCTGAACACTGTGAGCAGGACGCACTGCACTGAATGTAAATAGCAGGAACGGATCTAGCTGAACACTGTGAGCAGGACGCACTGCACTGAATGTAAACAGCAGGAACGGATGTAGCTAAACACTGTGAGCAGCACGCACTGCACTGAATGTAAATAGCAGGAACGGATCTAGCTGAACACTGTGAGCAGGACGCACTGCACTGAATGTAAACAGCAGGAACGGATGTAGCTAAACACTGTGAGCAGCACGCACTGCACTGAATGTAAATAGCAGGAACGGATCTAGCTGAACACTGTGAGCAGGACACACTGTACTAAATGTAAATAGTCTAGCTGCCTGACCGTGGTACTAATAGGATCAAAAAGAACACCTGTAATTTTCTTCAGGTAGCTTTATATACTGTAACCAGACAAGCCTGCCTGTCAGTAGGAAGATAACAGGAACGGATCTAGCTGAACACTGTGAGCAGGACGCACTGCACTGAATGTAAATAGCAGGAACGGATCTAGCTGAACACTGTGAGCAGGACGCACTGCACTGAATGTAAATAGCAGGAACGGATCTAGCTGAACACTGTGAGCAGGACGCACTGCACTGAATGTAAATAGCAGGAACGGATCTAGCTGAACACTGTGAGCAGGACGCACTGCACTGAATGTAAATAACAGGAACGGATCTAGCTGAACACTGTGAGCAGGACACACTGTACTAAATGTAAATAGTCTAGCTGCCTGACCGTGGTACTAATAGGATCAAAAAGAACACCTGTAATTTTCTTCAGGTAGCTTTATATACTGTAACCAGACAAGCCTGCCTGTCAGTAGGAAGATAACAGGAACGGATCTAGCTGAACACTGTGAGCAGGACGTACTGCACTAAATGTATATAGCAGGAACGGATCTAGCTGAACACTGTGAGCAGGACGCACTGCACTGAATGTAAATAGCAGGAACGGATCTAGCTGAACACTGTGAGCAGGACGCACTGCACTGAATGTAAATAGCAGGAACGGATCTAGCTGAACACTGTGAGCAGGACGCACTGCACTGAATGTAAATAACAGGAACGGATCTAGCTGAACACTGTGAGCAGGACACACTGTACTAAATGTAAATAGTCTAGCTGCCTGACCGTGGTACTAATAGGATCAAAAAGAACACCTGTAATTTTCTTCAGGTAGCTTTATATACTGTAACCAGACAAGCCTGCCTGTCAGTAGGAAGATAACAGGAACGGATCTAGCTGAACACTGTGAGCAGGACGTACTGCACTAAATGTATATAGCAGGAACGGATCTAGCTGAACACTGTGAGCAGGACGCACTGCACTGAATGTAAATAGCAGGAACGGATCTAGCTGAACACTGTGAGCAGGACGCACTGCACTGAATGTAAATAGCAGGAACGGATCTAGCTGAACACTGTGAGCAGGACGCACTGCACTGAATGTAAACAGCAGGAACGGATGTAGCTAAACACTGTGAGCAGCACGCACTGCACTGAATGTAAATAGCAGGAACGGATCTAGCTGAACACTGTGAGCAGGACACACTGTACTAAATGTAAATAGTCTAGCTGCCTGACCGTGGTACTAATAGGATCAAAAAGAACACCTGTAATTTTCTTCAGGTAGCTTTATATACTGTAACCAGACAAGCCTGCCTGTCAGTAGGAAGATAACAGGAACGGATCTAGCTGGACACTGTGAGCAGGACGTACTGCACTAAATGTATATAGCAGGAACGGATCTAGCTGAACACTGTGAGCAGGACGCACTGCACTGAATGTAAATAGCAGGAACGGATCTAGCTGAACACTGTGAGCAGCACGCACTGCACTGAATGTAAATAGCAGGAACGGATCTAGCTGAACACTGTGAGCAGGAAGCACTGTACTGAATGTAAATAGCAGGAACGGATCTAGCTGAACACTGTGAGCAGGACACACTGCACTGAATGTAAATAGTCTAGTAAGATAACAGGAACGGATCTAGCTAAACTGAATACAGTGTATATATATATATGCAACACCTGGGATGCATATATATACACAATACACTGTAAGTGCAGCTAACTGACTGACTGTTCTGCCTAATCTATCTAACTCAAATCAAATGACACTGTCTCTCTCTCTCTCTATCGCTCAGCACACCGGAACACACACTACACAGGGCCGCCGTGCAGGCGGCCTTATATAGTGTGGGGTGTGTACTAAATCCCCTGAGCCATAATTGGCCAAAGCCACCCTGGCTTTGGCCAATTACAGCTCTCTCTACTGACGGCGCTGTGATTGGCCAAGCATGCGGGTCATAGTGCATGCTTGGCCAATCATCAGCCAGCAATGCACTGCGATGCCGCAGTGAATTATGGGCCGTGACGCGCCACACGAATTTGGCGCGAACGGCCCATATCGTTCGCAATTCGACGGACGGTCGAACAGCCGATGTTCGAGTCGAACATGGGTTCGACTCGAACACGAAGCTCATCCCTAGCCTTCATATATCCCACCTTCTTTGGAACAGGTGCAACGGGGATAGGTGTGGTAGAAGTAGAAATAATGGTGATGTCCGTTGATGAAGCGGTGACAACGACATCTCCCTTAGCAACACTCTCGGTAGCATCAGGCAAGATCATGGCCTGTTGCTCTCCAACAGCAATGGCAGCAGCTTACACTGTGGCAATACCTGTAGCCCAGTCCATACGATAAGCACGGGGCGACACTGTAGGTTGTTCCACTGTAAACAAATATTCTCCGCACTGCAAACATTGAACAAATGGATGGAGATGTATGGCCAGTCCTTCACACTTGTGGCAAAGCATGCCCAGCCCTTCAATATCTCCGACTGTATATAACACGAACCACCCCTGCGGCTTCAAACGAATGCTGATATCTGTAAGCAGGGTTCCGGTCAGCATAGCACCCACAGGGGTACTCGTAGGGAACATCTTGGACCCCATAGTTGACGGTACCATCGGAAAAGAAGACATGGCTGAACTCCGATCCTCTTAACACGGTCACGAGGCCTCTCTTCTCCCTTGGTGCCAGACACATTCACACGTGTCTCACGCGGCAACAAGTAGATGTGGCTCCTCCCACTTGTTCCTCCGATCACGTAGCTCCTGGGCTTTTACTTCTCGCCCTGAGCCTACGCAGTCAGAAATAAAGTCCTGCAACACAACCCCTTCCTTTCCTGAAAAGTGACAAAATCCAGAAATCTCTTCCAGTATAAACTCCCGGTGAAATACTTCTCAGGCCTGCTCAGGGTAACGGCAAACAAATCCCAGACGAGCCCCCACATGTAGTAATAACTCACAGTGGAGCTGCTGGTTTAAAGCGGGCTGTTACCGTCACCTTAGTTACCTCAATTTCACCAGAACCGGGTCTAGGGTCCCGTTGAGCTTAATACCTGACAATGTAAGAATCAGTCACTTGAATATCTTTTCCAATGCTTTAATAAAGGGTAACTGAAGGAAGTAGCAGGAAAGAGGTAGAACAGAAGTTACAGGGAAGTTCAAATACCTTTTCTTGGTTTAGTATTTGGAATTAGGATCTTGTAGATGAATGCACGTTCCTTTTGGGGTTAAATCTTTGCCCGCCCGGATAGGTTTCTCTCACTAACCTAACAGCCGGTACGCAGCACGAACAAAAGTCTCTGACACAGACTTGAATGAAGTAGAAACCCGTACGATCCTCTGCCACAGGATGTAATGGTTTACGATGTATAGCAAACACAGCACTAGAACCTTTAAGCCAACCCGCAGTACTATGCGGTAGGTTAACTTTAGGATGCGTCCTCCAACTGAGTCACCAGGCCCCTCTCCAGACCAGCACTCTGCATGATCCTTCCATGACGGGTCCTCCCCTGGGATCTTCTCAGTTGTCCAGCTTCTTCCCGTAGGACAGACAGCCCAGGACCATTCACTTGCCGCTGTGGTAGGCCCCAGACAAGCTTCTGGGCTCACCCACACACTGCAGCAAAACGGTCCTCCTAGTCGGAGGACCACGCGTAGTACTCCTAACACATACCTGTCGGCCAGGAGGGCCAGCAGATGGAACGAAAAACCCTAAAACATGGCGTCTGTCCCATAAATACCCTCTCCCAGAATGCAACTCCGCCAAGTTATCTCCCGGACAGAAGAGCACTCATACGCTTCAACGTGTTGCTTTTCCAACACTGACCCATGGCGACAACGACACCCACAGGCACAGTGTGAAACTACATGCAACACAGCCAAACTGGAACAGAGGCTAAATCTCAATATATACAAAACAACTAACCCACTAAATTTACCTATAAGCAGTAGATTGAAAATCTACCAGCGCTACATATCACTTGTTTGGGAAAATCTATCCCCCGATGTCCGGTTTCGTACAAAAAATGTATTTTTAAAATGTGTTGCTGGCAGGTTTCATCTTGCTTGTGGGCATGTGAAGCCCACAAGCATAAACTTCCTGGAGGCAGTGAATGCTGAGCTACCAGCATTTAATGCTCGTTCCCACGCATGCTCAGTTGGTATGGTGCGGAACGCCGTAAACTTCCACGTTGCCATCACAACGGGCATCGTCGTCGGATGTTCCTGTCCCGTTGTGATGGCAATGAAGCTCACAGAAAATGTAAACAGACGGCGTCACTTCTGTCGCCGCCATCTTGCTACACCCCACACTCCTCTATAGTAATGATACGCCGAGAAGGGGGCAAGCGGACATGACGGAACAACGGCATCCGCACTGACTCCTGGGAATAATGGCTCCCAGGAGACAGTGCGCCGCAGGATATGGCAACCATACCCACTCATACCCGCGGGGGTCTGAGACAGGAAACAAGCAAGAAAACAGGGATATACAGGTACCCCCTCTGAAAAAAAAAATCCATTTGACACTGTATGCAATGCAAGAATGCGATGTAGGTTATCTTAACAATTTGTATGGACCTCCACGGAGTTCCACCCAAAAATGGAACTTCCGCTTTAGGGGAAGGTGACCCCCTGACATGCCACATTTGGCATTTCATTTTTGGGAGGGGAGCGGATACCCTCTTGTTAGAGGGTCCCAGCTCCCACTTCCTCCTGGCGCATTGCGGCACCGGAAGGGAGATCACCTCTCCCCCCTCCCTCTCGGCAATCATCATGGACATGTCACAAGTCCCCGATGATTGCTCGGCCAGTCACGGCACATGGTGTGGCTTGTGCATGCGCAGTGCGTGCCCGGCTGTAAAGCCACAGCCGGGCGCTCACAGTTACAATGCCGGTGCTGCAGAGAGGAGGGGGAGATGAGCGGGTCTTCGTTCCCCCGCATCGCTGGACCCTGGGACAGGTAAATGACCGATTATTAAAAGTCAGCAGCTGCAGTATTTGTAGCTGCTGACTTTTCATTTTTTTTAAGCAGAACTCTGCTTTAAGCACTAGCGAACATACACCTTATATATTCTTAACACAGCTGATCAATATTGAAGTGCTTAATCGGCTCTGCTCCAGACAAACATCACAGCATAATAAAATAAACATAGGAAATAATATATAGACATATATGTCGTTAATAAAGAAAAGAAACATTATGGAAAAATAATGTATTTGTCTTAAAAACACACATATACCTATATTTGTTTCCAATAATGGCACATATATATACATGTCCAATGTAAAACACTGGTAAGTAGAAAAAACAAAAAAACAATCAGTGATCAAAAATCATGAAAGATCATCTGTGCAAAAAGGAACATATATATATATATATATATATATATATATATATATATATTCACTTGTAGAGGAGAACCGCACTCTGCTTACAATTTAGTGCCAGCAATCAGGTCTTCCCACCGACCTTGTATATAGAAAAAGAGTCCAAGAGGTTGCTGCACTTAAAAACTTCTTTGCTTTATTTCACAATATCTTCAGGAGAGATTTACAAAGCAAGTATAATCCAAAATCACAGGCAAGAAATGCCTACACAGTTTCAGACATGAGTAGATTCAGATATGGATGGATGGATTACGTCTCGGGCTAGTCAGCTTACGCCCTTGATGTGCTTCAATGGATCTTAGGAAGGGCATAAGCTGACTAGCCCGAGACGTAATCCATCCATCCATCCATATCTGAATCTACTCATGTCTGAAACTGTGTAGGCATTTCTTGCCTGTGATTTTGGGTTATACTTGCTTTGTAAATCTCTCCTGAAGATATTGTGAAATAAAGCAAAGAAGTTTTTAAGTGCAGCAACCTCTTGGACTCTTTTTCTATATATATATATATATATATATATATATATACGGTATATAGAACCATGGAACCAGCAAAAAATAGGTATACTGCAAGTCATAAGGAAAAAATGCCCATAAAAAATGTAAACATTTTAATTTTGATAAATATACACATCAAAATCATGTAAAAAATACACTAATGGTATATATCAGGTTTCATGTATAAAAATCTGACAAAAAATCCAACATATAAATAGAGATCTAGAATGTATTAATACGAACGGGATGTGTCCAAATAAGTACTTACATTCATTATAGTGTGTCACATCCCATTCAAAATTTATTCCAATTGGTATTCTGCTCTGTAATTGAAAGATTCAAAAAAACCTCTCTTTTACATATGTAGCACTAACTCATGGTGGAGCTGCTGGTTTAAGCGGGTCTGTTACCTTCACCTTGCTTCCCTCTGTTTCACCGGCACCGGGTCTAGGGTTCTGTTGAGTTTACTTCTGGACGACACACGCACCAACACTGGAGTACGTTTTCAATGCTTTATTAAACGGACAAACTTTAGGAAGTAGCAGGAAAGAGGCGGAAAAGGAAACTTTCAGGAGAAACTCAAATATTTTCTTGCAGAATCTTAGCGGCAAATGTCCTGGTAGAATTCAGATAATTATATGGAATGCGCTCCCCTTGTGGGACACACTCCTTGCTCGTCTGGATAGGCCTCTCTCACCGGTCTAGCAGCCAGCACGTAGCACGAATCAAAAGTCTCTGCCACAGACTTGTTTGGGGGGTAAATCCATACGACCCTCTGCCACAGGATGTATCAGATTTTCTGTAGTGAAAGTCAGTCACAGTGCCTGAACCTTTAAGCCAAACCGGCAACACTATGCTGTATAGTTACTTCTTTTGGATGCGTCCTCCAGCCGAGTCACCAGGCCCCTCTATAGACCAGCTCACCGTGTGATCTCTCCAAGACGGGTCTTCCCCTGGGTTCTTCTTGGCTGTCCAGCTTCGTCACACAGGACCGACAGCTCAGGACCATTCCTCGGCCGCGGTGGTAGGCCCCAGACAAGCCTCTGGACCCACCCCTGGGCCACTGTATCGTGGGCCTCCCGATCGGAGGACCACGAGGTAGCTCCTTAACGCATACCTGTCGGCCAGGAGTCCCGACACAGTAACAGTAACTCTCAAGCCTGAGAGTAAGCATTTGAGTTTCTCATAACTTTAGATAGGCAAAGAGAGAGAGAAAGGACAGTTTAAAGACAATATGAGACTTATATCTTATAAAACATTATGTTCACAGCCGCGAACAAAACCACAATATAATTGTACACAACCTCCCTAACTAACTAGCTGAAAAGCCTCCCAGCTCTACATATGATCCGATGATCCCTGAAAAAGAAACATAGTTAAGCACACATATATACATCCGGCGCAACACCAGGAGCAAAGCCTCATTTAAAATGAGACTCTCTTCCTATGATTTATATTAGAAAAAATATATACTTTTGGAGTCCATCCCTGCATAAGAACTTTTCTTATAAAAGAAATCCGGCTAGCAAACAGAAGTCCTTGGATTTAAACATAGAACAGGATCTGTAGATCTTGACCATGCAGATCTCTTTACCCTGTCGCTATCTAACTAGGTAACTTCAAAGTGATAGTGTCCATAATTACCAGTAAAACCGAGGATCTGGTAAAGTCACATATTTTCCTTCTTTATCCACAGTGGTAATAAAATATACAGCATTGTCCTTTCCCGGTCTGCAGATTACCACTTTATCAGCATAGATGTGCCGTCCATAGTTCCAATGCACAAAGCATCCGTCGAAGCTCTTGCGACATGGTTTCAAATAAGTCATCATCCCCGGAAAGATCCGACATGGATTCTATTTCCGAGTCTCTCAATTCTTCCGCTGGCAAATACTTATTTACAGTCCCCAACAGTGGCTTACCCGTTCCAGACGTAGACTCTGGTAGCTCGGGTTCAGGTTACCTCTGGGGTAGGCCTCAACCACGGCCGCAGGAAGCCTTCACATAGCCCACCTTCTTCTGAGTAGGCACCATAGGAGTAGGTGTAGTGGACTCAGGAATCAAAGCAATGTCTCCTGATGAGACAGCAGCAGCAGTGTCTCTTTCTGAAACATTGTCGGTAGCAACATGCAAAGTGGCGGCCCGTGGCTCTCTCTCTGTAGCGGTAGCAGCTTCCACTGTAGCGATACCTGTCACCCAATCCATCCGATAGGCATGGGGCGGCATGGTAGGCGGCTCCACCACAAACAAGTACTCTCCACACTGCGGACATCGGCCGAATGGACGAAGATGCACGGCCAATCCTCCACATCAATGGCAGGTCATGCCCAGTCCCTCAACATCTCCCGAGGTATACAGGACAAACCTCCTCTGCAGCTTCATTTGAACTCCAGTATCTGTGGGCAGAGTTCCAGATTGCACAGTATTCATCACGGTGCTTGCAGGGAACACTCTGGGTCCCACAACCGATTGCAACGCCGGAAAAGACATGGCCACACTCTGCTCTTTTCAGCACGATCACGAGGCTTCTCCTCTCCTCTGGCGCCAAGCACAATACACGCGTCCCACGCGGTAGCAAGTAGGGTAACTCCTCCCACTTGTTCTTTCAGTCACGTAGCTCCTGGGCCTTTTTCTGGTGCCCAGTGTCTACGCACTCAAAAGCAAAATCCTGCAGTTTAACCTTTCCTCTTCCTGAAAAATTTTTTCTCAAAGTCCAGCTCTCTCTCTGTAAACTCCCGGTAAAACACTCCACTGGGTTGCAATAATTGACGGTCAACAAATCCCGGACGACGCCCCCACATGTAGCACTAAAAAAACCTCTCTTTTACATATGTAGCACTAACTCACGGTGGAGCTGCTGGTTTAAGCAGGTCTGTTACCTTCACCTTGCTTCCCTCTGTTTCACCGGGTCTAAGGTTCCGTTAAGTTTACTTCTGGACGACACATGCACCAACACTGTAGTACGTTTTCAATGCTTTATTAAACGGACAAACTTTAGGAAGTAGCAGGAAAGAGGCGGAAAAGGAAACTTTCAGGGGAAACGCAAATATTTTCTTGCAGAATCTTAGCAGCAAATGTCCTGGTAGAATTCAGATAATTATATGGAATGCGCTCCCCTTGTGGGACACACTCCTTGCTCGTCTGGATAGGCCTCTCTCACTGGTCTAGCAGCCAGCACGCAGCACGAATCAAAAGTCTCTGCCACAGACTTGTTTGGGGGGTAAATCCATACGATCCTCTGCCACAGAATGTATCAGATTTTCTGTAGTGAAAGTCAGTCACAGTGCCTGAACCTTTAAGCCGAACCGGCAACACTATGCTGTATAGTTACTTCTTTTGGCTACGTCCTCCAGCCGAGTCACCAGGCCCCTCTATAGACCAGCTCACCGCGTGATCTCTCTAAGACGGGTCCTCCCCTGGAATCTCCTCGGTTGTCCAGCTTCGTCACACATTCCTCAGCCGCGGTGGTAGACCCCAGACAAGCCTCTGGACCCACCCCTGCGCCGCTGTATCGTGGGCCTCCCAATCGGAGGACCACGAGGTAGCTCCTTAACGTATACCTGTTGGCCAGGAGGGCCAGCAGGTGGCTGTAAAACAAACCCTAGAACATGGCGTCTGTCCCATAAATACCCTCTTCCCAGAATGCAACTCAGAGGACCACCTCCACCGAGCTTGTCTCCGAGACAGAGGAGCATCTATACACTTCGACACGTTTCCTTTCCAACACTGACCAGTAGCAACAGGGACACCCACCGGTCAGCACGGAGCACACACAACGTCAGCCAAGCTGGAACAGAGGTGAACCTTCCTAACACACTATTTACTAAATTTACCAAACCTGCGGTAGATTGTAAATCTACCAGCGCTACACATAGGAGGCAAAAAACATCTCCCCCACTGGTGTTTTTATTTTTTTCTATGATTTGAACCTTAACCAAGGATAAATCACCATTTTGTATGTGATTGAAGTGACGGGCAACATTAGTAGATTTGTTGCCCCTAATGTCACCCAAATGTTCCCTAAATCTATCCTTGAGTTTACGAACAGTTCTACCCACATATTGTTTGGAACAGGCACCACATGTTATGACATAAATTATATAAAATGTGTTGCAGTTAAAAATGTGTTAATTTTAAAAATTCTATCATCACTTGAATGTATATCCTGTCCTGGCAATATGTGGGAACAACAAAGGCAATCAGAAGAGCCACATTTAAAGTTTTAAAATGTAGCCAAGTAGGTGATTGCGTGCATACACTATCAGATTAAAACAGACTGGGTGCTAAATAGTTGTCCTAAGATTTGGCTCTTCTAGCTACAAAGTCAATACCACCATCTAAAATTTGTGAACATACAGAATCATTAGAAAATGATGGTAAGTATTTTTGCAGTATATGCTTAATCTGTTTATACTCAAAACTATATGAAATTACTAAGGAAGGTTTATTACTCTTATTGGCTTTTTTCATGTACTTTTATTATGTAATAATTAATTTCTATTCTTGTTAAGAACAATGGAATACGCCCTATCTAGATATCACTTGGGATATCCTCTAGACAGGAATCTCTCATACATAAATGAAGATTCTTTTTCAAAATCTAACTGAAAACTACAAATTTTGTGCAGCCTGAGAAACTGTCCTACTGGGATTCCCTTTAAAGTGTGTTTTGGATGACTCGATCCAGCCAATAAAACACTGTTTCCTGCTAGTGGCCTTCTATATAGCTGAGCGGAGACTACATAAATGCTACCACTCAAATGTACATCAAGAAGGGAAATCACATTCTCAAATCTCAAATTGCACTGATTGTCATTCAGATATGCTAAAAAAGCAGTGAGATCTACATCCCTCTTGCAGACAAAAATGAGAGTGCGAACAGCCCAAAGGGATTCTTCAAGGAGGAACAACTGTTTTTTTAGCAAAAATAATAATTACTTTATTATAAATAATTCCACCATATAGAAAATTAAAAAAATAGAAGATACCTCCACCATATAATAATATAACCTGATAAAGTTATCAAAACATGGTTAGCAAATACCAGTCACACATTCATTCAACCCAATCAAATAGAACGGATTGAATTACAAGCTTACCTTTTCCCTGTACACATCAATATTGGTCTGGGTAAACAAAGGGAATTCAATCCCTGACACTTTCTTGTCTGTATCTCCTGTTATATTGCCACGGTTCAGGCTTCAGTTTGAGATTATATATGTGCTGACAGTGTTAATATTTATATGGAGAAATAACCACTGGATAATCTCATATGGAATATGAACTCCCTCTGAAAGTATTCCCTTTATCTCATTACTTTTTGTTTTTTACTCTGCGGTCCTCACTCACAGATCTTTGGAAAGTGATATTCATCTATACCATACAGAAACTTTCAGCTGTGGAAATCCCATTCAGATCCATGACTAAATAAAGTGCTGATCAAATTGGCCAATGTTTGTGTTCATACACACTACAACTATTTGTGGACATCTTATCTGTTGTACCCGGAATTAACCACTAATCAGCTGATTTCTGTTTGATTGGGTTGGATGAATGTGTGACTGGTATTTGCTAACCATGTTCTGATAACGTTATCAGGTTATATTATTATATGGTGGAGGTATCTTCTATTTTTTAAATTTTCTATATGGTGGAATTATTTATAATAACGTAATTATTTTTTTTGCTAAAAAAACTGTTTTTGTTCCTCCTTGAAGAATCCCTTTTAGCCCTTTTTCTATATGCATCTATCTTGATTCAGAGGAACACACCTAATGCCCCGTACACACGGTCGGATTTTCCGATGGAAAATGTGTGATAGGACCTTGTTGTCAGAAATTCCGACCATGTGTAGGTTCCATCACACATTTTCCAGTGGATTTTCCGACACACAAAGTTTGAGAGCAGGCTATAAAATTTTCCTACAACAAAATCCGTTGTTGGAATTTCCGATCGTGTGTACACAAATCCGACGCAAAAAGTGCCACGCATGCTCAGAATAAATAGAGAGATGAAAGCTATTGGCTACCGCCCCATTTTTAGTCCCGACGTATGTGTTTTACGTCACCGCGTTCAGAATGATCGGATTTTCCGACAACTTTGTTCAACCGTGTGTATGCAAGACAAGTTTGAGCCAACATCCGTCGGAAAAAATCCTAGGATTTTGTTGTCGGAATGTCCGATCAATGTCCGACCGTGTGTACGGGGCATAACTCGAATTAAATTATATACAATTAGGTGAATGGTTACATTTGGGCATTGTAGATTTTTTTGTATTTCATTAACTATTTATTCTACCTTGCGTAAGTCCATATATTAGGGTGATCATTCATGACAATTCTTTAGTTTTTTCGGTAAAAATTAGATAGTCTATATAGTTTAAATATGAAATAATGTGATTCCTGAAGTGGTTCATATCTCCAAAGACGTGGGACCGCTCCCACCAACCTATAAATAGGTTGGCAAGTGAGGGAGAAAATTTGGCTCCCATCGCAGCCCTTCACCTCTGGAGATAATGAATTCCATCAAAAACAAAATAGTTGTGAGTCAATAAAAAATCTAAAGTCTCCTAAATGAAACCACATAATTCCAATGACAAATCAGTGCAATGTTAAAGATGAAGAGGAAAGTATTTGCCAATGTGTGTGGTATGGAGGAATACAGACTGGACACATCACATGTAATCCAGATATAGTTCTCACACCATCAAGTTTGTACATAACTGACAACAAATGATTAGTGTCCCTCCAATAGCTGGGTAAACTAAATACTCATGGCTGAAGTTGTCCACCCATCCATTGTCCCTAAAGTTCACAAGGGCCTTGATCCACTATGTGGCAGACCCAAAACTATTGGTCTGCCACATAGTGGACCAAGGCTCTTGTGAACTTTAGGGAGATGATGGAAAATTGGTACAATAGGAAAGTCTAGAATTAATGCTCGTGCTTCTTTGGGAGTGAATGCCCCTAAACTTGCCCCTTTGTTAATCAAGTTTATTAAGATATTTTTATATTTATCTGTGGGGTTGCTTTTAAGTGGAACATAGGTATCTGTGTCCCTTAACTGTCTAAGGGCCTCATCCCTATATGTAATAGTGTCTAAAACAACCACCAATCCCCCCTTGTCCGCATTGCGGATCATAATGATTTTATCTTCCATAAGGTTGTTCAAAGAGGATCTTTCTAGGCAGGAGAGATTGTCTCCTTCAATTCGAGATTGAAATGAAGCATGTGTAGCTAAATCAAACAGATCTCTCTCTACCAATTTATGGAATTTATCCATGTCCGGATTGCGGGACTGTATTGGATAAAAATCTCATGGCACATGGAACTCTCCAGGTGCCTCCACAATCAGTCCCGCATCCAGGCATGTGAAACTGTTCAAACTCAAGATCCTCCATATCAATAATTGCACAATTCTCTCTAAAGGACAAAACACTTGTATCAACAGGACATTCAATAGTAAAAATATAATTTCTTGTATATCATCATCTTCATTGAAATAATGTCGACAAACAGTTAAGTTACAAATACATTTATTAATGTCCAATATGGTATTAAATGGATCAAAATGTGAATGAGTACAAAAGTTCAAGCCATGGATAAAAGGGAGGTTTCTTCATCTGTTAACACTCCTCTGTGTGACACATTTATCACATTGTTGTAAGTACTTACTTCTTCTGAGCTCTGAGGGCATAACATGCCTGAGTAGAATCGTCTATGTTCCCCCTTCTTGTTTTTTTGTGATGAAACTTTTTGCTGTTGAACTTGTGTTGTTCATTTTTTGAGGACACAGGTGTACTTGCCTCATTGGTGACACCGGAAGCTCCAGATTAATCAGAAGAACCATCAGACACCGCAAGAGTGTTGTCCATAATGTCTGGTTCTGTGTTAGAGAAGCTAACCGGTTTCTTGTGTGAATTGTCAAAATGACCCAAAGGACGTGTTTTCTTCCAAACATAAACATTATTAAGTTCATTGTCCAATTTATCGCAAAGGAGCTTCTCTTTCTTTCCAGCAATAATGTCCGTCTCAATTTTGTTGACTTTTTCATTGAGTTGTTGATCCAACACAGCAAATTGGGTTACATGTTGCAACTGAAAAATCTCCTGTTGTAAAGCAGTAATCTCATCCTGTAGATTTTCCAATTCGCTGGTCTTATAAGCAATGATCAAATTCATCAAATCAACAGAACAATTGGAAAGAATATCATTCCACTGTTTGATTTTTCACCTCTTACTGTATGTAAAAGAGAGTTTTTTTATCTATAAATTACAGAGCAGAATACCTAATGGATTAAATTTCGAATGGGATGTGACACACTATTAAGAATGATAGTACTTATTTGGACACATAACATCCATATTAATACATTCTAGTTCTCTATCTATATGTTGCATTTTTTGTCATATTTTATACATGAAGGCTGATATATACCATTAGTGTATTTTTTACATGGCTTTGATGTGTATATTTATTAATATTAAAATGTTTACTTCTGTTTTTTCTGCAGTCTTTATGCAACATGTTTTCTATGCATTTTTATGTGCATTTTTTCCTTGCGACTTCTGTTATACCTATTTTTGCTGGTTCCATTGTTATATATATATATATATATATATATATATATATATATATATATATATATATATATGTTGTTCCTTTTTTGTACAGATGATCTTTCAGGATTTTTGATCATTGATCGTTTATCATTTCTACTTACCAGTGTTTTACATGGACATGTACATATATGTGCCATTAATGGAACCGGATATAGGTATACATGTGTTTTTAAGACAAATACTAATATTTTTTCCATAATGTTTCTTTTCTTTATTAACAATTAACAATATGTCTATATATTATTGTCTGTTTGTCTGGAGCAGAGCCAATTAAGCACTTCAATATTATTCAGCTGTGTTAAGAATATATAAGGTGTATGTTCACTAGTGCTTAAGGGTTACTAAGCAAAAAAATTTGTGAAACGTGTCAATCATGCTCCCCTCTGTTACGTCATGATGCTGCTGTCTTTGTAAACATTTTCGACGTTGGATGCTTTTAATACAATTAAATGTTTTCCTTATTCTTGGAGTGCGGTCATTCACTTTTGCCTTTGAATCAGCATTCTATAATGGGACTGTCGGTTACCTGTCAGAAACCATGAAATCAGGCCGAGACAGAAGTACAGTTAAATCACACTTGTTTAATAATGAAAGTAAAAATAACAAACGTAGTCAAAACATAGCCAAAGTTCAGTAACCAGGACAGATAGTAAGCCAAGCCAGAAGTCAGGGATAAATGTAGTGGAACAGCAAGCAGGATCTGCAGCTAGAAGGGATGTCAGCAAAGCAAGTCTTGACCAGGATCACAGGAGATATAAAACAGGGGGGAGTGGAGCACTCACATTGCCACATCCGTCAATTGGAGAGGAGAAAAAAAGGGATACTCAAAGAGTAGCCTAGAATTGGAATTTAAAGGCATGGAAACAATAGAGAAGTAGAAAAAATAGGTAATATTTATTGAAAAAATTAATTACATAGTATCTACACAGTATTCACAAGCATTAAAAATCATATAAGATGATACAGTTTGTACAATGAGCCCTTGTGCATCTATGCGTTTCGCCCTGAGGCTTCTTCAGAACACGATCAAGGTTCAAAGAGATGGCACAAAGAAAAAAGAGAACGAATCTCACTGTCTTCTTTTCCAATTGAGCCTCATGTACAAATATCCAGAACATTTTTGATAATATTCAATGTATGGACTATTCTCAAACGGTTGCGAAAAATTACCGGAATGCTACTAAATCTATTAGTAGCCAGGGATCGAATGCTATTTAAACAGGGGCATAGGGCATCTTGCAAAGAAAAGGATCATATTCAAAGGTCCAAAGTCCAATAAAGGAAGACACAGATGGAACTACAAAAATACTTGGGAGGTATACCACGTCCCAAATGCGCATCAAGCCCGCAGAGGAGTAGTAGATGCATACACGTGATGAACGATAGCCCCTGGGAGACAGCCTGGTACTGTGCATAAATATTACCTATTTTTTCTACTTCTCCATTGTTTCCATGCCTTTAAAGTCCGATTCTAGGCTACTCTTTGAGTATCCCTTTTTTTTTCCTCAGGATCACAGGAGATCGTTTCTGTGATGTTGACCAAGGCAAAGGCAAAGCTCCTCTGGACTGGATGGCTTAAGTAGGCATGACTGACGAGCAGGATATCATCAACAGCTGATTAACTTTGGAGAGAGATGGGAGCTGGCAATTAGCCGACAGCTGTGCGGCCAGCTCAGAGAAGGATGGGCTGAGCCCAGCCCTGACAGTACCCCATCCTCAACGACCCCTCCCCCTCAGAGGACCACCAGGCTTAAGGAGAAAACGTCTATTGAAATCACGGAGGACGACAAGGGCATGTACGTCCGAGGATGAGACCCAAGAGCGTTCCTCTGGACCGTACCATTTCCAATGCACCAGATACTGTATGCACCCACAGAACCTATGGGAGTCAACAATGGACTGTTCTTCATACTCCTCATGGTTCTCAACCTTTACAGGGTGAAGACGTGGCACCGAGGTGGTAAAGCGGTTGCAGACCAAAGTTTTTATTAAGGAGACATGAAATACATTTAAAATATGCATATTAGAAGGAAGGTTTAATGTGTAAGCTACTGGGTTAATCCTGCAAAGAATACGGAAAGACCCAATAAACTGAGGTGCGAACTTCAGTGACCGAACACGAAGTCGGAGGTTGCGAGATGAAAGCCAGACCCTGTCCCCAACCTGGTAGGAAGGCGCAGGCAGGCATCTGCAGTCAGCATGGAGTCTGTACCTATCATTTGCATGACGCAAAGCCTCCTGGACTTGTGCCCAAGTGGAACGAAGACCACGGAGATGCTCCTCTAATCCAGGAATACTCTGCGGAACAAACGAGTCAGGCAACATGGGAGGTTGGAACCATAGTTCACCATAAAAGAGGACAAGCAGGAAGCAAAATTCAAGGCACTGTTGTGAGCAAAATCTGCCCACTGTAATAGGTCTGACCAGTTGTTATAATGGTCAGAAATATAGCAACGTAGGAATTGCTCCAAGGACTGATTGGCTCGTTCTGCGGCCCCATTAGACTGCGAGTGATACGCAGAGGAAAAAACAGGCTAAATTACCAAATGTGCAGAAAAGGTTTGCCAGAAGCGGGACACAAACTGACTACCCCTGTCCGAGACAATCACCTTGGGTAGCCCATGTAAGCAAAAGATCTCCTGAGCAAAAATGGAGGCCAGTTCCTTAGAAGTGGGCAACTTCTTAAGTGGAATACAATGACACATCTTTGAGAACCAGTCAACCACCAAAAGGATAACTGCGTTGCCCTGGGAGTTGGGTGACTCCACAATGAAATCCATAGACAGGTGGGTCCAGGGCATCTCTCCATTGGGTATAGGTTGTAGGAGGCCCACTGGAAGGTGTCGTGGAGTCTTACTATGAGCACACACAGAACAGGCAGCTACGAAGGCAGTTACATCAGCACATAGACTAGGCCACCAGAATTGTTGGGAAATGGCCCAAACTAGTTTATTCTATTCAGGGTGGCCAGCTGCCTTGGGACAATGGTAAGTCTGGAGCACGGCAGTACGGAGACTCTCTGGGACAAAGCAGCGGTCACAAGGTTTCTCAGAAGGAGCATCGACCTGAGCAGCAATAATTTTGTCACCCAAAGGAGAAGTGAGAACCGTAGACAGAATACAATCAGGAGGAATTGTAGGAACCGGAACGACTCCAACTTGGAAGTGGAGAAAAATTGATGTCACAGTCCCATTATGCCCCGGGACTGTGACATCATAAAGGGGCGGGGTCACCAGGTGACATCACACGGTGACCCCGCCCCATACCTATATAAGTCATCACGCACCGCTTACACAGCATTACAGTGGGAGAGAGCACTGTGTCAACATCGGAAAAAGAGAAGAAGGAACAAGACGGCGGAGAAGACCGGGCCACCGCTAGCAAGAGAGCTGCAAAAGAGCAGAAGATAGCGGAGGAGCCCGGCACAAGAACCAGAGAGCAGGAGAAGAACCGGACACCGGGAGAAGAGGCCGGAGAGCGGGAGAAGAACAGGACACCGGAAGAAGAGGCCGGAGAGAGCGGAGAAGTCAGAACAAGACCCCCAAAGTCGGATGAATACCCCCGGAGCTGCCTAATAAACTACTTTTAAAACCTGTGTAGAATTTTTTAAATTCCACCAATGCACGGCCATGCCCCGACATGTTTCGTCACACCTGTGACTTACTCATGGGATAGCTATCCCATGAGTAAGTCACAGGTGTGACGAAACATGTCGGGCGTGGCCGTGCATTGGTGGACACCAGGGACGAGTGACGCGAAGAGAGACGAGCGTCGCGGTTCAGCCTACCAGGGAAGGGGACCTGTCAGAGCGGCTGGGCAAGCGAGGAGTGGGTGAGATAAGCAAACAGACGCCTGCATACCTCGGGTCCGCCGTGACCACAGCCCCTAACGAGTATTATCCAAGTTGTTGTGCTGTGCATTGGAGTGCACTGTGCTGTGGAATTTTTGAATTTTAAAAGTGTGAGTTTAACCATTGAAGATTTGGCATGTGTGTTTTTCATTAAATTGGTTGTACGAATTACACTATTGGAGCATTTTTTTTATTCACATGTGTAACGGATTGTGCACTTATATTTGGATGGATGGCTTGTCGCTATAATCCTTTTTGTTTGGAAACAATAAGCTTTGCAGCCTTACACGCAAGTGGAGGCATTTGGAGCTGGTGAGTGAGTTTTTCATTGGGAGTGGGTCCAGTTAACACTCGGGTGTGGTGGAAGTTTGAAAGACTTTATCACAAAAACCAAACGAACATTTTTTCTGTTAATGCTGTTTTTTGTCTTGGAGTAGATTCTTGCAAAATAATGAGTTGCAGTGAATTTTTTGCATAATTTGTTTTGTATAATTTCTTGTATAACTCGTTATATGATTTTCACTTATCACCTGGTGTTCACTATATATATATAATCATTTATAATCTATTTACACTTGATTAGGTGTATAATTAGTTGAGTTAAGGAGTCACTGTAAGGGTGTAATTATTTGTTTTGAAGTAAGCGCCACTGTTTTATTCCACGTGTTGTTCACATATATTGTACACATTACAGAAGAAAACACTTTATTTAATTTTTCATTTAATGTGGCAGCTATAGTTAGGTATCTGCATCAACACTTTTTCACAAAATAGTTTTGTGTACACTCCGAGGCGCAGTGGTGGGGAACAAGGTATAGGTGGGCATTGATACTTTGTAGACCAATTGGGGGTAGAAACTATACTAAGCTGACAGCGGGAAACACTTTCCTTCATTATAAAAGCTGTCATCACCCCCAATGGCTTAATAATATTCCCAAAAGCCAATTCTGTAGACCTAAAAATAACTGTCCTAGAGAAATAGATTTTGACATTCAGAGTGAAATCTTTGACCTGCTATATTAGATAGACCAATGTTTTTGCGTATAGAAAAGCCCCCAGCATTAAAAGCAAACTGGCACCCAGTAGACTTCAAAATAGACCCCCACCACTGGGGCGCTCTCTCCTCACTTTCCTGGCCATAATTGGCATGTACCAATGCCATAAGCCCCTCTGCAAAACCCGTTGGTTCGTTCAGCATGGACAAAAGGAATTCCATGTCAAAGGCAA
The DNA here is from genome assembly GCA_037952925.1 of Lithobates clamitans. NCBI lineage: Eukaryota > Metazoa > Chordata > Amphibia > Anura > Ranidae > Lithobates > Lithobates clamitans. The sequence goes on from JBBGZY010000203.1 coordinate 850,198, forward strand.
GACCTATCCTATAAAGGAGTTCCACACATGTTCATCTGACTATGTAGTCTATTGCCTTACATGTCCATGTGGTCTTTTCTATGTTGGTCAGACCATAAGGACACTACGCAATCGGTTTGCATTGCTGTTTTATTACCGAGGGCAGAGACATACATAGTGTACCCAAACATTTTCTAGAACACCGCAATAAGTCAACTGAAGTTCTGAGTCATTGAGGCTATATCTAGAGATCTCCCCCTGGCTGAGTGATTCCGCAAGCTGTGCCACAGGGAGACCTACTGCATTTATTCTTTGGATGTTCTGTCTCCTGGTAGATTGAATGAGGAATTAGAAATTAATACGCTGCTTCAATCGTCACCTTTTTGGTTTTGAAAAATAATTTCTTCCTTTATGCTTTCAGGTACAGAAACATCTCCATATGTACACATAGTCGGGAGAATCATGTAATGCACCTGTAAATGTCAGTTCACATAGTCAATCCATACACATAACTATACTATGTACAATGGTGTTTTTTCTGCTACATTATGTCATTCCATCACAAGGTACAGTTGTTCTTCTTCATTATCTTCAGTGTCCCCTTGGACATACAGTGCCTTGAAAAAGTATTCATCCCTTAGAATGTTCCACATTTTGTCATGTTACAACCAAAAATGTAAATGTATTTTGTTGGGATTTTATGTGACAGACCAACACAAAGTGGCACATAATTGTGAAGTGGAAGGAAAATGATAAATGGTTTTCAATTTTTTTATAAATATGTGAAAAGTGTGGCATGCATTTGTATTCAGCCACCTTTACTTAGATACCCCTAACTAAAATCTAGTGGAACCAATTGCCTTCAGAAGTCACCTAATAATAAATAGAGTCTACCTGTGTGTAATCTCAGTATAAATACAGCTGTTCTGTGAAGCCCTTAGAGGTTTGTTAGACAATCTTAGTGAGCAAACCGCATCAAAAAGGCCAAGGAACACACCAGACAGGTCAGGGATAAAGTTGTGAAGAAGTATAAAGCAGGGTTAGGTTATAAAAAATATCCAAAGCTTTGAACATCTCACAGAGTACTGTTCAATCCATCATCCGAAAATGGAAAGAGTATTGCACAACTGCAAACCTACCAAGACATGGCCGTCCACCTAAACTGACAGGCCAGGCAAGGAGAGCATTCATCAGAGAAGCAGCCAAGAGGTCCATGGTAACTCTGGAGGAGCTTCAGAGAGCTCACGTGGGAGAAGCTGTCCACAGGACAACTATTAGTCATGCACTCCACAAATCTGGCCTTTATGGAACAGTGGCAAGAAGAAAGGCATTGTTGAAAGAAAGCCATAAGATGTCCCATTTGCAGTTTGCGAGAAGCCATGTGGGGGACACAGCAAACATGTAGAAGAAGGTGCTCTGGTCAGTTGAGACCAAAAGACCAAAAAGCAAAATGCTATGTGTGGCAGAAAACGAACACTGCACATAACCCTGAACACACCATCCCCACCGTGAAACATGGTCGTGGTAGCATCATGTTGTGGGGACGCTTTTCTTCAGCAGGGACAAGGAAGCTGGTCAGAGTTGATGGGAAGCTGGTCAGAGTTGATGGGAAGATGGATGGAGCCAAATATAGAGCAATCTTAGAAGAAAACCTGTTAGAGTCTCCAAAAGACTTGAGACTGGGGCAGAGGTTCACCTTCCAGCAGGACAACGACCCTAAACATACAGCCAGAGCCACAATGGAATGGTTTAGATCAAAGCATATTCATGTGTTAGAATGACCCAGACAAAGCCCAGACCTAAATCCAATTGAGAATCTGTGGCAGGACTTGAAAATTGCTGTTCACAGACGCTCTCCATCCAATCTGACAGAGCTTGAGATATTTTGCAAAGAAGAATGGGCAAAAATGTCCCTCTCTAGATGTGCAAAGCTGGTAGAGACATCCCCAAAAAGACTTGTAGCTGTAATTGCAGTGAAAAGGGGATCTACAAAGTAAAGACTCAGGGGGTCTGAATACAAATGCTCCCCACACTTTTCAGAAATGTATTTGTAAAAAAAATTGAAACTCATTCATCATTTTCTTCCACTTCAAAATTATGTGCCACTTTGTGTTGGTCTATCATATAAACTCCCAATAAAATACATTTAAGTTTTTGGTTGTAACATGACAAAATGTTGAAAATTTTAAGGGGTATGAATAATTTTTCAAGGCATTGTACAGTATACGGACATTTGTTATACACACATATATAAATACATATCAAGTTTTTATATTTATGTGTGCTACTTCTCTCAAGGTGTCTGACATGTGTGGGATCTCATATATATATATATATATATATATATATATATATATATATATATATATATATATATATATATATACAGTATCTCACAAAAGTGAGTACACATCTTACATTTTTGTAAATATTTTCTTCTATCTCTTCATGTGACAACACTGAAGAAATTATACTTTTCAACAATGTAAAGTAGTGAGTGTCCAGCTTGTATAACAGTGTAAATGTGTTGTCCCCTCAAAATAACTCAACACACAGCCATTGATGTTTAAACCGCTGTCAACAAAAGTGAGTACACCCCTAAGTAAACATGTCCAAACTGGGCCCAATTAGCCATTTTTCCTCCCCGGTGTCATGTGACTCATTAGTGTTACAATGTTTCAGGTGTGAATGGGGAGCAGGTGTGTTAAATTTGGTGTTATCGCTCTCACTCTCACATACTGGTCACTGGAAGTTCAACATGGCACCTCATGGCAAAGAACTCTCTAATAATCTGAAAAAAGAATTGTTGCTCTACATAAAGATGGCCTAGGCTATAAGAAGATTGCCAAAACCCTGAAACTGAGCTGCAGCATAATGGCCACACAAAATATTGACACTTTTGGCCCAATTTGGACATTTCCACTTAGGGGTGTACTCACTTTTGTTGCCAGCGGTTTAGACATTAATGGCTGTGTGTTGAGTTATTTTGAGGGGACAGCAAATTTACACTGTTATACAAGCTGTACACTCACTACTTTACATTGTAGCAAAGTGTCATTTCTTCAGTGTTGTCACATGAAAAGATAGAATAAAATATTTACAAAAATGTGAGGGGTGTACTCACTTTTGTGAGATATTGTGTATATATATATATATATATATATATATATATATATATATATACATACTTCAGTCCAGCCGGTGGCCAGCTGTGCATGTCTATCACCACTTAGAAAGCTGGCCCCCTGCCTTATGTATTGAATGCTGACACATGTAGTCCATACATTTTATGTTACTATTATTACCATAGGGAATGCTGGTATTTGTAGTCCTTCTGTTTTTGGATGTTTTATGTTTATCAACTTGCAGATAGCTGGCTCCTTGCCCTACGTATCAAATGTTGGTATTTGCGGTCCATATACTTCATGTTATCATTATCTTCTTTTTTTTTTTTTTCCACAGGACATTTATTAAAGCTTGTTGTAATACAATAACTGCATTCAATACTATTCGGAAACATATATCCATAACAAAAGGGGTTACATTTAACATCTAGCTTAGGCAAAAAATCTATAGTCAGATAGTTGAGTAAGTAACAATTGGAGTTTATGAATATGGTATAAACATATTCAGAGGGGATAAGGTAAGGGGAGGGGAGAGGGTTAAGGGGGGGGGGTGAAAGGGGGGGGGGGAGAGATAGGTGTGGAGTATGGTGGTGAGTGTCCCTCCAAAATGTGTGGAAAGTAACATTTAGTAGGTTTATCAGACAGGTTGAGAGGTTTGTGATTTCGTTAACAAGCTTTAGGGGAGAACTTAGGTGGTGGTGAGACATAATACAACTTTCCTTGTCGACAGTTCAATGAGACAGCAGTCTGTTACATAAAGTATATTAATTATTGAGTGAGTAATATTCAGGGGAGTATAAGAATAACAACCATGGTTGCCAGGTACTGTTAAAGTTTGTGCTGTTTACGTTCTTCATGGCAGCGATTTCCTCCATTTTGTAAATGTAGTTACTCTTTCTAACCAGTCTTTAATGTTGGGTACATGTGTGGTCTTCCAATGAAGGGGGATAAGTGTTTTGGCAGCTAGTAGTAGGTGTCTGGAAAGAGACTTCTTGTATTTACTTATGGTGAGTTTGCTCACATTGATCAAACATGTGGCTGCAGTGAATTCAAGCGTGGTTTCTGTTATGAATTTAATCCATTTTATAACTGCCTCCCAAAAATCATGGAGTGGTGGGCAATCCCACCAGATGTGGAGGAAGGTGCCGACTTCATTCCCGCAACGCCAGCAGATGTCTGAAAATGTGGGGGACCATCTCCTGGCTTTGTGTGGCGTGATATACCATTGGGTAAGGATTTTATAAGAGGTCTCCTGATATTTAGTGCTTAAGGAGCATTTATGTGTCATGATGCAGGCATTCTCCCATTGTTTAGTTGAAATCTTGGTATTTAAGTCTTTTTCCCACTTTTCTCTGTGTTTTGTGTCATCTGTGTGCTGGGCTTGGTTTAACCAGAGGTAGGCTAGAGAAGTGGTATTAGCTATTGGTGATCTTTTAAAGCATAGATTTTCAAGAGGGAGTAATGGTAGGCTGTATGGCGTTCTATATTTGCTATTTAACAGGAAATCCTTTAATTTGCATATAGAGCCACAAGCCAGGAGATGGTCCGTCCCATTCTGCTTGTAGGGTGTCCAGGGTTTTGACCCTAGAATCCGTTAAGCATTGGGAGGCTGTGCGAGTCAGCATGTTCCTCAGGTGTAAGCCTGGGGTAAAGTCGGGGTTGTTAGTGACTGGTGTCAGTGGGCCGGGTATTGAGGCCAGTTTGTGGGTGCCTGCCACATTATGCCAGATGTCAAGTGTGTTTGCCACTAAGGGGTGATTTAGTTTCTTTTTTTTTTTTTTTTTGAGTTTAAAATAAAGTTTTTTGAAGTATCAAGAAAATACATCAGGCAGAAAAAAGAGCAAAATGCTCAACGTATACATGGTGTAATAGTAGCACAGCGATTATAATGAATGACTACATCAATCCGTCAAAATCCCTTTCCTTATTAAAGTAAACAGACTCTACGGTGTCAAGAATTCTCGTCACCAGAGCCCAGAGCCCCATCCGGGAACTAACTGCTCTGGTGAACTGGGAATCCCCAAACCCGCATCACTACACAAAGTGATGATATGCTGAGAAAAAAGGAAAAAAAAGGAGCTTATATCTACAAGATAGTTGAATAACACAGTAATATCATAATAAAACGAACAACAATTTGTCAAAGAAGCGACAGGGTGGGTTGAGCTCTCAGGGCAGATTGAACCGAAATCGGTTAACCAGAGCTGGTATATACTATGCTTAAGGATCAGAAAAAACAATGCCCTGGGATCTACCCCGAGAACAACCCTTAGGCTACTGACATAATTCTTAGTGAATACCGAGAGCCGGAAGAAACAGTACTCATAAAAATAATGTGCTGAAGAGTGAAAGGAGGAAAGATAGAAGGGGAAAGAAACAGAAGAGGTAGGAGGAGACAAAGTAAAGATCTCATCATAGAGGATAAGGGGAAGGAGGTGCACAGGAGACCACCATGAGAGGGAAACTGGAAACCGTCCCAGGGAGGAACCGCACACATGAACTACCGATCATGCATACAGGGGACGTCCAATGAGAGTAGCTCAAGGTTTCCAAATGATTTTGAATTTGTCTAGGGTATCCAGAGTAGTATTGGAGATCTTTTCTTGCAGCATAATCCAATAAATTTTTTGTTTAGCTAACCGAATGGATACTTTCGGTGACTTCCAGGACCGGGTGATAGTCATTTTGGCTCCCAAGAGAATAAACCGAATCAACTTCTGAGTATGCTTGGATATTTTAGGGATGGGGCCATTAAGTAAAGCAATAGTTGGGTCTTGTTTCAGCGCACAACCACATGTTCTGCGGATAAGAGAGAATATCCTGTTCCAAAACATTCTGTTTTTGGGGCATTCCCATAGTGTGTGTAAAAGCGTACCTGTATGATTGCAACCTCTAAAACAAAGAGGTGACGTTTGTGGGTAAAATTTGGCCAGGCGTGAAGGTACCAGATACCAGCGTGTTAGAGTTTTAAGACAAGCTTCATTTAGAGACGTGTTCACAATACCTTTGAAGGAATGGGCAAAGTTAGAATGCCATGCGTCCAGGTCCCAGCTGAAGTCAAGATCCTGCTCCCAGCTCACCATGTAAGCCGCTTTCTCTGAGGGCTCCGCTAGAGATGAATATATGAGAGAAATACCTCCCCTTGTGTCTAAGGCTGAAGCGCACCATTGTTCATAGGGAGTTACTGAAAGATGGTTCTCACCACTTTTCCATAACTGATTCAAGAAATGTGATAGTTGATAAAACCTAAATTTTTCGGCTGGGGGCATTTCGAGTTTAGAAGTACAGTGTGCTAAAGTGAGGGGACCATTAGAGTTAAAGAATTGTCCAATTCTGTAGAGGCCTTTGTCTAGCCACCATTTGAAGGCTCGGATGTCTAAGCCAGGGGGAAAGTTGGGGTTCCTGAAAATATGTGCAAGTGGGTGCCAAGTAGATATTAGGGGTCTTAGCTTATGGAGGGAGTCACATAACTTCATTGAATGAGACAATGTAGGAGCTAGTATATGGGGGCGTTTTTTGGGGATGTTCCAAAGAAAAAAATCTAAAGTAAAATTGGGGGTTGCCTCTCGTTCCATGCTCACCCAGTCTGGTTTGAATCCCTTAAGGTAAATTGTGGAAAATTGGCTCAACTGTGCTGCCTGATAGTACCACCATAGGTTAGGTACGCCAAGGCCTCCCTTCTTTCTGGGTCTAAAAAGCACATCTTTAGAAAATCTATGTCCCTTTTTGTTCCAAATAAAGCGGATGATGGCAGATTGTAAGCGTTGAACGTGCGATTTGGGGACCGGAATAGGGAGGGAGCGAAAAAGGTATAAAATCCTAGGTAAAAGCGTCATTTTGACCGCGTTCACTTTGCCTAACCAAGAGAGATTATAAAGGGACCATTGGGTCAGGTCATCAGTGAGTTTTTTAAACATGGGAAGAAAATTATGTTTAAACATTAGGTCAATACTGGACGTGAGGTTAATGCCGAGATAAGGGATGGAGGTGGAGTTCCACGAAAATGGAAATTTATTTCTTAGATTATTTACAATGTCTTGGGGGGTGGATACATTGAGAGCGACTGATTTTGAGACGTTAACCTTAAGTCCGGAAGCGAGTTCAAAATTGTGTAAAAGTTGAATTATGTTGGGGGTAGAAATTAAGGGGGATGTGATGAACAGGAGGACATCATCCGCGAATAAAGCACATTTGTGCATAGATTGTCCACAGCGGACTCCATGAATGTCCGGATGTTGTCTTATCGCGATGGCTAAAGATTCGATAGCCACCACGAAAAGAAGAGGGGAAAGGGGACATCCTTGCCTCGTTCCTTTCTGTATAGGGAATTCGTCTGAGAGGTGTCCTTGTATTCTAACCTGTGCTTTAGGTTGGTGATATAGGGCTTCCAAAACATGAATAAAGTTTGGGCCAAAGCCCCATTTACGTAAAATTGTGAAAAGGTAGGGCCAAGCCACCGTATCAAACGCTTTTTGGAGATCAATGGAGAGGAGGAGGCCCTCCTAAGGGGGGCCACCATCCCAACCAGACTTCATAAGGGAAACTGCATTAATTGCTCTCTGGTCCGGACCCTGTCTCCCTCCCTGTCTTAACCCCACCTGATCCTTGTGTATGTAAGAACCTATAAAAGAAGCGAGTCTGTTCGATAATATTTTCGTCATAATTTTTAAATCATTATTAATTAATGAAATAGGTCTGTAGTTGCTCACTTCGCTGGGGTCTTTACCCGGTTTGGGAATGACCGAGATGAAGGCTAAGTTGGCATCAGGGTCTAGAGGGGAGGATTTGCTTAAGGAGTTGAAGAGACAAACCAGATACGGAGAGAGAGTATCTGTAAAGGTTTTGTAGTAATAGTTTGAAAATCCATCCGGGCCTGGGGCAGAATCTTTTCTAAGATCTTTTATGACTGCTCGGATCTCGGTTTCATGAAATGGGGACTCTAGAATAGAGCGATGAGATTCAGAGATTTTTGGCAGTGGGATTTTCTCGAGAAATGAGTCTAAATTTTGTTGGGAGATCGGACAATTGTCAGAATACAGGTTGGCGTAAAATGATTGAAATGTTTTTAGGATTTTTCCGGGATTTTGGGTGACTAAACCCGACAGAGATTTTATTTTGGGTAGGGCAAAAGACCTATGTTTCGGGGTAAGTTTGGCCGCTAACTGGGGGCCAAATTTATTCGCACGCAAATAGTAACTGCCACCAATCCAGTGAAGATGTTTATCTGCATTGAAGGTCAAGGCTGAATTGAGGGACAATCTAATAGTGTCAAGTTTAGAGAGAGCGATGGGATTGGGATTTCGTTTATGAGATATACTGAGATCTTTGAACTCTTTTTCTAGCTTCAAGATATCTGCTTGACGTTCTCGTTTTAATTGGGCAGAGAATTGGATCAGTTTCCCTCTAATTACTGCTTTGTGAGCGTTCCAAAGGGAACTGGGAGAGATGTCCTCAGTGTCATTAATCAAAAAATACTCTTTAATGTCCTTCTCCAATATAGTACGGTGGACAGGGTTAGATAAGATTTTTTCATTTAGTCGCCAACGTCGAGAGCCAGGGGGAGATAACAAGTTAGATAATCTTAAAGTTACTAGGGAGTGATCAGACCATGGAACATCTTGGATAGATGCTTGGGTAGCAGTGTGTATATCAGAGTTTGACATGAAAACATGGTCAATTCTAGCATAAGTCTTGTGGGGGGCTGAGTAGTGTGTATAGTCCCTCGTTGAGGGATTGATTTCCCTCCATGTATCAATAAGGCCTACTGAGTGGAGAAGTCTGGCAATCTGGAGACTCTGTTTGGGTTTTTTTTTAAGGTGGGGATCCCCTGGTCCGATTTATCAAGAATCTGGTCAAACGTGATGTTGGAGTCCCCACCCATGATCACCCTACCTTCAAAGTGGGGTGAGAGATTGGCATGTAAGGAGGAGAAAAACTTAGCTTGGCCCTTGTTAGGTGCATAATAGGAGATGATGGTGTAGAGGTTACCCTCAATTGAGCCTTTGACTAATATATATCTCCCATCATTGTCCTTAATTGTCAAAGCGTGTGAGAATAGAGTCTGTTTGGAGATTAGAATGGCAACCCCCCGTTTTTTTTCACAAGTGTTTGCGAGGAAAAAAGTGGGGTATTTATTGTGTAGGAAAGAAGGAGAGTAATTTGAGGGGAAATGGGTTTCTTGGAGAAGAACAATATCTAGACCCCTAGAGTTATAGCTTTGAAAGGCTTTACACCTTTTGACGGAGGAGTTGAGCCCTTGGGTGTTATGAGAGGCAATCTTAAGAGCCCTCTGTAAAGGAGGAGAATCAGCCATAGGCACAAGAGGAGCAAAACTGGTGCATTTGGTACCTACCCGATTCCTAGTTGATGCGAATCTGAGTCTGGGAGGGAGAGCTCGAAAACCGCAGCGGAAGATTCTGGAACATGATGGTCCCCTGCGCACATCCCTGAAATAAATGAAGGGTGAAAGGAAAAGAAGAGAGGGGAATAAGAAGAAAATGAGGAAAGAGAGGGAGAATAATTAATGAAAGCAAACTACTAAATTCAAATAAGACCAGGCTTAGGTGCCTAGTAAAAAGAGGAACTGGACTAATAAGTTCAGTTCGAACCCAAGACCCGAGAAAAAGGGGGTCTCAGAAAAACAAGAACAACCTCAACCGAGGTTGTATATCTGATGTAACCAGAGGGAAGGTCCCCCTCGATCACAACAGAAGGAGTGGCAATGCTAGCCCGGCCGGGCCGCCGGGTCCCCAACATTAGGGGTGATATGGAACCTCAAAAATGTGGAGATTAAATTGTCCTATATATATATATATATATATATATATATATACCAAAAAAAAAAAAGAAAAAATTTTGGTAAACGTAAATAAAAACAGGAACATACCCTCTAAGAAAAACAAGAGCAAATAACTACAGTGCATAAGAATACTAAAACAAGACATACATTAGGCATCGTCCTGCAAGTGATCGGGAATGGAGAGGGAAGGCAGAGAAAGGGAAATGGAAGGGGAGGGAAGGAGGGAATGGTGGGCTGGAGTATGATGCTAAGCCTTGGGGCCACCAGGACCCAGGAAAACAACTCGGACGGTCCATCATGAAGACATGGGAGTATTATTCCAAAATAAAGAGTGTCAGACTACTCAGGGCCATCTCCTTTCATCTTCACAGAGAGGGGCTAAGCGAAGAGGGTTCGGAGAAATACTGCTGTTCTCATGGAGTCAAGTAGGGTGTACACAGTTACCCCTCAGTTAAGGGGAAGATCCTGGAAGAGGAAAGGTATTAACACAGGCCTTGTAGGGCCAGCGGAGGGGGAGTCATCTGGGCGGAAGAGAGTCACGGTGGCGCTTCGTTTGCTGTTTGTTCCAAATAGGAGTGATGGGGCTGCTTGGGGGGGTCTCTTAGAAGAACTTGGCTTGGATGGGAGTTCCTGGGGGGGAAACTTCCTGGGAGATGAATCCTAATCGCAGGAATAAGTGTTCACCCTCTTGGAATGAAGAGAAGCCGTATGATTTTTCTTTGTGTTGAAACAGAAGGCGGAAAGGGAAGGACCAACGGTCCTTAATTGATCTCTGTGAGAGGATTTCAAGGAGAGGTTTTAGTGCTCTCCTCTTTAGAATTGTGGTCTTGGAAATGTCCGCAAAGACTTGAATCTTGTTTCCTTGGAAGGATAGATTATCCAGATTCCGAGATCTTTTCATAATTTCTTCTTTGGTCTCGTAATAGTGGGGTTTAACCACTATATCCCTCGGGAGTCCATCTTGTTGGGGTGGTTGTAGCGCTCTGTGGGCCCTGTCAATCTCTAGTTTATGGCTTGAAATATTCGGGATAAGTTCTTTCATGAAAAGCTTCACTGTGTCATGAACGTTAGTTACCGCTTCAGGGATGCCTCTTATGCGGAAGTTACATCTCCGGTTACGATTTTCTAAATCGTCGATCTTCTCTATCGCGATATCAAGTTGATCCTGCAGCAGTTGAATGCAATCAGTATTCTGATTAGTGCGAGCTGCTGTGTGGTCTACTGCTTGTTCGATCACATCTATGCGTGCCCCCAAGCTCTGTAAATCAGCCTTTATAGATGTGGTTATTTGCGTGGCATTCTGGGCCAGGCCTGCAGCTAGCATATCTGAGAAACAGTTCAGGAGCTGGGCCATGTCTGTCTGGTGGGGAGAGTTAAGAAGGGCAGCCTGCTGGGTGGCTGGGGGGTGGATAGAAGAATGCATTGTGGGGATATGAAGCATATCAGACAGGGCTCTGTTGAAGAGGGGATCTGTGCTGGCGGGGTATACAGTCTTAGGTGACTTAGTACTCACGGTGGACTCCGTCATGGGGGTGGCATGCTGATCATCTGTGGGGATGTCCGCAGTGGAGTCTCCTTCTCCTGTGTCTCCGTGAGAGGAGGCTGCGGCCGCCATCTTGGAAGCAGTGGGTGCGAGCAGGCCGAAGGTAAGTTGCCGGCTGACCGCTGGTTTCTGAGTGCGGCTCTGCATATAGAATCGTGCCCACGACACTCCTCTACCAGGGGGTGTCAAGATTGAGGGGTTCCGCTAGTGATAGCTGCTTCTGGGGACCGCGGAAGGCTCAGCCGGGACGGAGCTCCCATTCAGCACGTCTTCCCGGAAGTCCCACGCATGCGCACTCTTAGTTTCTTATCTGTTTTGGAGTGTAGTGACCATGGATAAAAGAGTAGGTTGATTGGGGTTAAAGTTTGTTCTAATTGTATCCAATCTTTGTTTGAACTATGGCAGTGCCAATTGATTATTCTCGTGATGTGAGATGCTTGGTGGTATTTTTTGAAATTTGGAAGGCCTATTCCCCTTTATGTTTGGGTAGTGACAGTAAATTGAGCTTTATTCTTCTATCAGCCCACAAAAAGCGTCTTTGTGCTCTGAGGAGGCTGGTAAAAAAAGACTCAGGAATTTTAATAAGAAGTGCATTGAAGAGATAAAGTAATCTCGGAAGGATTGTCATTTTTAGGATTGAGGCTCTGCCGAACCAGGAGAAGGTTTTGGATGACCATTTTTGAAGGTCTCTAATCAACGTGGTTAGTAGGGGTTTGTAACTATTGTAATATAAGGAGTCTATATTGTTAGTTAGGTTTATACCTAGGTATTTCAAGGTGTTTTGTTCCCACTTATAGTTATGGTTGTCTTTCATCAATTTAAGTGGGTCTGATGGTAGGTTAATATATAATGCTTTGGACTTGGATTTGTTAATTTTAAAGTTGGAGATAAATCCGAAGGTCTCAAAGTGTTTTTCAAGGTTGGGAATGGAGATATGTGGGTGTGTTAGGAATAATAGAAGGTCACCCGCATAAGCGGCTATTTTATATTCTCTGCCCCCAACCCTGAAACCTTTTATGTCTTCAGATAAATTGATTGTTCTTATTAAGGGTTCTAGGGAGATAATGAAGAGAAGGGGTGAGAGGGGGCATCCTTGTCGTGTCCCATTCTGTATTTTGATTGGGTCAGAAAGAATGTTATTGACTTTAATTTTAGCCTGGGGGTTCCGATAGAGTGCTGAGATCCAAGAAAGCATACTCTCATTTAGTCCTATATGAGAGCAGGTGGTCATCATGTAATCCCAGGAGACTCTATCGAAAACCTTCTCGGCATCTGTGGAGAGAAGGAGTTCTTTTGTCTCAGAGTTTCGAGCGAAATGGATTAAATTAAGTGCTTTAGTTGTGTTGTCACGTGCCTCTCTACCTGGCATAAATCCTACTTGTTCTGGTTCTATGATCCTTCATAAAAGGGGTTTCAATCTATTGGCTAGTATTTTGGCTAGGAGCTTTAAATCTATGTTTAGTAGAGATATGGGTCTGTAGCTTGCACATTCCGTATGGTCTTTGTCAGGCTTGGGAATTACCGCGATGTGTGCCATGAGAAAAGATTAGTGATTGTGGTTGTGTTTCACCAGGTAGTTGAAAGCCGATAGAAGGGGTTTGGTTAGTAGATGTATGTATGTTTTGTAATATTGTGAGGTAAAGCCATCTGGGCCTGGGCTTTTCCCTGTTTTTAGGTCCTTAATGGCCTCTAATAATTCATTGGTGGATATAGGTTCTTCTAATTTGTTTGTTTCTTCTTGGGTTAGTGAGGGGATTTTGCTGTCTTTTAGGAATTGGTGTATTGTTTCTTGTTTCGTCGAGGAGAGGTGTGGGAGTTTATGTTGTTCTTGGAGGTTGTATAGTCTCGAATAAAATTTACGGAAAAGTTCTGCTATGTCTGTGGGCTTGTGTCTAGGTATTCCATCTTTGTCCCTTATGGCATGTACATTGCCTGCCTGCATCGTGTCTTTGAGTGCTTTGGCCAGCAGTTTCCCGCTTTTGTCCCCATGTTCAAAATAGATGCTTTTCTTAAAGAAAAGAGCTTTTCTGATCTTCAGATCTAGAATTAGTTTTAGGGAATTCCTGCACCGGGTCAGTTCTTCTTCTGCTGAGATTGAGGGGGATTGTTTGTGTAGTGATTCCAGTCTCACGATTTGTGAAGTCAATTTGGTAATTTCTTTCTCTTTCTCTCTTTTTTTCCTAGAACCCCATTTCATTAGGTGTCCTCTTAGAACGCTTTTGTGGGCTTTCCAGTTAGTCAAGGGGTTGGTGTCTGCGTCTAAATTATTCCTAAAGTATTCAGTCAGTGTGTCATGTAATTCGTCTTTCACCCTTTGGTCAGTCAGGAGTGAGGCGTTGAGTCTCCAGTTAAAGGTCGATTGTTTGGGGGATCAAGTTGCATAGAGATAGCCATAGGGGCATGATCTGAGAGGGAGATAATGCCTATTTCTGCTGCTTCCAAATTGCTTAGATCTCTCTGTGAAACAAGAATTAAATCAATCCGAGAATATTGTTTGTGTGGGGAAGAGAAAAAGGTGTAATCTCTCTCGGTAGTATGGGTCATTCTCCAGGTGTCCACTAAGGATAAGGATTTTAGGAGCATTGTGAGGTGTCTAAGGGTTCTGTATGTTACTATGGTGTGGCCTGTTGATGTGTCTTTATGGGGGGGAGAGGGGAATGTTGAAGTCGCCTCCAAGAATTGTGCAACCTTCAGCAAACCATTTTAGTTCATCTACAATCTTACGGCAGAATGGAATGTGGGCTGTATTTAGGAAGTACACATTGGCCAGTGTGATGGATGATCCTGCCCAGTTGCCCTTTAAAAAGAGATAGCGTCCTTCTGGATCTATGAGTTGCTGTTGTAGTTTGAAGGGGGAGTTTTTGTTGATTAGAATTGAGACTCCTTTAGTTTTGGCTAAAGGATTAGTGGCGTGGTACATTATTGTGAAAATATTGTCTGTGAAATTGGGGACATGTTAGCTTTTGAAGTGTGTTTCTTGTAGAAACACAATTGACAAAAGAGCCTTTTTAAGTTCTTTTAGCAATTTCAATCTCTTTTCAGGTATGTTCAGCCCATTAACGTTGTGAGAGATTAGGGTTGGTGATGTCCCTAGGAATTTGTATGCCATGGTGTAGTTTATCAGGTTATTTATTGAGAAAGGTTGAGGCAAGTAAGTTATGTCTAGCTGGTGTTTATTTTGTGGGACGTTTTAGTGTCTTTTATTTTACTCCAGGGAAGTGGTGGATTGAAAAAGGTAAGAGGGGGGTGGGGTAGAAAGGTTTAGATAAAGGTAGTTGAGTGGGTGCTCAAATCTCACCTATGAGGTGAGGAGCTAGATAGTAACCTAGGAAGACCAGGCACTAATTTAAACTCTGGGGGGTGTGTGGGAGGCACGATAGTGGTGTTTATTTAGTATATATAGTTGTTGTGAGGTTGGGATCAGGGTCTGTCTCACGTGAGACTGCAAGATCTGGTTGTTTTGTGTTAATAACATGAGAAAGTAATCTTATACCGTCTAATTTCTTATAGAAAATATGATAACTATAGTCTATTTAATAATAGAGAGTAATAGAGAGTAATATTTTGCTTTAGTAGCTATTGAGAGTGATGTAAGTCATTTACCTTTGAGCAAAAGAAAAACATTCCGTTCATCTCATCTGTTACATACAGTTTGCGATTTCCGCTCACACACTTATTTCTTTATTATTTATCGAGATTCCCTCAATATATTTTGATTTGTCACATCTGACCAAATTTATTTTTGGTTGTTTTTAAATATTTGTTTATTTTTTTCAAGGCTGTTTTTTTTTATTTTTTGGGTTTGTATTTTTTTCAAGGCTGTTTTTTTATTTTTTTGGGGTTTGTATTTTTTTCAAGGCAGTTTTTTTTTGTGTGTGTTTTACTCCATAATATTTTTGTGTGTGTTTTGTGTGTCAAGGTCAAGTTACCACAACACCATTGATATCTTATATTATTTCATCTCAATGAGATTGTTTGGTGTTGGTGTCCTTTGTTAATTTCACATTGTATATTTGAAATGTACCTGCCTCCTCACCAACAAACTGTATTTTTTTAAGGGAAACACACATAGGCAAGTATAATTGAAACTAAAATTCCTTTATTAAGGGCTCATAACCAAACAAAGAAGGAGGCAACGCTGGATAAACAGCTGAAATTGGCGAAGCCTTGGACCCCCAGGGCAGACAGCAATTCTTTTCCAGCAAAATTGGTGGCCTGAGGAGTCGATATCTAAGGGAGTGCAGTCTGGTCCAGAAGTCCCAGAGATCCGGAAAGCAGCAGATGATATCTGTGTCCCCAGGCTGTGGTACTACAAGAGGCTGCATATTTTGCCAGACCAGACTGAACCCAGGGCCATCACTCTCTGGTCTTCCTTAGACGCTTCCTTCCCGGCTGTGGCTCTGGTGTTGGAGATGTGGCAGGAGGAGGAGTAGGACTTGGAGGAGGAGGAGGAGTAGGACCTGGAGGAGGAGGAGGAGGAGGACCATGTGTGAGGTCACAAATGTGGGTAGCACATGTTATTTGGCCCCTTAACCCCTTATTGAGAGCTTTCAAAATTAGGAACTCACACAGGAGTCGTTGGCCCTCCTCCATCTGCATCATTTTGCAGGCAGTTATGCCAGCAAAGTCCTCCTCCACAGTGTGGGGGGTTCTCAGGGCCTCTGTAGCCTTCCAAAAGAGGCCTATGGCAGCCTCCTCCAGGTTACTCCTCTTCCTGGCACTTTGTCTTTGAAGGTGTAGGGGAGGGACCTGGATATCAGGCAGCCTGCTTGGCCCGGCCACCTCCTGGCTGAGACTTCCCTGTGTATGAAAAAGGGACATGGTTTTAGTTTTTGCTTCATCAATCACAATCAGAAATTATTAGTACTCCAATCTAACATCTAGTTAACATCATTGATTGGACAACCAGAAATATTTAGAGGAATGCTATACCTGGCTCAATCTGGGCTCCTCCACATGTTGCTGCCTGGAAGGCCCAGGTTGGGCATCAGAAGCCTCAGCTGGGGGGGGAAGGAAGCGTGGAAGGAAGACCGGAGAGTGCTGGCCTGGGCTCAGTCTGACCTGCCAGAAAATGCAGCCTGTCATAGTACCACAGCCTGGGGAGATAGATGTCATCTGCTGCTCCAGATCTCTGGGAATCCTGGACCTTCTTGCGCTCCCTTAGATAAGTGCTCCTCAGGCCACCAATTAGAACCTTCAAATAGGTGATGTCTGCTGTGGGGATCAGCTGCTTCACAAATTCCAACAAATTCTCCAGCACTGCCTTCCTCTTTGTTTGGTTCTTATATTCAGGGTGGTTTATCTGCCACAGACAAGGCAGCTCCCTGAACATATCAATGAAGATTGGCATAAAGTCCTTATCTTTCAAGATATCCATTTTCACTGCAAGACACAACACAAGACAAACCCTAATGTCAGCCTAAAGTCTACTAAACTTGTGCAAATACAGGCCTCAATCGAGAAACAGTATAGGCCCAATGTTAAATCTTACCTTCGCTATCACGATCGGAGCCTCCGTTACTCCTTCCTCCGCTCACAGATCGTACGTACTACGCATGCGTGTTACGCTTCATAGACACTGCGCATGCGTGAAACTCCGCCCGCTCCTGACGTTCTTTCTAGTCTATTCCCCGCCCCTTCTCGTTCATCGCAGTGTGGGAAGAGCACATGACGGAGACACAGCAGGTGTCTGATAATTACACCAACGAGGAGGAGGAAAGCCCGGAGGCAGAAACATCCCGATCCAGAAGGAGACGATATAAGGCATCAAATATGTCCTTTGGGGAGATGTTGGAGATGGTCGACATAATGAAGAGGGCCGACTATAAGGGAAAGTATGGACCTTACCCCAACCCCAATGTCAGAAAGGCCAAGATCATGGCGAAAGTGGTCAGGAGTCTGCCCTGGAATTTCAGGGTATGACGATCCAAGGATCATCTCAGGAAGCAGTGGTCGGATCTCAAATTAAGAGAGCATGAGCAGTACAGAAAGGTCCGGAGAGTGCTGCAAAAAAGTAAGTAGTTGTGCTGTGTTCTTATTCTTTATTTTTATTATGTTCGTGCTGCTCCATGTGCTTTTCTTAACTGTTGTCCAGTTTAAAATGTCAACTTTCATGTTCTTGGGCACATTATTTGTTCGTATCAAACATTGTTCGTTCAGCCTAGAAAACACCATTGTTTTGGCCATATGCATTTGCCCACATTTTTTAGGGCCTACTTGTCTGAAACTACTTTGGTTGTGTAGATGGGTTTGTTACTAGAATGAAACGCAAACTAGATTCTGTGTAAGAAGAGGACACTCAGCAGCAGTTTTCACATCTGGACGCTGGAGCACTAGTGTGGGACACAAGAACACCCTTTTTATTAGGGGGCCCACACAGGTGCTCCAGTGTATACTATAGGGGTGTCTCCATCTGTGAAGCTTGTACAAGACAGGTAAAGTAATCAAGCTTGACAAAGGACAAGAAAAATGCTACATCTTGGAACTCTGCCCACAAAAAAAATTGTACCCCATTTCCAAACAATGTTTCATATTTATAGTTCTGCCATCAAATATCTGTGTGCTAAGTATACCTATTTATTTTTACATAGGGGATAAAAGACTCGGAGGACACCCCTCATCCGAGGAGACCAGAGACCCCCCACCTCTGGAAGAAGGGAAAATCCACCCAAGACAAGCAGAGCAGGAGGAGGAAGACGTGGGGGAAATTGGCACCACAACAGGTGAGTGTCTGCGACCACAGGCTCAGGTAAGAGATGGATGCCGGCATATTTATAATACATGGTGTTTTTTGGTTTCTATCTTTTTAGGTGATCGTGATGTTGTGGATCCAGATCCTTTCACCTCAGAAAGTGCACAGATCCTGATCGGGGAGATCATGGGGTGTAATAGGGACTTGGAAAACATCCAGAAAAACATCAATGATGTTCAGCAAAAAATGAAGAACATCATTGATGTTTTAGGGAGAGTTTAAAACCCCTCTAAATCCCTTTGGTTTTTGGTGTGCTAAAAATAATTTACATTTTTGTGAGAAATTTTAGAAAAGCCAAATTTTGAAGAGGCACACAGTGTGTCAACATGTGTTATCTGCCATCACGGGAGATCAATGGACGCGTTTTGGGGGTGCAACCCCTTCCTCAATAATAAAGTAGCTGTGAGGAAGGGGTTGCACCCCCAAAACATGTCCCTTGATCCCCCGTGATGGCAGGTAGCACATGTTGACATTCAGAAATTTGTGTGCATCTTCAAAATTTGGCTTTTCCTGGGGTGACTTCACCCCATCTGAACGCAATATCAAACACAGTTTGTAAATACTCATGTCTGATATTGCCTTCAAGTTCTACCAAATGTGAACTTTTTAAGCTCAAGATTTGTGTCTTTCTTGTTGGTTTTAAACATGCCTGTTTTATCTTAAATGGACATTTATACTTTTTCTAATGTGACCCCAAAAATTGTTATACAACAAACATGTTGGTTTGTTTTAAAAACCTTTTCTAAATGCACGTGATTGTGCAGGTATTAAAAAGATTGTTAATCAAGAATGTGTGGATTATTGTCTCAACGCTACAACACTTTTGTGGTGCTCTAATTGCTGTATCCTGTGACAATGGGTGTTATTTCCTAAGGGCAAAGCCACTTTGCACTACAAGTGCAGTTTCAAGTGCACTAGTAGTGCAAAGTGTCTTTGCCTTTAGTAAATAACACCCAACAGTGCTTTGTAAGGTTACACAATCACGCCATTTTCAGGACTCACCACATTTCAGTCAGGGTCAGCTAAAACAAACACAAGCAGTAAATGTCACCAAAGATTTGAATTTTTTTTTATTTGAAAAAGGTTTTAGACATTATCTGGCATATTGATAGCCCCCCTACCCGCAAAGAATTCAGGGTATCTTAGCTGAACATCACGGGCACTCGGGGGGGGGCAAGCTAGGACGGCCACTTTCAATCGCCGTCAGGGTTGGTTCATTTTGTATTCCTGCCTCAGGCCCAACTGAGCCTGCATAGTTGGCAGAATGTTGCCGTAAAAAGTTATGTAGAACACAGCACGCCAGGATAATGTGATTTAGTTTGTACTCCGCCATATGTATGGGTGTAAGAAATAGGTGAACCGGCTGGCCATGATTCCAAACGTGTTCTCCACCACTCTTCTGGCTCAGGCCAGCCGGTAATTAAAAACCCTCTGGTCCGGGGTGAGGGTCCTTATCGGGAATGGCCGCATAAGATGGTCCCCCAGCGCAAATGCTTCATTCGCAACGAAGACGAATGGGAGTCCTTCCACATTGTCTTCTGGAGGTGGCAAGTCCAAGCTGCCATTCTGGAGACGCCTGTAGAACTCGGTCTGGGTGATGACTCCACCATCAGACATCCGGTCATTCTTCCCCACGTCCACATACAGGAACTCATAAGTAGCCGACACCACCGCCAACATCACAATACTATTGAACCCCTGTAGTTGTAATAGTACGACCCGAGTTGGGTGATGGGATGATGTGGATGTGTTTCCCATCAATTGCCCCTCCACAGTTAGGAAAGTCCCACTGCTGGGCAAAGTGGGAGGCCACAGTCTGCCATTCCTGTGGCATTGAAGGAAACTGTGGAGTCAAACCAAAAAATAAAAATTATTAATTTTGCACATAAACAGTGAAAGCAGATTACACACAAACATTCTTGGCCAACATCAAGATAACATTTATTTGAGGGAGTTTTTAAAGACCAAAGTATAAGGTACACCTATCAGATTCCCCCCCCCCCCTCTCATGGGCCATTTCTAACATTATAGGGGGGGAGCTCTTGGACAGGTAACCCTCTCCACTTCATTGAGAGATGAATGCCTAAATAATGGCTATTACTTTGGCCAGCCCCTGCTTAGTTACACTATTGGCAGCCCACTGGACAGGTAAGAAGTGCCATAATACAAAGGTATAAATACACACTGTACACATTTTAGCACATTTGGACATTCCGCTATTACCTATTAAGATAATAATAGGATACAAAAACTTTAAACAGTACCATTTGAAAGTATACAGGCAGGCCCTTGCACTACATGCTTTGGGGAATTCATCAATACATCTGACCACAAAAGAGATGGCTATAGTGTGTATGGGTTTAGCAAAGTCATCAGATAGATGATTGAGGATAGATAGAGAATTGTTATCAGCTGACTTAGCAGTTGGGGGGAGGGAGGGTTCCAAATGATTTGGGGACCCCCCCAAAAAAGCCCCGGGCACTCTGCCTGAATTTAAACCACAAATCACATTTCAAAACATTTTAGGGGGTATTTAGGGTAAAGCACTACTATGGAGCTGATAAAATGTATTGTTAAGTGACTACATGAGGTGAATATAGGGCCAGGAGACCATGCTGGGGAGGTAAATGAAGGCAAATATGTATGAAGGACAACAAAAATAATTACATAAAAATCCAGCATGCATGAGGACAAAGGGGACATTCACAGCATATTACAATCATGGTAATTAGGGAATGAGGAAAGAAATAAAATATATTATCAAACATTAAATACAATAAAATGTGATATTAAAGGATAAAAATCTTACCTTAATATACACCTTCTGCAGGACCTGTATGATGGCAGAACAGGTCTCTGGGATAATGATACCCAGAGCCTGGGGGGAGATGCCTGTCGAGAACTTCAAGTCCTGCAGGCTTCTTCCTGTACCAAGTACCGCAGGGTGGCGACTAGCCTCTGCTCCGGAGTGATGGCTTGGCTCATGCAGGTATCCTGCCTGCTAATATAGGGGGTCAGCAAAGCCAACAAATGGTGAAATACGGGGTCTGTCATCCTGAGAAAGTTCCTGAAATGATCAGGATTATTCTCACAGATCTCACGGAGCAAAGGCATATGACAGAACTGGTCACGCTGAAGCAACCAATTCTTGGTCCATTAACTCCTCCCCACCCTGTTCATGGACTGGGCTTGTGTCAAGGTAAGGACCCCAACACCAAGCCCCCGCACAGCACGAACTGTACGAGGAGTACGTATACGCAACATGGCTAGAAAACAATCGGCTGCTCAGAACGCAGTAACAGAACGCACTGAAGAACAGCAAGGCCTGTGAAGAGAGACCTGAAAAACAGCAACGAATGAACAAGAACACAATGACTGAGTCACGCATAGCTTGCTACACGCACTGAAGAGCAGATACAAATCCACAAGCACAAACTGAACAGCAGAAAACGATCTGAAAACCACTAGTCTGAAAAAGCGTGAATCGTCTCTCACCAAACTTTTACTAACACGAGATTAGCAAAAGGAGCCCAAAGGGTGCCGCGTTTGGTTCTGAACCGGCCTTTTCTAGTCTCGTCGTACGTGGTGTACGTCACCGTGTTCTTAGCGAGCGGAAATTCCGACAACTTTGTGCGACCGTGTGTACGCAAAACAAGTTTGAGCCAACATCCGTCATAAAAAATCCATGGATTTTGTTGTTGGAATGTCCGATCGTGTGTACGGGGCATTAGTGTGAAATACTGTATAGCGACATTTGGTGGCTACATGTTCTAGTTCTCCATTTAGGTAGGCCTTAAGACCTGGAGCTGGGGGAACATCTGACATAGTTTAGGGTTTCTGTGTTAGCACTCTAATATTAAAGGCTTTATAAACCTTCTAATTCCATCTCAGGCTTCAAGACCTGCAGGCTGGTGTGCCTGCTATAAATACATCAGTTAAGAAGCCACCTCCTTAGGACTAGGATAGAGGCAGGACTGAGTAATAAGTGCCTCCTAGTAAATAGGTCCTTTCCAGCTCGGTGGCAGTGAATTTGTCCTCGGTATGCATTTAGAGATTTGTCACTTGGCAGACATGTGATGGTGATTTTGTGTACTCACTGTTCAGCTGGAATTGTTCCAGGTGTTCCAGTCGAGTAGGCTCCTGACCGTGGATTGCAGCCATTCATTGAGCATTGTGTGTATCACACATCAGATGTCTGAGTAGTGAGAAAGGCCAGAGTGTAATTATCTTCATATGATATCTTGGTCATCATCACTTTTTATTATTATTTTTTATTATTTTAAAATGTTTGTTCTTTTCTTAGTCTATGTTCTATGCTATTTGTGCAGTGTTTTATGCCATCATAAATTGGCATTATTAATTCCTTTTTTAAATTCTGTTTTTATGGATTACCTGCATTATTGTCAATTTTATTGTGCATATACAGCACATGAATCACGGCTGCTGCTGTTTTCCCCACCTGTGGTTCCGCCCCTTACCGGCCCCCAGCTGATATATAAAGCCTTGTGCTCTTACTCTCCATTATTGGCATGAAGGAGCCAATTGCACGCTCCGAAATGTGTTCTGCCCCTTTTTCATCATATCTGGGCATATGCAGTCCATGCTGGCCATGGCCCCTTCTTGCTGACATCATTTCCGGGTACATTTCACACTGGTCCCAGCAACGTGACTGTTCTTCCCGGTGGCTTCTCCTTGTGGCTTCCCTCTGCTGGTTGGCTGGGATTCATCATAACTAGCTGCATACCGGACCACCCTCAGGACTGCCTATTGTTGGACCTCCTTCCTCCTTTTCCATCACAGATATGATGAGCCTTTCCCTTTTCTACTTCAAGTAAGTGTGTTTTTATCCTTGGGCAATACATTAAGCTTTGTGTTACTGCACTTAGAAGCGTCTTCTGTTTGTTTTTCATTTGCCAGAGTTTTTTTTCCCTCTTGGAGTGCTGCTCAAGTGCCATCCTAGCCTGCTCTTTGCCTGATCCACACCATTATCTCTGCGGACTATTATCTCTGCTCAGTCCTGTTTTCCAGAGCGCCCTCTTCCTATTACTGTGTTGGTGAAGTTTTACTGTGTGCAAATGGAATTGAAGTGGAGTGTGTCTGTTAACCAAGCTAAAGTTCACCAAACACATCTTTCTATTGATTAAAGTGCATCCAAGTACACATTGCCCTGTCTCTGATACAATTACGTAATAAGTCCCACATCATGTTTGGGTGGCCAACAAGAAGAAGTAAATGTTCCCATGGCACTATGAGGGGCCCAAGTGGCCAGCAGCGTCTGTGTCCATGGGCAAAGGTGGACGTGGTCCGTCCTCAGGCAGGGCACCATTTCCTCTGTTTAGTGATGTTGCCCTGATATCCAGCCATAGCATTCAGAGGAGGTGCTGGACTGGCTTACTAAACCATCATCATCCTCTGTCACCCAAGATGAGACTGGTCCACCACAGCTGCCAGAGTGAATAAATCTGCCTCCTTGTTCACAGCTACTCCTGCCATAGCCCCAGCATCAGGCACCACTTTCTCCTTGATGATGCACAGCTATTCTGACTCAGATTCTTGTGAAGCAATTTATCCTTGTGAGACCTCTATGCCTGGCCTGTATAAGATATAATCACTGAGGACAATCCTCATCAGATAACTTGAACTCACAAAATACCAATTCCTTCCACAACGATGCTTTTATTCTGAACATCAGGTTACAGCAGATGACAGGATACAAACAGATGAATAGGTTGTATTATTTATGTGGTCAAAAGATGATATTGTCTGTAGCTTACAATGCAGAATACATGTGCCCTACTACATGTGGCTTGTAGCTGCATCCATGACACAGAAAGTACAATCACAGGAAGAGGGGTGGAGCATTACATACAAAGGAAGTGTGTCATAACATTAGGGAAAAAAGAACATAAGAAAACAAGTGCATTACCACAAAGGGTCACTAGATGGCAGCATGTGAACTTAATATAAACATTAGGGATGAGCCGAACACCCCCCTGTTTGGTTCGCACCAGAACATGCGAACAGGAAAAAAGTTCGCTCAAACACGCGAACACCGTTAAAGTCTATGGGACACGAACATGAATAATCAAAAGTGCTAATTTTAAAGGCTTATATGCAAGTTATTGTCATAAAAAGTGTTTGGGGACCCGGGTCCTGCCCCAGGGGACATGGATCAATGCAAAAAAAAGTTTTAAATACGGCCGTTTTTTCAGGAGCAGTGATTTTAATAATGCTTAAAGTCAAACAATAAAAGTGTAATATCCCTTTAAATTTCATAGCTGGGGGGTGTCTATAGTATGCCTGTAAAGGGGGCGCATGTTTCCCGTGTTTAGAACAGTCTGACAGAAAAATGACATTTCGAAGGAAAAAAACCCATTTAAAACTACCCGCGGCTATTGCATTGCTGACAATACACATAGAAGTTCATTGATAAAAACGGCATGGGAATTCCCCACAGGGAAACCCTGAACCAAAATTAAAAAAAAAAAAATGACGTGGGAGTCCCCCTAAATTCCATACCAGGCCCTTCAGGTCTGGTATGGATATTAAGGGGAACCCCAGCCAAAATTTTTTAAAAAATGACGTGGGGTTCCCCCTAAATTCCATACCAAACCCTTCAGGTCTGGTATGGATTTTAAGGGGAACCCCGCGCCAAAAAAAAAAAAAAACAGCGTGGGGTCCCCCCAAAAATCCATACCAGACCCTTATCCGAGCACGCAACCTGGCAGGCCGCAGGAAAAGAGGGGGGATGAGAGTGCGCCCCCCCCTCCTGAACCGTACCAGGCCACATGCCCTCAACATTGGGAGGGTGCTTTGGGGTAGCCCCCCAAAACACCTTGTCCCCATGTTGATGTGGACATCCCCACAACCCTGGCCGGTGGTTGTGGGAGTCTGTGGGCGGGGGGCTTATCGGAATCTGGAAGTCCCCTTTAACAAGGGGACCCCCAGATCCCGCCCCCCCTGTGTGAAATGGTAAGGGGGTACTTACCCCTACCATTTCACTAAAAAACTGTCAAAAATGTTAAAAGTGACAAGAGACAGTTTTTGACAATTCCTTTATTTAAATGCTTCTTCTTTCTTCTATCTTCCTTCATCTTCTTCTGGTTCTTCCTCCGGCATTCTCGTCCAGCATCTCCTCCGCTGTGTCTTCTATTTTCTTCTCCTCGGGCCGCTCCACACCCATGGCATGGGGGGAGGCTCCCGCTCTTCTCTTCATCTTCTTCTTCATCCTCTTCTCTTCTTCCTTCTTCTCTTCTTCTCTTCTTCATTTTCTTCTCCGGGCCGCTCTGCATCCATGCTGGCATGGAGGGAGGCTCCCGCTGTGTGACGGCGTCTCCTCATCTGACGGTTCTTAAATAACGGGGGGCGGGGCCACCCGATGACCCCGCCCCCTGTGACGCACGGTGACTTGACGGGACTTCCCTGTGACGTCATGGGGAATGCCACAGGGAAGTCCCGTCATGTCCCGTGTGTCAGAGGAGGAAGAAGATGAAGAGAAGAGCGGGAGTTTCCCCCCATGCCATGGGTGCGGAGTGGCCCGAGGAGAAGATGATAGAAGACGCTGCGGAGGAGATGCTGGACGAGAACGCCGGAGGAAGAACCAGAAGAAGATGAAGGAAGATAGAAGAAAGAAGAAGCATTTAAATAAAGGAATTGTCAAAAACTGTCTCTTGTCATTTTTTAACATTTTTGACAGTTTTTTAGTGAAATGGTAGGGGTAAGTACCCCCTTACCATTTCACACAGGGGGGGGGCGGGATCTGGGGGTCCCCTTGTTAAAGGGGGCTTCCAGATTCTGATAAGCCCCCCGCCCGCAGACCCCCACAACCACCGGCCAGGGTTGTGGGGATGAGGCCCTTGTCCTCATCAACATGGGGACAAGGTGTTTTGGGGGCTACCCCAAAGCACCCTCCCAATGTTGAGGGCATGTGGCCTGGTACGGTTCAGGAGGGGGGGAGCACTCTCGTCCCCCCCTCTTTTCCTGCGGCCTGCCAGGTTGCGTGCTTGGATAAGGGTCTGGTATGGATTTTTGGGGGGACCCCACGCCATTTTTTTTTTTTGGCGCGGGGTTCCCCTTAAAATCCATACCAGACCTGAAGGGTCTGGTATGGAATTTAGGGGGAACCCCACGTCATTTTTTTTTTACATTTTGGCCAGGGTTCCCCATAATATCCATACCAGACCTGAAGGGCCTGGTATGGAATTTAGGGGGACTCCCACGTCATTTTTTTTTTAAATTTTGGTTCGGGGGTTTCCCTGTGGGGAATTTCCATGCCGTTTTTATCAATGAACTTCTATGTGTATTGTCGGCAATGCAATAGCCGCGGGTAGTTTTAAATGGGTTTTTTTCCTTCGAAATGTCATTTTGCTGTCAGACTGATCTAAACACGGGAAACATGCGTCCCTTTACAGGCATACTATAGACACCCCCCAGGTACGAAATTTAAAGGGATATTACACTTTTATTGTTTGACTTTAAGCATTATTAAAATCACTGCTCCTAAAAAAACGTCCGTTTTTAAAACTTTTTTTTGCATTGATCCATGTCCCCTGGGGCAGGACCCGGGTCCCCAAACACTTTTTATGACAATAACTTGCATATAAGCCTTTAAAATTAGCACTTTTGATTTCTCCCATAGACTTTTAAAGGGTGTTCTGCGGCATTCGAATTTGCCGCGAACACCCCAAATTGTTCGCTGTTCGGCGAACTTGCGAACAGCCAATGTTCGAGTCGAACATGAGTTCGACTCGAACTCGAAGCTCATCCCTAATAAACATCCATAGAAAATGGTTAGGAAAACAATCTATATAAACTCTATGCCCCGTTGGGGCAGCACAATAGCCATTACTTGATTCAAATGTTGGTTCTGAGGTTGAGGAAGGTAGGAACATGAGACTACAGAGAGGGGAGAACACTGGTTGACAACAAATTGGCAGTTATGTTCAACCAGCCACAGCGTATTGCCAAGTTGGCTCCAGTGTTGGTGAGGATGGAGGGGATGATGATGATGAGGTCACTGATGCAACTTGAGTGCCGGATAGAGCAGAGGAGGGAATTGAAGGGGAGCACAGCCTCAATGAGGCAGCCATCAAGAGTAGAGAGCAGCCACCCTATTCCATCAGATTGTGGAGCTGTGATCTCCTGGCTCACTTCCCACAGCTCAGCTGTTTGGGCCTTTTTTAGCACATGTGCAGCCGATCGCACTGTAGCAATCGGCTTTTGGCAAAACTGCACAAGCAGATCAAGTGTGGCAAAAAAACTCTAGGCTACTTACATCATGCACAGCTCTCTCTCACTCTCATAAGAGTTTGCCAGGAAGGGAGGTGAAGGAGTCATAAAAGGGCCAATGAGAGCTTCAGGGCTGCAGAGCTGGAGGTGTGCCTCTTTGGGTCTGTGTAAATCCAGGAAGTGGACAGGCAGCAGCTTCAGCTGCCCACAGGTAAAATGGCTGCAGCCAGACTTAGTGGAGGAAGATTTCTGTAGCATATTTGGCAAGTACAGAATCACAGTATATATAAAATATTATGCAAAGTGGTTGGAGGGAAGCTTAAGAATGGCAAAGATGTTTTATTACAAATTATGTGAGCAGACTGCAATTCCTCTTTAAGTGCCTGTATCCCATTGTTCTATTGTTTCTGTTTACCTTGGGAGCAAAGTATTATGGGATGTATATTTGTATGTGGATTAGCTGTGAGAGGGGAGGGGGAATTTCTACCCCACCCTGTGTCATTATGCAAAGAAGGGGGGATTGTCCCCTGAGTGTATATCGCTCTGTACATGTGTTTGAATAAACAGTCTTATGTTTTCCACCACCCTACCCGCTAATCTCCGCTAATTATGAGCGTAGCGAAGTGAGCGCCAGCAATATACACATAGCCGAGTGTACTCGGCTATTCTTGGCTCTACTCACAGTCAGGGGTGGGACTGAGAGAGGAGCCGAAACTAGCTGAGTACACTCGGCTATGTGTGTCGGCGTGGCTCCTTCCTCTCCTCTCGCAATCAGTGGAGATGGGCGGGACTGCGAGAGGAGCCGAAACTAGCCGAGTACACTCGGCTTTGTGTATCTCGCCGGCGCTCGCTCCTCTCCGCTCACAGTCGGCAGAGTTTGGCGCCAATTTTAAATAATCAGCGGCTGGGCAATGCTGCAAAGAGACTGGCAAGGCTGCAAAGGCACAGGGCAATGCTGCAAAGGCACTGGGCAAGGCTGCAGAGGCACTGGGCAAGGCTGAAAAGGCACTGGGCAAGGCTGCAAAGGCACTGGGCAAGGCTGCAATGATGGACAAGGCTGCAGATGTTTAATTGTAAGTTTTTTTCCTTAAACTTCCTTCCTAAAAGTTTTTTTCCTTAAAATTCCCTCCTAAACTTGAGGTGCATGGTATATGCCGGCTCTTGTTATACGCCAATAAATACGGTACTTTTCAAGGGTGCCTTGACTAGAAAAAGGTTGTGAAATGCTTTCCTACACTAACATGTTCACCTGCTAGGCACACTGTATGAATTGCATGAATAAATAAAAAACTTCCTCTGATTGGCTGAGGTGGAGAGGTGGGTGGATGATGTAATGATGTGGAACAAGATTCAAGTCCCATAGCCAGATCAAAGCACTGTGTAGAGTTTATACAGTGCACTTGGGCCAGCATGGACCAAACAAATTAGTTAAAGTAAAGCTGGAGATTAGATTTAAGGTTTGACCCTTTGGGTATCTATACCACAACATTTATATTTTATTTAAAAAAAAATGAGCAATATATTGTGTTTTTGTGTTTTTGTGCACTAAAATATTTTTTTTACTGAAAATGTTTGATTAACTGTTGCCTTCAGAATATATATAATGTGTGGGGATTTTAACTAACTTCAGGCCTAAAATGTGCCATTAATGGTCGTGGCCCTATGACTGAGACAACTGTGGATTACATTAACACGCAACAAGACTTAAAACATAAAATAGACCTGAGGTGTGCCTTGGTCATCTGGCCGGTTTGCCAAGAAAAGTGCGCATACCCAAGATAAGTAATGAATGATCGTGGAGAGAAATGTGCTGAGAAGTGCCCTGAAAAGGGGAAAAGGGGGGGAGGATAACATGCACTGGAACTGACAAGGAGCATGGCCGAGTGGTCTGCTTAAATACCCCCTGGGCTTCTCCCATAAATTCAGGCCACAATACTGGCTTTCTTATTTAACATGTATGAAAAAAATATGAAAAACAGCCCAGTGAAAGGGTTAATACACTAAGGTCTAACATGGCTGGTATATTATTGATATATGTTCCATACAATCAGTCAGAACACAATATTAATCAGATCACTTCTATATATTTATATATGGTCAGAATATGGGGACCTTTACTAGGGCCATCTTTAACCAGTTCCCATCCCGCCCATTATCATATGACATCCGCAGGAAGGATCTCCCATCCTGGGCGGGCGTCATATGATGTCCTGGTCTTCCCGGCCATCTGGGGGGCGTGCGTGTGCCCCCGCCTCGTCACTCGGGAGCCGATGCGCGTGCCCGGTGGCCACGATGTCCGTCGGG
Organism: Lithobates clamitans; assembly: GCA_037952925.1. Classification (NCBI taxonomy): domain Eukaryota; kingdom Metazoa; phylum Chordata; class Amphibia; order Anura; family Ranidae; genus Lithobates; species Lithobates clamitans. The sequence continues at coordinate 879,927 of JBBGZY010000203.1, forward strand.
CACCCGTGATTGCCTGTTAACAGAGCAGGACTGTGGATCTGTGTGTGTAAACACACAAATCCACGTCCTGTCAGGTGAAAGAAGACCGATCACGTGTTCCCAGTACAGAGGAACACCGATCAGTCTCCTCCCCTTGTGAGTCCCCTCCCCCTACAGTTAGAATCACTCCCTAGGTAACACAGTTAACCCCTTGATCGCCCCTGTTAACCCCTTCACTACCAGTGACATTTATACAGTAATCAATGCAATTGTATAGCACTGATCGCTGTATAAATGTGAATGGTCCCAAAATGTTGTCAAAAGTTTTCGATATTTCCCACTGCAATGTCGCAGTCACAATAAAAATCGCAGATCGCCGCCATTACTAGTAAAAAAAAATAAATAAAAATGCCATAAAATTATCTCTTATTTTGTAGACACTATAACTTTTGCACAAACCAATAAATATACGCTTATTGCGATTTTTTTACCAAAAATATGTAGAAGAATACATATCGGCCTAAACTGAGGAAAAAAATATCACCAAAAGAGAGCTCTATTTGTGGGAAAAAATGATAAAAATTACCAGTTACACTTACCGGTAACGGGTTTACTAGGAAATATTCCAGGACGGCACACCTAAGATGACGAGTCCCACCTGACAGGAAACACAATCAACAACAAGGTTTAAAAGGCCCCTTCCTTCCCTCTGTCCCTCAGTTATGACAAAGTATAAGCCCACACCGGTGCCAGAGGGTACATTCTGTGATGAAAAACACCACCAACAGTTAGGGATAGGGAAGTAGGCCTGCCGTTCTGGAAGATTTCCTAGAAAACCCGTTACCAGTAAGTGTAACTGGTAATTTTCTCCAGTCATCTTCCAGGACAGCAAACCTGAGATGATGAACAAGAAGTTCAGGCCTATCTAAGGGTGGGACCACTGCCTGTAGGACCTTCCTGCCAAACGAAAAGTCTTGAGAGGACAACAGCTCCAGTCTGTAGTGCCTCAGGTATTTTGGCTTGTCCAAGTTGCTGCTCTGCAGATTTGATCAATCAAAGCGCCTGCCCTCTCTGCCCAGGAGGTCGGCAGAGATCTAGTTGCGTGAGCTTTTAGATGAGTTGGGACAGGTTTTCCCAAATGCTTATAGGCTACAGTGATAGTCTGCTTAATCCACCTGACTATCATTGGCTCTGAGGCCTGAAGACCCTTCTTTTGGCCCAAAAAACTAATTAGCAAATGGTTTGATCTCCTGAACTCACTCAATCTTTCTAAATAGACCAGTAGACATCTTCTAATGTCTAGTAAATGAAACCTTCCCTCTATCATTTTGGGGTTCTGACAAAAAGACGGAAGTATAATCTCCCGTGACCTGTGGAAATTTGAGGTCACTTTTGGCAAATATAAGGGATCCTGTCTGATGATTACGCTATCCTCCAGGAGCAACAAAAAGGGCTCTTTAATTGCCAGAGCCTGTAGGTCGCTAACTCTTCTGGCTGTCGTGATTGCCAGAAGGAAAGCCACTCTAAGGAAAAGAAAATGAACTGAAACTTGAGCCACTGGCTCAAAAGGCCCTTTAGTTAGGGCATCTAATACTTGTGATAAGTCCCAAGGTGGAAACCGGGGTAACTTTCCCTAGCTGAAAAAAATCTTTTAATGAGGGGGTTAAGAGCCAGCTTACTATCCAGAAATACTGACAAGGCTGCAACCTGGACTCTGAGGGTAATGACTGCTAAACCCTGGTCAGACCCGCCCTGGAGAAAATCCAGGACCACTGGAATTGTTTGAAGAGAGCCTTCTCTAGACTGAGCCTAGCGAGAGATGACCCTCCAGACTTTTGCGTAAATCTGTCTAGTGACTGGATTTTCTGCTTGACAAAAGCATATCAATCACTTTTTAAGAACAGCCCTTACATCTGAGGATCTCCCTTTCAAACACCAGGCCGTCAGGGAAAGAAAACCAGGATCGTGGTGTAAAATTGGACACTGGTGGAGGAGATCGCAACTGGAGGGGAGATGGAATGGAAGAGCCACGACCATCTCTTCAGGGTGGGGAACCATGCCCGTCTCAGCCACCAGGGCGCAATTAGAATAAGGCACCCGTCTGACTGGGATAGTTTCTGTAAAACCCGGGGGATGAGCACCAGAGGAGGAGATGCGTATGCCAGAGCAAAATCCCACCAGTGGGCTAGTGCATCCACTCCCCAGAAGCCCTGTCCCCTGGCCAGAGAAAAGAACTTGTGAACCTTCCTGTTCTTCTTGCAAGCAAACAAGTCTATCTCCGGCTTGCCAAAGCGTTGGCACACCAGAGAAAACACCTCGCTGCTCAGCTCCTTCTCTCCCTGATGAAGGGGTTGCCTGGTGAGAAAGTCTGCCTGCACATTGAGGGACCCTCTTATGTTGACTGCCAAGATTGAGAGAACTGTCCTATCCGCTTCTCCCAGGATTTCCTGGGTGAGCCTCATTAAATTGCTGGACCTTGTTCCCCCTTGGTGATTCAGATAGGACACAGCTACTACATTGTCCGAGAAGACTTGTACTTCTTGTCCCCGGACTTAGTCTCTGAAAAAGCTTAACGCTTTTCCAACCGCTAGCAGCTCTCTGAAGTTGGAGGAAGCCGAGCTTTGCTCCCGGTCCCAAGGACCCTGGGCAAAGAGATCTCCTAGATGAGCCCTCCAGTCCCATGAGCAGGGCATTCAGTCTCTGAAATACGAAAAAATAAAAAACACCCTGTGTCAGCTTTTACCCTCTTGGGGTATCCTGTGGGGAGAGGGAAAAAGAGCCACCCCCAAATCCTTTCCCCCCACCAGCCAAGTCACTCACACCCTGTGATGATCTCTGATGCTGCCAAGTTTGGTCAGTCCTCCTCCATCCCTCTAGCGGAATGCCACCCATCCAGGGAGCACTCTAAAAGGGTTTGGGGGACACAGGACCACGGACCCGCGCTCTGTTACTGCCTTTATGCAAGCCTGCCGTTCTGTAAACCGCTATTTTTCCGTAGCCCAGGATGGCGGAAATGACGCCATATGAGCATGCCGTCCACTTCCAGACATGCGCACTTTCCGCCGAGCGATGCAGACTCCACACAGCAGTAGACCCGAGATATCTTGGCGCCGTGCCATCAAGCCAGGACGCCATGCATGGGGGATTCCATCCCTGCAAAAAGGGAGATACTCTCTCCTAAGCTATCCGCCACCATCAGGTAGGAGGGGAGAGTGGGATGCAAGGTCCCTGGGGCTGTGGAGACTCTCACTGTATCCACAGCCACCAGTATCTCAGGGGGGGTGCATGAGGGATTCCATCACTAAGCCCTCTCCCTCCACTGTACATACCTGTACTCCCTGGGAAAAACTGTGAAAGGGAAAGATCCCCCTTGGAAATGAGCAAAGCTCTGCCAGACCCCGCAGTCACCACTGACTGCCTTAATCTGACTTCCCAGGGGGAGACCTCTGTCCCAGACCTTGGTCTTAAGGATAGAAAATACCAAACGGTTTCGCTGCCATCCTGTGGGAAACACAATCAATAACTGAGGGACAGAGGGAAGGGAGGGGCCTTTTAAACCTTGTTGTTGATTGTGTTTCCTGCCAGGTGGGACTCGTCATCTCAGGTGTGCCATCCTGAAAGATGACTGGAGAAAATTTCATTTGGATACAGTGCCGTATGACTGCGCAATTGTCATTCAATGTGCGACAGTGCTGAAAACTGAAAATTGGCTTGGGGAGGAAGGGGGTGAAAATGCCCTGTATTTAAGTGGTTAAACACTTCAGCCCCAGAAAAATGTACCCACTTCCTGACCAGGCCATTTTTTGCAATACGGCACTGCGTCATTTTAACTGACAATTGTGTGAACGGGTGATGTTGTACCCAAACAAAATTTTTGTCCTTTTTTTCCCACAAATAGAGCTTTCTTTTGGTGGTTTTTGATCACCTCTGTGGTTTTTATATTTTGTGCGCTATAAACAAAAAATGAGTGACAATTTTGAAAAAAAGCAATATTTTTTACTTTTTGCTATAATAAATATCCCCCCCAAAAAATGTAAAAAACAAAATTCTTCCTTAGTTTAGGCCAATATGTATTCTGCTACATATTTTTGATAAAAAAAAAAAAAATCCAAATTAGCGTATATTGATTGGTTTGCCCAAAAGTTATTGCGTCTACAAAATAGGGGAAAGATTTATGGCATTTTTATACAAAAAATTTACTAGTAATGGCAGTAACCTGCCATTTTTAGTGGGACTGCGACATTGCAGCGGACAAATTGGATACTTTTGACACTTTTTTTGAACCATATAAAAATGCACTGATTACTGTATAAATGAGACTGTCAGGGAAGGGGTTAACACTAGTGGTTTTCAAGGGGTGAAATGTGTTCCCTGAGAGGTGTTTATAACTGTATGGGGGCTGGGCTGACTGGAGGAGGAGAGAGATTGCTATTCCTAATCACTAGGAACATACAATCTCACTCTACTTCCCTAACAGAACGGGGATTAGTTTGTTTACAATGGCAGATCCCCGTTTTGCCTCTCTCTGGAGCGATCGCGGGTGGACCCGCTGGCTGGCTCCCCCGCTAGTGAATTGGCACAGATTTCCGTGTACATGCCCAATGTACAATGATGGCAATTTGTGCAGCCAAGCCAACCTGCCGCAGTGCAACTGCGGCGGCTAGTCGGCAAGCTGTTAAAAACTACTAGGAACCCATGACTACATAGACTATTTTCTGGAAAAGGTGAACTTGGCCTTTACAATTGTGCACACCTCTGCAAAGGAAACAAACTTTGCTACACAATATTTTTTGTACAAATAAAACAGATATAACAAATCACTTCCAATGATACATTTAATATTTTTAAGGTTTACATTCACTTTCCTTTTTTATAACCTCTCCATTCCAATGTGCAGTAAGTTCCGGTTCACACTGCTGCGCTGTGAATTTGTTACTTTTTTTGTCCTGTGTGAGGTGCGAATTTACTGCAAATTTACAGCGATTTTACCGCGAATTTCAGAAGTTGGACATAGCTGCGATTGATGTTCTAGCCAATGGAATCATAATGTAAAAAAAAGGTGTTAACTGCCTGTGTACTTCCAGGTTTTTGTGGAGAGAAGTGTGGTGGAATTCGCACATATCTGAATCAACAATGCGATTCCAGAACGATTTACATTGATGTCTATGGAGACTAAATTTGCAACGCAATGCTGTAAACTCACACAAGACCCTTTTTTTATCGCATCGCATTCGTAGAGGAATCGCAACGCATGTATGTGAACGACCGTCATTGAAAACAATGACTTTATGGATGACATGCAAATTTAGAATGTTTTTGACACATCACATTCATTATGAACTCGCATCTGTGTGAACCGGCACTAAAGAATGATTTTCTAAAACAAGGTTGTTTCCTTGTACAGTAATCTAATATCAATTTTCAGATAGAAATATTTTAGTAGTTAGGAGACTGGACATGGTGTTCCAGAGAAAGGGGGAGGAGTAATGTGGTCACATGGTTTACAGTCCATAAAAAGGCATTATTAGAAATCCTATCTATACTGTTAAAAAAACACAAATTCTGATCTGACAGTGAGGATTTGTTTGGAAATGAGAACAAGAGCAAATCTGCCAAAGAGAAAAGGAGAGAACAAAGATAGTGGTGAGGAGTGTGGTGTATGTGTACTGTGTTTATCACTGACAATGGAGGTACACTTGGGATAATTAGTGTCAATCATTATTTTGGGATAATTAGTGTCAATCATTATTTTGGGATAATTAGTGGCAATCATTATTTTGGGATAATTAGTATCAATCATTATTTTCTCACATTGTTGTCTGAAAACACAAAGTCCTGTTACCTGTCTGTGTGATCTCATCCAGAACCGCCAATAAATTAGGATGAGGATGATCTTTCTTCAGCGCATAGAGACATTTCCAGAGTCCAATCACAGCTTTTCTTCCCCGATTCCGAATATCTTGTAACAAGGTGTGAGAGAAGGAAGACGGGTCTTTTTCCATTGACTGGTATTTCTGGGAAATATAACTTATTATTGTTTCATATCTGCTGTTAAAATGTAACTTCATTTGTTTGGATAAATACATAAATTGATTCTGGGTGCTTTGAACACTTCATTCAGAAAAGAACATCTTGTTACAAGAAAGTTATACTGGGTACCGCTGACACATGTCTGAACTATTCCTGGCCTTTGTGTGCTTTTGCATTTCTCACATCTGAATGTAATAGGATCAATAAATGCTAAAAATGGTCAGTTGCGCTTATATTAACCTCATATTCCCATAAAAAATGAAGAATGAAATACGTTTCTAATAGTATCATTAAGTTCCCATAAGGGTGGTGAAGATAAGAGTGGTAAAATAAAAGGTGAAATTCCACTGCCAATATAAATAGTGAATAATTATTAATGAATAAACTAATCCCACATATATGTGCTATTAAAAACGTGAAGTGGTAATAATAAGAAATAGGATTACCACTTATATTAATAACAGTGAATATAAAATAATTACAACTGGGCTAATCCACCATAAGTGTGCTAGTAAAAACGCAAAGTGATAAACCTTGCTGTGTAAATGCTTAGACACAGCTATACGCTCTTTATAACAAATATATTACGTGAAATCTAATTGCGTGACACAGATGAAGTTAAATTATATATCATACTTCCATGAGATTCCTACAAAGTTATAAATACTAATGTGCAAAAATAGTATATACATATATAATCCTTTGCCAACAGAACCTTCATAAGAAGTGTTGATAATCATCAAGTGTTAAATCATTTAGTCAAAACAGTGTCAATTAACTTGTGACAATGTTAAAACAGAAAAACCAAAGTGATGGTGAAAAAAGAATAAAATGTTACTTATAGCTTCTTGCGCTTTTTCTTCAATATAAATCACTTCTCCTCTCAGATTCCAAACATATAGGAAGAGAAATTAACAATCCATTGCGCAGATATTAATGATACATTGGATACTATACTACAAGTAAGGTGTTCTCACTCAGAACCTCATTCAGGATGGGATCGCTTGTATATTGATCAGACTGCAAGAGCTCAGCGGCACAGCTCTACCTTCAGCGCCGCCAACTCACACACTACAGATGCTGGGCGTCACAGGCTCCTCCTACATGTTACGTCACTGCCACGTGACTTTTTCAAGGATCACCACGTCAGCGCTTGAGCCCTTTTTAGATGAATGTAATAGGACACTACCAGAGCTGCAGGTGTTCCGTCAGATATGGCGACCCATCAGATTTAGTAACGGAAGTGATGTTTTGTCGCGGCCATCTTGGTACACCCCGCACTCCTCCACAGTAAGAATACATTGAGAAGGCGGCAAGCAGACATCTTTATACACCCACCGGAGTCTTGCATCACACACTTATTTTTAACAGTTAACTCAGCTTATATAGTCAAATTAAGTATTTTGAAATATGTCTGAATGTTTACATATTGAATTTTAAAAGCAGCGGCGAGCCTGGTGATCTCACATGTTTGCTAATATGATAGAACACCGCTGATTAGAAAAAACAACATTAAAACAGTCTGACGGATTTCAAAATACTCAATTTGACTATATAAGCTGTGTTTACTTGTAGAAATAAGTGTAAAATGCAAGACTCCGGTCGGTGTAACAAGATGTCGGCTTGACGCTTTCTCACTGTATCCTTACTGTGGACGAGTGCGGGGTGTACCAAGATGGTGGTGATGGAACGTCACTCCTGTTACTAAATCTGATGAGTCACCATATCTGACAGAACACAGGCAAGAGAAACAACAGATCATACCATTCACTACAGGGGGTGATAATGGGATTAAAAACATATATTTAACCATATCTCGCCCGGCCAATAGCAAAATGATGTCCACAGAGGGGATCCGCTGTCCTAACTGGGTGTCATATGATGTCCAGCAGGATAAGCCGCTCGTGCACGCCCTCGGGGGCACGCAGCACAGTGACCGGTGGTTTGGTGTGTCAGTTTGACACATCGCTTCTCCGATCTAGGTAAAGAGCCTATGAGGTAGGCTCTTTACCACATGATCAGTTGTGTCCAATTACAGCTGATCACATGGTAACCAGGAAGTGCTGTTTATCCGCTTTCTTCTGTTTGAGCTGACAGGTGTGAGTAGAGGAGAGCCGATCAGCGGCTCTCCTGACAGGGGGGGATCTTCGATGATAACCATTATCAGTGCAGACCAATCAGTAATGTCCAAAAGTGATGCCCACTAGTGCCTGCCAGTAATGACAATCAGTACCCATAAGGGATGTCAATCAGTTCCCATCAGTAATGCTTTGCCTTTCATTTCTATTTTAAACGGAATGGATTGTTTTACAAGGTGATGGTTCACAAACACTTTAAGGGCAATTAAATATAAGATATTTTAAAATTATGGGGCATGGCCAGATGTAAGCGTTTCTTCAGAGCTCCGTCTATCCTGCACTCATCCAGTCCTTAGGAGCAGTTTTGCCCGTGTTTAGAGCACAAATCCAGGCAGACAACATGAAGATTGACAGTACCTTACAGGATCAGTGGGTGTTTTTTCTGTAATTGCTATAAATGTACTTGGCCTGAAAAAAGAAATCTAATGCAGCCTTCATATCTATTATTTTTTATTAAAAAGTAAAAAAAAGAGAAGAAAAAATGTTATGATAAAATTTTTGGATTGCTCAGTGCGCTTGTCCCGGGATGCCTTCATCAGCTGCCAAGGGGGTTTGGAAGGAGCAGCACCTGACCCGCTCTATGAGAGACATGGAGATTGGGTCCGCCTCCGCCATCTTGTCTTCTCAGTCAGCAGATCAGCGCGCCAAACAGAACACTGCAAGGATAGAGCGGGGGGGCGGGGTCGGTGGATCGGTGGAGCAATACACTGGGGGAGATCTTCCTGATGATCTGATGCTCTTAGCAGAGCATGAAGCAATCACCAGACCCATCCTGGAGGCCATAAGTGCGACCAAGGCTGAACTCTTGGGGTGGATAGACCAGCTCTCTACAGAATGCACCATGATCGGACACGACCTAGATAAGATCCAAGGAAGGCTGACAACAGTGGAGGAGAAAGTCTCTGAGGTGCAAGATACCTCGCACTCCCATGACACACACCTGTCAGAACTGCGTGATCTGGTAAGATCCCTCCCAGTGGCATTGCTATGGGGGTGCGGCCTGCACCTGGGTGACACCTGCCAGAGGGAGGTTTTGAGAGGCATTGAGAGGCACGCCATGGCTCCCTCATTCCCTTCTGAAATCTCCCTAGCTCCATGCAATGTGCAGGCAGAGTGGGGGAGGAGGGAGTGAGGCAGAGACAGAGATTCCCAGGGTCCGACCGTCCCACACACCACACACGACGTGGTCCCCGCCGGCTATACTCACTGCCGCTTCCTCCTCAGCTCTGACATATATACAGGGTGGGAGGAAGAGCCGAGGAGGAGGGACACCATCCATGCTACAGCACCTGCCCTGAGGTATGTAACTGCAGAGGAGTGGGACATGGTGATTGGGAGGGGGGGCATTGGCAGGTAACAATTATGCTGCCAGAAGTGATTTTGGGAGGGAGATAGAGGATAGGTGCTAGGGGGTGCTTTCTTTTGGGTTAGAGAAGACTTGTACTAGAAGTACAAGGAGGGGGAGAAGATTTGAAGTTTGACCCCCTCCCCTAGCACAATTCCTCTCCCCTCCCAAAGTACCCCCTAGCACATATCCTCTACCCCAATCAAAGATCCCATCCCGGCTCCATCCACCCCCGATCTCATCCTGCTCCATCCACCCCCGATACCATCCTGCTCCATCCACCCCCGATCCCATCCCGCTCCATCCACCCCCGATTCCATCCCAATCCATCCACAAAGGGGCTGTGAAGTTGGATTGCACAAGACTGCCTATCATTTGCAATGCACACTGTTGCACCCATGGTGTCCTATTAAATATGCTCTATTTCCTTCTGGTTACATGTTAAAGTCTACATTGATTATGGGAACATTCCTCATCGTACCACTAGATGGAGCCAGCTTCCTTGTATAGTTCTTCCCCTTTTTTCTACTGCACTTTTTTGGTCTGTATTACTCCATACTCGTAGGAAAGGTAAGGAAATCCATTATGACCTGCCATAGATATGCAGGCTTAGGGTTGCCACCTTTTCTTCAAGTCAAACCCGAACACTTTAGCGACGCACAGCAGTTTTTTTCTATAGTATATTATCAATTAAATAACATTTCTAATCATATGAAGTTAATCACAAAAGTCCTCCTTTACATCAGAGTCCACAGAGTTCCCCTTTTACATCTGAATCCGGAAAGTTGCCCTATTACATCTGAATCCGCAGAGTTCCCTTTCACTGTAGGGGGGACTCTGATGTAAGGGAGAACTCTGGGGACTCTAACATAAGGGATGCTCTGGGAACCCTGATTTAAGAGGAACACTGAGTACTCTGATGAACAGTGAGGACTCTGATGTAAGGGGGAACATGTGGCCTCTGGTGTAAAGGGGAACTGTGATATCAGCGGTGCTCTGAGAACCCTGATTTACCTTAGTGTACTCACTCAGAGGCAGGAGAGAGAAGGGAGAGACTTCAGCCACAGACAGGGTTGGATGGTGAGCTCACTCACCCTTTGGCAGTCCGCACCTCTCATCCAGCTGTATCTGAGGCTGCTGGACATCAAATTTCCAGCTCCCGCTTTCCTTTTCTGAGGCACAGTACTGGGGATTGGAGTGTGGGCAGACACAGAGGGGTAGGGGCGGGAGGAAGAGGAGCAGATTGGGCCCTCTCTCCTCTCCCATCTGTATGTGGGGGGGACTGTTAGTGCTGGCTTTGGGCAGTGTGAAAGAAGAGAGTGTAACAGACACTCTCAGCTTAGACAACTGCAGCCAACAACCCTGATAGGAGGCCATAGTCCAGTTTGAATAATGTGTCCGGGTTTTAGGCAGTCTGAAACCTGGACATATGGTTCCAAACCCGAACTGTCCGGGTGAATTCTGGCCAGATGGCAACCTTATGCAGGCTCCCTGTATATCATGAAGGAGCAGTGAAAGTGTGGATTACCTGTTGGAGCCACAGGAACGACTGGAGAATGAGCTGCAATATTAGTGCTGATCACATTCACCTTTCTTCTCTAATCTAAGCCAATGAGATTGCAGTTGGTATAAGTGATCATTGAGGCAACTGAGGGTTAAATTGTAACTACTCCATTCCCTCCTATTCACACATGGCTGACTATGCTGTCCTGAATACTGGGAACATAACATCACACACCACTGGACCATAGTCCCAATATTGTTTTCTACTTCCTTGTCATTACACCTTACTTTGTTACTTTTGCTCCACGATCCTATCAAATGGAGTGTCCAGAGGAACTGCAGAACCACCAATGGAGCTGCCAAACTTTTGTTTGCTTTCAATGGACCTCACTATTGTTTTTTTGTTGGTTTTCTGGACTAAACTACATATCGGAGGTTTTTTTACTTGGGTATCTGATATAATAGTGGGGGGGGGGCAATTTTGTTTCAGTTCTCCAATGTGCCTTAGCTTTTGATACCATTCCACAATGGATTGGCTCCGTGTTTTTTCGTGGTCACTACATAGCCATAGATCTATTGTTATTATCTTGCTGGGATGCATTAATGGGTTATAGCAGTCATGGCTGATAAGGTTACATTTCTGTCCTGGAATATCAGGAGCTTGCATAACAAATACAAAAGGGCTTTTATTTTCCAATATTTAAAACAGGCCAAGCTGCATATCACTTTTCTGCAGGAGACTCACCTGGATGGCAATCATATCCTACAGTAGCTTTGCATAGGCCATGGATCCAGAGAGCCCTGCACTCTACTCATTCAACATTTGCTAGGGGTGTCTCCATTCTAATTAGCAAGGCTACCCTGTGCACAATCCACCAGGTGATCTCAGACCCAGGGGGTCAATACGTGGCGATGGTTCTGGATGTTTGTTAGCGCAAATTATTATTGGTAAATGTTTATTTGCCTCCTCCCTTTCAGGTCCAGATACTTTATGATCTAATGGCTAAAGTGGCCCAATTTCTAACCTTCCCATTGTCTTGATGGGTGATTTTAATGCTGTGTTAGACGCGGCATTGGACTCTTACAATCCGAACAGAATGAGTAACTCTGATTTGGTCAACTGGACAAATGTAGCGGGGCTATCAGAGTTATGGCATTGGAAGCATCCAACAGTCAGATTCTTCTCCCACGTAACCACAGCCCATAGATCCTCAGCCAAGATAGATTTAGCTTTTGGCAATGGCTTTTGTTGCCGTTCCTGACCGAAATAGAATATTTAGCAGGGGTTTATCTGACCATAACCCTCTCTTACCCTGACCTTTCCAACGGGGGCAAAAGGGGGAGGATCTCACCCAGCTGGTTACAAAATGGGCAGGTGTCTGCCCAACTAGAGGAATCAATTAAATCATACTGGACTGTAGGATACATTTAAGGCTGTGGCTAGGGGGAATTTATCTCTGCATTTAAGAAGGCCCGTGTAAACAACAATGAGCAATTTCAAACTCTACAGACTAGGGAGAGGGAGTGTTCTGAGGCCCACACGGGTTCCCCCACGAGGACCTCATTTGAGTCTCTGTTGGAGGCAAGGCATCTTCTGTCCCTACATTTTACGGACCTGGCACATTCAGAAGCACAGCGGAGGGCTCACACAATATTTGTCGAAGGAGATAAAAATGGGAAATTATTAGCTAGGTTATTTGCTGACTATGACCCAATCACAAATATTCCAGTTATCAGAACAGGGGGGTGACTTGGTCTCTGAGCCACAGACCATAATGATGGAACTTATTGACTTCTTCTCAGCTCTATACTCCCCTATAGCATCTTATGATGTGTCTGCTCTAGATACCTTATTGGAAGGCCTATTGCTCCCAAGGTTGTCAGAAGAAGATAGAAATGCTTTAGATGCCAAAAATACCGCTATGGAGATTGAAACAGCAATTTTTGCTTTCCCCATAAAGCCCCTGGATTGGATGGCTTTCCGGTTGATTTTTATAAGTCATATGTTACACAGTTAGCCCCCAGACTTGGTTTACTCTTGGAATATTGCCTTGCAAATGACACTCTGTCGGGTTCCATGCTGAAGGCATATGTAGCAGTACCCCCGTAGGGGCTACTGATTTGGTTATAGCAATCCGCCAATCACCCCTGCTACTATGCTCCCCACAACCCATTGAAATAGGAAAACAGTCATTTTGGGTTTTCTGTTATATTTATTTCAGGATTAGAACTTGAATGAGGAAAGGATAGCATAAGATGCCTTGATACCTTGATGCATTTGCTTTAGTAAATAGATGTTCAATGGCCATGGCCTTGTAAGAACACTAGATACTCTCCTTTCTTCTGTGCAAATCCTTACTGCAATAGCCTCAATATCCTATTTTCTCCCTTCCGTTTGAACAACAGAAATCATTCTGAATAACTTCTAGTTGTAGACTCTGGTGAGATTGTCCCTGAGAGTTAAAAGGCCAGAAGCTCACACCATTTCTTCCCTATGTCCCAGAGAGTTAAACACCCACAAAGTCTATGGAAGGCACTGTCATCATGCTAACCAGGCCGAAGATATCTTGGTATCCCCACGCGATGACCTGACACCCGACAGTGAATGGACCATGGCTTCCACTAGTACAGAACCATCAATGCTGTGTTCCTCTGCCACAGCATGATACTTTACTCTCTCCAGCTTTTTCTTCTTTCATTACACTGACCTTCTCCTTTGTATCAAAGTCCTGTGTCCCCGGTCACAGAAAGCTGATCTACTTCCACAGCTTCACTGCTACTTCCTCTTCCTAGATCTCCTCCAGCATCCAAGCCCTGTGTTCCCCGGTCGCAGTACCTCGATGCTCCTTTAAAATGGAGATCCTTATCTTAGTCCTCCTTCCTGATGGTTCCTCCATCCCTCCTCAGCACATGCCGCATCCCCCCATGGGGATGCCCAGAACAGCACCTGTTACTCCATGCTGTCTTCCTGTAAACCCAGACTCCTCCCTGGAAGCATGTCACTCCAGCTTATATGAGAGGCCTGCCCCATGCCAATGCAAGTTAATGATTGGTCAGGGCTCCCCACATGAGCTGCCTGCCACTCAGATCTCAAGTCCAACCTCTCTTCCAAAATAATACCTGTCAGAGGACTTCTCCAAGTGGATCAGCTATTGGGCGCTCAGGTGTGCGCCGGTTCGCGCCGGCGCACACCCGTTCGTGCCGCTGTGCGGGCGCGTGCGGGCGAGCGCGCGCCTGGGCGCGTCGGCGTGGGCGCGCGCACGCCGCTTGGCACCAACCGCCCTATTTAATGTGCTGGAACCTTCCGCTCGATGCTGTCCGATCTGCAGCTCCCAGTGCCTGAGTTCCTGTTTCCTGTTCGCTTCCTGTTTGCCTGTCTGATCTCCTAGTGACCCCGGCCTGTCTTTGGACTTCTCTTGTTATCCGCCTGCACCTGACCACGGCTTCCCTTGACTACGTCTCTGCCTGCTCCTCTGTACCACGTTGCCCGTCTGCTGCCAACCCTGCCTGTGACCCGGACTTTGAGCCTGCCTGTTCCTCTGTACCTTGCTGACCGTCTGCTGCCAACTCTGCCTGAGACCGGACCTGCCCTTTCTGCTCCTGCTCTGCACCAGCCGCCTAGACCCTTACTTTCTAGCACTTCCAGACCATACGCATCAGGATCCTGGGCCTTACCTCCGCAAGTCACCCGCCAGGCTCTCTTACCACTCTGCGCTCCTGTGCCTTCTGTTTACACTACCAGGGGCCAGGAACCAGATACGTACGGGAGGCCTCCCCTGCTATACCAGGTTCGTCAGTCAGGTACGTGTACGTCTGACAGTATTGGACAGCCATGTCCGAGCCCGAGCAGGGATCCTCTCCCATGGAGGAGCTATGCAGACACCTGGCGGGTCTCACTCAAGCTGTAAAGAGCCTTCAGGAAGGCTACACTAGGCTGGAAGAAAGAGTCCAGGTGCTCTCCTCACCTGCTAACCCTCTAGCTGCTGCTGCTACTGGACCCTCATCTCCTCCCTCCATGGTCATGCTTCCTCCTGAGCCAAGGGTTCCTACACCCGACAGATTTTCCGGTGAACGTAGCAAGTATCGTTCCTTCCGCAATGCCTGCGAACTATACTTTGCTCTGCTACAACGAACCTTCTCCTTGGAAGCAACGAAGGTGGGCTTTGTAATTTCTCTCCTGTCTGACGAACCACAGACCTGGGCCCACCAACTCCTGGAATAAAAATCAGCATCCATAGACAACCTGGATGCATTCTTTGCCGCCATGTCCCAATTGTATGAGGACCCCCAGTTGAAAGCCACCGCTGAGTCCACTTTGCACGCTCTACAACAAGGGCGTAGACCCGCCGAAAATTACGTCCTGGAATTCAGGCATTGGACTTCAGACACGGATTGGAACGACGCGGCCCTGCGTTACCAATTTTGCATGGGTCTTTCCAATCCGCTTAAGGATGAGTTGGCATGGGTTGGAGTACCACAAACATTGGAGGATCTCATCAACCTGTCCGTTCAGATAGACCGGCGCCTCAGAGAGTGCAGCTTCGAAAGAACCACCAGTCAGTTCCGTCCTACTTGGGTCCTCCCAAAGGTCCCTAGTGCCACCAGCTCTGTCGGCCCAAGCCTTCGTGTACCGCCTACTCCGGTCCTTGATGCCCCTGAGCCAATGCTTGGCCTTCTCTGACCTTCCCTCACGCCTAAAGAGCGACAGGGTCGACGGGTCAACAACCTATGCATGTACTGTGGGGAGTCAGGCCACTACGTGAGATCTTGCCCTAACAAGACACGTAAGTCTCTTTCAGCCTCTACTAAGTGTGCTCCTGTCATACGTAATCCTGCTAATCATCTTGCTCTCGACATTGTTCTACAGCTTCCAGGACAGGATCTTACAGTCTCAGTCATAATTACTCCTGAGCTTGTAGCTGCTTTATAGACCTAACCTTTGCCGCTAACCACCACATTCCTCTCCAAGTAAAATCACAGGTCCATCTCACTGATGGTTCCTCCCTCAGCTCTGGTCCCGTCACCCAGGAGACTTTTCCTCTATTGGCCATTATGGATACTCACCATCGAGAATTCCTTCATTTTGATGCGATTTCTTCTCCACTTTTTCCGATTTTTTTGTGGCTACAAGCCCATAACCCTAGTATTGATTGGGTTTCTGGAGGAATTAAGTTCTGCTCCCGCTATTGTCATCAATACTGTTTGCCCAGTACCTCTACAGATGCTTCTCAACTCATGTGTCTGGGCGTAGACACCGAATCGCAGCAAGCGATTCCCACTCCAGATTTTCTTGATGTCTTCAGTAAAAAGGGGGTGGAAACCCTTCCTCCCCACAGACCTTATGATTGCCCGATAGAACTTTTGCCTGGGTCTGAAGTCCCGTTTGGACGAATTTTCCTGTTAACAGAGCAGGAGCTGGTTACTCTCAAGACTTATATTGATGAGAACTTAAAGCGAGGATTCATCCGTTCATCCACGTCACCGGCCGGGGCCGGCATTTTCTTCGTGGAGAAGAAGGACCACTCCCTTCGGCCTTGTATCGACTATAGAGAGTTAAACAAAATAACTATCAAGAATCGCTACCCCTTACCTCTGGAACTCTTTCAAAGATTAGGTTCAGCAACAATCTTCACTAAACTCGATCCCCGTGGGGCCTATAACCTAATCCGCATCAGAGAGGGAGATGAGTGGAAAACTGCCTTCCGTACCCGGTTCGGGCACTTTGAATACCTTGTTATGCCCTTTGGTCTGTGCAACGCGCCTGCAACATTTCAGCACTTCGTTAACGACATTTTCCGTGACCTCCTGGACTTATACGTTATAGTATATCTAGATGACATTTTGATTTTCTCCTCCTCAGTCATCAAACACCGCAGGCATGTCCGAAATGTTCTAACCCGGCTCAGGCAGCATGAACTTTATGCCAAATTAGAAAAGTGCGAATTTGAACGCCAATGTATCCAGTTCCTCGGCCTAATCATTGCTAGTGATGGCATTAAAATGGATCCGCAAAAAGTGGCAGCTATTCTGGCCCGCTCCCTCCGATAAAAAAGGGGTCCAACGCTTCATTGGCTTCGCCAACTTTTATCACATATTCATTAAAGGCTTCTCTGCAATTATTACACCAATTACCGAACTAACCAAGCAAGGGAGCCGTTTTTGTTGGTCCACTGAGGCGCAATCTGCCTTTGACAAACTTAAAAAGTTGTTTACCTCCGCCTCCATCCTGAAACATCCAAACCCTGCCTTACCTTTTGTCCTGGAAGTGGACGCTTCAGAGGTTGCAGTGGGGGCAGTACTCTCTCAGCGGCAAGGTGCCAAGTCCCTGCTTTATCCAGTAGCTTTTTTTTCTCGGAAACTCTCCACTGCTGAAAGGAACTACGATGTTGGAGACAGAGAGCTTCTAGCTATTAAGGCCGCATTGGAAGAGTGGCGTTATCTCTTAGAGGGTGCTGCACATCCCATTTTGGTCTATACAGACCACAAGAATCTCGAGTACTTGAGAACAGCCAAGAGACTGAGACCTCGGCAGGCAAGGTGGGCTCTGTTCTTCTCTAGGTTCCAGTTTCACATCACGTACAGACAGGGCTGTCTTTAATATTGATTGGACCCTGGGCAAAACTTTTCTTGGGCCCCCCCCATGCAGTTTTGCTCTCCACCTGCTCTGGGACATACAATAAATAGCAGCTGGACTCAAAATCAGTTTACTGAATCAGATCAGGCAGTGATTGCGATTGGTTGCCAGAGGTTACAGTGTATCATTACCGCTCACTGACTGGTTGCTAGAGGTTACAGCACACACTACGGCTCACTGATTAGTTGCTAGAGGTTACAGCACATAATTTCTGCTTTTTGATTGGCTGCTAGAGATTACTATGGATATGACCTCAGGGGGGCATGATATACATATCAATGCCACCGGCCGCTATTTACATATGAATGCCAGTAATTTACATGTAAACACAGGGTCTGCAGGTGAGTCATCTGTACACAACAATAGGGCAGAGCTGGGCAGAATTACTAGCAGCACTTCACACTGAGATATTGGGACACAGCACGGGACTAAAACCTCAAGGGACGGGGGAATTTAAACCAGGATAGTTGGCAAGTATGAGGCAGCTGCTTTGGGCCCCATGACAATGACAGGGCCCTGGGCAGCTGCCCCTTTTGCCCTGCCTTAAAAACGGCCCTGCGTACAGACCTGACTCCAAGAACACCAAGTTGGACGCATTATCCCGCATGTTCCAGGATTCCGAGGAACCTTTACCTTCTGACACCATCCTTCCTGCTGGAAATTTTCTGTTGCTACAGGGGGATATCATATCCCAAATTAAACAGGCCTCCAGGAATCTGTCCCCACCTATGGGAGTTGACGTAAGCTTGCAAAATGGGTTGTTCCGGTACAAAGACAAGATCTTGGTTCCAGAGAATCTAAGAGTGGCAGTACTGGAACTCTGCCATGATCATAAGTTGGCTGGGCATTTTGGCGTACTGAAGACGACAGAGCTGGTGCAGCGTACATTTTGGTGGCCCCAACTGGTAAAGGATTGTAAGAGTTATGTGGAATCCTGCACCACCTGAGCAAGAATAGTCGGACAAAGGCCTGGGGTCTACTAAAACCTTTACCCATTCCAGAAAGACCCTGGAAGATGATTGCGATGGATTTCATTGTGGAACTCCCTCTGGCAGAGGGTTTTTCCACCATTTTTGTCATTGTGGATAGGCTGTCTAAGATGGCTCATTTTTTACCCATGAAAGGTACACCTTCTGCCGTGGAAACTGCAAAAATTTTTGTCAGAGAAATCGTAAGATTACATGGAGTACCAGCAAGTATAGTCTCCGATAGACGTGTGCAGTTCACTTCCAGGTTCTGGAAGGCTCTCTGTGAGTCACTTGAAATTGAGTTGGCGTTCTCATCCGCCTATCACCCCCAGACAAACGGGCAGACAGAGAGAACTAACCAAACCCTGGAGCAATACCTCCGATGCTTTTCCACCTTCTCACAGAACAATTGGGTCTCTCTTCTGCCGAGTTCGCATACAACAACTCTGTGCACTCAGCTATTAAACAGACACAATTCTTCGCCAATTATGGCTTTCATCCGTCATTCCTGCCTGAATCCTTACCCAAGTGCTCCATTCCTCCAGCTGCTGAAACAATGGATTTCTTCGTCACCAATAATAAATTATTACGCAAAACCATGGCTAAAACCCAAGAATATAATAAAAGGATGTTCGATAGGAAGAAGCGCGGAGAACTCATTCTGGAATCCGGCAACCAGGTTTGGCTGTCCACCCTCAACTTAAAGTTGGCCTGTCCCTCAAAGAAGTTGGGTCCCAAATTCATGGGTCCCTTTCCAATCAAAAGGAAAATTAATGACGTAACCTATGAACTGGATCTACCCAATACATTAAAAGTTCACCCAGTCTTCCACGTATCCTTGCTGAAACCCGCTATTCCTAATTCCTTTTCGGGTCGTAATACCGGCCCACCTGAACCTGTAATTGTGGATAACGAGACAGATTTTGAAGTGGAAGCAATCCTGGACTGCAGGAAGAGACATGATCAAGTCCAATATTTGATCAAATGGAGGGGGTATGGACCAGAAGATAACTCCTGGGAACCAGAAAGCAATCTGCACACTAAGGAACTTTTAAGAGACTTCTGGAATGCTCACGCTGATAGACTGGCCCAGATGGGCATCCGGAGGCTGCCCTTTAGGAGGGTGCACTGTCAGAGGAGTTCTCCAAGTGGATCAGCTATTGGGCGCTCAGGTGTGCGCCGGTTCGCGCCGGTCCGTGCTGGCGCATGCCGGTTCACGCGGGCGTGCGCCCGTTCACGCGGCTGTGCGGGCGCATGCCTGGGCGCGTTGGCACGGGCGTGCACGGCGCTTGGCGCCAACCATCCTATTTAATGTGCTGGAACCTTCCGCTCGGTGCTGTCCGATCTGCAGCTCCCAGTGCCTGAGTTCCTGTTTCCTGTTCGCTTCCTGTTTGCCTGTCTGATCTCCTAGTGACCCCGCCCTGTCTTTGGACTTCTCTTGTTATCCACCTGCACCTGACCACGGCTTCCCTTGACTATGTCTCTGCCTGCTCCTCTGTACCACGTTGCACGCCTGCTGCCAACCCTGCCTGTGACCCGGACTTTGAGCCTGCCTGTCCCTCTGTACCTTGCTGACTGTCTGCTGCCAACTCTGACTGAGACCGGACCTGCCCTTTCTGCCGCCTAGACCCTTACTTTATAGGACTTCCAGACCATACGCATCAGGATCCTGGGCCTTACCTCCGCAAGTCACCCGCCAGGCTCTCTTACCACTCTGCGCTCCTGTGCCTTCTGTTTACACTACCAGGGGCCGGGAACCAGATACGTACGGGAGGCCTCCACTGCTATACGGGGTTCGTCAGTCAGGTACATGTAAGTCTGACAATACCTCTGAAAGCAGGGGAGGCATCTCTGAGTCAGAGTGTAGGTGGCCTCACCCCCCACTACACTGATCACTCCCAGTCCCAAATACAACAACCAGATCCAGCCTAATGCACAGACCTGGCTAAATTTACCTACACTTGGGCCCTAAGCTATAAAAGCACTACTGTAGCACATACCTTTAGGTAGAGGGTGCTACACATATATATAACATTTTAACTAAAGTATTAACAACCAGCCTAGCAAAGGTTATTTCCTCTATAATTAATATAGATCAAACAGGGTTTATGCCGGGTAAATCTACGGACACGAATGTAAGGAGACTTTTTACCCATTTGCAACTTCCACCTATGGAGTCCCAGTCTAGAATAGTGGTGTCAATAGACATAGAAATAGTGTTCAATTCAGTTGATTGGTGTTATATGCACAAGGTCCTTGAATGCATGGGTTTCGGGCCTATTTACAGGAAGTGTATATTCATGCTATATAAACGCCCTAGAGTAGCAATAAGATTAGGACTGTCAGTGTCTGAATTTTTTGAGGTTGGCACAGGCACTAGGCAGGGGTGTCCACTATCCCTTTTCCTATTTACTATTGCCATGGAACCCATAGCAGTTGCCCTTCAGTCGTCAGGGGAGGTCAGGGCCATCAGGTTGAGCACGATTAATGAGTCCATTGCGCTTTATGCTGAAGACTTGCTCCTGTTTCTTAAAGACACAATGCCTCACTGCAAGCAGTGTAAGCTATTCTTGATCAATTTGCTTCATTCTCCGGGTTGAGGGTGAACTGGAGCAAGTCGTCTATTCTACCTGTAGATGTGGGAGCTAAGGAGGGGGCAAACCCAGACCTCCCGCTACAATGGGTATCCTCTTTTAAATACTTGGGGGTGAAAATTACAGCAAATGTTCAGGATTATATGCCCCTTAATTTACATCCTTTAAAAAGATGAATGGCATAGTCAGTTCCTTCCTATGGGTGCCTAAACCCCCTAGAATAGGCATAAAAGTGCTACAAGAATCTGGGGATCAGGGGGTTTGGCCTTAACCGACAGGCAGAAATACTATCTGGCTGGCCAGATGGTTTTTGCCCATCAATGGCTGCTAGTAGATGATGGGGACTCAGCCACTGTTCTAGAATCAAACCATCTGGGGTCCTATGAAAGAAAAAAGCAGTACAGCGCATAAATTAAACTAAATATATAAACAAAAACTAAGAGTCCAGTATAAACAAAATGCAGACAAAATCCAGTGATTCTTCCAGTGATATTAGTGACATGAGATAAATGTTGCAGGGTGACTGTGGTGACAAACGTGGACCTCCACCTTCAGTGATACTAGTCGCTCACCTCAATGGATGGACCCCTGAGTGAATCAGTCAGGTCAAACACAGCAGTTCCCTCACCAGGGAATTAATCAGGAGGAGATGAGTACACCGTAAAGCATCAGCAGCAGCAGCTTTCAGTAACCAACAGACAGGCAATGATCACATGTAAAAGATAAGGAAGGAATCTAGTGCTCTCTGAATGATAATCAATTCAATTTAATAAAAAAGCGAAAGAACTCACAATAAAATGCACTGTACCCCAGTGCGGAGGATAAAAGCATAGAAGGAATGGATGTCCCATAGAGGATGGACGAGCGGAGCGCGGGTGATGTCACGATCAGGGCACGTTCTCCTTGCCGTACGCGTTACGTCCCTCAAAGTGGGCGGGACTTCCTCAGCGGCGACGGCTGAGCGCGATGACACCCATTTAAATACTAGTCCGCTCCTCCCAAACAACCAATGAACTGAGTTGTGTACTAATCACCATGGTGACCATAAACGAGACTTCAAACCAGGAAATGACTGTCTCCATATGATAGCCATATAGGTGGTGAATAGTGAGGCTATTGGTAAATAGCCTCCGTTAGATGTACCAAAACGTCATGTCTCTAAAAATATAAAAAAAATATATAGAATAGTGAGACCACTGTAAGGATAATAAATAATAAAAAAATATGAAAAAATCAAACAATAAATAAAGCAACGGCGGCAAAATCCCCACGTATCCGCTCATCCTCCTGGGTCATCCAATACCATAATGTAAATACATGTAAAATTAACATATTGGAAAAAAATCAAAAATTGAAAAATTAAAAAAATTAAATTAAAAAAGGGGGGCACTATCGATCAGAAATAAAACAGTTAACGTCAAACTCGACGTTCAAGCCTCTTGGTACAAGAACCTTGGTCTCGTGAATCCAATGGGATTCTCTATGACTGAGTTGGCGCAGGAAGTTGCCCCCCCTCCAATGTTTATTAACTCTCTCTACACCCCAGAAGCTGAAACCCCTGGGGTTCTGATTGTGTACCAACTTAAAGTGCTTAGAAACATTGTGTGTTTTTATACCTTTTTTAATGTTGTTGACATGTTCGCCAAGCCGAACATGCAAGGGGCGAGATGTTCTGCCAATGTATTGTAAGCCACACTCACACTGTAACATATAGACAACCCCAATAGTGGTACACGTGATGAGTTGATCTATCTTATATTCTTTACCTGTGGAGGTGGCTTTGAAACTTTTGCATTTTTTGTTATTGCACTTGGAATGTCTGCAGGCTGTGCACCGCCCACAGGCATAGAATCCTGAGAGAAAGGAAAATAATCTGCTTTCAGATTGTATAGGGGATCCACCACACCTGGGGCTAGGCGATCTCGTAAAGATGGGGCTTTTTTGTAGATGAACGAGGGGCGGGGTGGCAACAGGGGACCCAGCACACGATCCTGTCTGAGAATTGACCAATTCTTCAAAACAAGCTTCTCAAATTGTTTGTGCTGGATGTTATAGTTCAATACCATTTTGAAATTGAAAACCTCTGAACCAATAATTTTAACCTTGTCAGAGATCATTGGAGGGGGGGCAACTTCCTGCGCCAACTCAGTCGTAGAGAATCCCATTGGATTCACGAGACCAAGGTTCTTGTACCAAGAGGCTTGAACGTCGAGTTTGACGTTAACTGTTTTATTTCTGATCGATAGTGCCCCCCTTTTTTAATTTAATTTTTTTAATTTTTCAATTTTTGATTTTTTTCCAATATGTTAATTTTACATGTATTTACATTATGGTATTGGATGACCCAGGAGGATGAGCAGATACGTGGGGATTTTGCCGCCGTTGCTTTATTTATTGTTTGATTTTTTCATATTTTTTTATTATTTATTATCCTTACAGTGGTCTCACTATTCTATATATTTTTTTTATAGTTTTAGAGACATGACGTTTTGGTACATCTAACGGAGGCTATTTACCAATAGCCTCACTATTCACCACCTATATGGCTATCATATGGAGACAGTCATTTCCTGGTTTGAAGTCTCGTTTATGGTCACCATGGTGATTAGTACACAACTCAGTTCATTGGTTGTTTGGGAGGAGCGGACTAGTATTTAAATGGGTGTCATCGCGCTCAGCCGTCGCCGCTGAGGAAGTCTCGCCCACTTTGAGGGACGTAACGCGTACGGCAAGGAGAACGTGCCCTGATCGTGACGTCACCCGCGCTCCGCTCGTCCATCCTCTATGGGACATCCATTCCTTCTATGCTTTTATCCTCCGCACTGGGGTACAGTGCATTTTATTGTGAGTTCTTTCGCTTTTTTATTAAATTGAATTGATTATCATTCAGAGAGCACTAGATTCCTTCCTTATCTTTTACATGTGATCATTGCCTGTCTGTTGGTTACTGAAAGCTGCTGCTGCTGATGCTTTACGGTGTACTCATCTCCTCCTGATTAATTCCCTGGTGAGGGAACTGCTGTGTTTGACCTGACTGATTCACTCAGGGGTCCATCCATTGAGGTGAGCGGCTAGTATCACTGAAGGTGGAGGTCCACGTTTGTCACCACAGTCACCCTGCAACATTTATCTCATGTCACTAATATCACTGGAAGAATCACTGGATTTTGTCTGCATTTTGTTTATACTGGACTTTTAGTTTTTGTTTATATATTTAGTTTAATTTATGCGCTGTACTGCTTTTTTTTTTATGCACATTTTGGGATTTGATAAATTTTACCCTCAGTATCACAGCTGCTGCTTAATTAGGGATTTTGGTTTGCGCTGGTTGATCTTGTTTTTCAGGGGTCCTATGAAAGCCTGAGAATGGCTCTTTATAGAGGAATTAAATCGGACCTCCCACACACTTTAACAATGAGGGACACTATTATTTATAGAGCACTTACCTTGGAAGTTCGTACCCTAGAAATCAAGATAGTAGCAGTTGCTGTTCCTTTGCTAATGCATACATGTTGTGACTAAATGTAATGCCTTGTATTATATAACCAGATACAAGGGGATACCACGGAAGCCTTGGTGCATCTGTGACAAAGGGGGAAGGGGGAGGGGGGTTAAAGTTGGACTGTTTTTTGTTAGTCAGTTGGACTATGTTCGTTCGCTATAATATTGTACTTTTTTGGCTCTGTGTGGCCACTATGTGGGCTGGTGTTATGTTGATACAGCTCGAATGTTCTGTTATGTATAAAATCTAAATAATAAGAATAATAAAAAAAGCTCTGTCAGATTGGATGGAGAGACTCTGTGAACAGTAATTTTTAAGTCTTGCCACAGATTCTCAATTGGATTTAGGTCTGGACTGTGACTGGGCCATTCTTACACATGAATATGCTTTGATCTAAACCATTCCATTGTAGCTCTGGCTGTATGTTTAGGGTCACTGTCCTGCTGGAAGGTGAACCTCCGCCCCAGTCTTAAGTGTTTTGCAGACTAACAAGTTTTCTTCTAAGATTGCCCTGTATTTGGTTCCATCCATCTTCCCATCAACTCTGACCAGCTTCCCTGTCCCTGCTAAAGAAAAGCATCAACACAACATGATGCTGCCACCACCATGTTTCACGTTGGGGATGGTGTGTTCAGGGTGATTTGCAGTGTTAGTTTTCTGCCACACATAGCGTTTTGATCTTAGGCCAAAAAAGTTAATTTTGGTCTAATTTGACCAGAGCACCTTCTTTCACATGTTTTCTGTGTCCCCCCACATGGCTTCTTGCAAACTGAAAATGGGACGTTTTACGGCTTTCTTTTAACAATGGCTTTCTTCTTGCCACTCTTCCATAAAGGCCAGATTTGTGGAGTGTACAACTAATAGTTGTCCTGTGGACAGATTGTCCCACCTGAGCTGTGAATCTCTGCAGCTCCTCCAGAGTTACCATAGGCCTCTTGGCTGCTTCTCTGATTAATTCTCTCCTTGCCCGGCCAGTCAGTTTAGGTGGACGGCCATGTCTTGGTGGGTTTGCAGTTGTTCCATACTCTTTCTATTTTCGGATGATGGATTAAACTGTGTTCCATGAGATATTCAAAGCTTATGATTTTTTTTAAAAACCTAACCCTGATTTAAACTTCTCCACTATTTTATCCCTTACCTGTCTGCTGTGTTCCTTGGCCTTCATGGTGCTGTTTGTTCACTAAGGTTCTCTAACAAACCTCTGAGGGCTTCACAGAACAGCTGTATTTATACTGTGACTAAATTACACACACGTAGACTCTATTTACTAATTAGGTGAGTTCTGAAGGCAATTGGTTCCACTAGATTTTAGTTAGGGTATCCCAGTAAAGGGGGCTGAATACAAATGCACACCACACTTTTCATATATTTATTTATAAAAGAAAATGAAAAACATTTATCATTTTTCTTACACTTCACAATTATGTGCCACTTTGTGTTGGACTATCACATAAAATCCCAATAAAATACATTTACATTTTTGGTTGTAATGTAATGGATGTGATTAAGGTGTCACATAAAATTGTCACATAAGGTACCAGGTAAAAATGTTAAAATGCCTATTTCAAATGTAATATTGTGTTATTGCTTAGCTTATTAAATCTTAACTCTAATGCCCTGTACACACGGTCGGACATTGATCGGACATTCCAACAACAAAATCCATGGATTTTTTCTGACGGATGTTGGCTCAAACTTGTCTTGCATACACACGGTCACACAAAGTTGTCGGAAAATCCGATCGTTCTGAACGCGGTGACGTAAAACACGTACGTTGGGACTATAAACGGGGCAGTAGCCAATAGCTTTCATCTCCTAATTTATTCTGAGCATGCGTGGCACATTGTGCGGATTTGTGTACACACGATCAGAATTTCCGACAACGAATTTTGTTGTCGGAAAATTTTATAGCAAGCTCTCAAACTTTGTGTGTCGGAAATTCCTATGGAAAATGTGTGATGGAGCCTACACACGGTCGGAGTTTCCGACAACAGGGTCCTATCACACATTTTCCATCGGAAAATCCTATCGTGTGTAGAGGGCATAAGTATTCAGATAACAACAGATAGCTGCTAGTTCCCTTTTCTCAGTCTGAAGCCGAACCGCAAAGAATTATAAAAATACTGTGTCTCTTCCGAAAATTGCACCAAAGGCAGACATGACATCAACATCCAATGTCTCAAGAGGAAGTTACCACAATATGTAATAATAGCTATGATTAATTGCTAAATTTGCTGAAATTATTGCTAAATTTGCTGAAGCTGCTAAAAAACTCAGACAATGTCACAATAAAGTGTTTTGCAAGTGCCTTGTTTTTGTCTGACAAAAATGTATAAAACTGTGAAAGAGGCAATAAAGAGTTCAGAAGTTTTTTATTCTGAACTGAGACTCAGATCTTGATTATTTCATGGCATGCATGCTCTTACATTTAATTTGATAAGGGGTAGATATAATAATATCAGACTTTTGTTCTGAATCCAAAACATTTTGGCGCCCAACGTGGGGCTCGAGGCTAGGATCCCAAGGGATAGCCAATCCAGAAGGAACCGGGACAAGCCAACACAGAGCGACAGGATATGGAGACTGATCACCTCTAAAAACGGTAAGACACTTTTGATATCTTGTATATCTAGTCTACTGTTTATCCTGTGCCCATGGCTGGTCAATCTCTGTGCCCATATCGGCTTCCTGCAGCCCTCAAAGACAGGTATTGATCTTGCCTCAAGTCTGTTGATAAGTTAAGGTACCTGCAATTATATCTACCGCCTGTTTTGTTCTGTTCTGTTTTGTTGATCAATCTTGTTTTGTTGTGGCTGTTGGGAATGAGGGATTGCTTATATAGTCATGGATGAGGGATGAAATTAGTTGACGTGGTTTAAACCTCTCCTGGGAACAGGAGGAGGCGTCAGGACGTGGTTAAACTTCTCCTGGGGGGAATAAAAATAAATAATTGTGCAGCAAAGCACAGGTACAGTAAGTACGGGCAACCGCCCAGGAGGGGGTGTCAGGAACACGCACAGCGTGGGGGATCCCGTGGCCATTTGAGTAATCCTGTACTTCACTGCAGTTGTCACATATTTTGTTGTTGGTTGATTATGTCATGTCCTAAATGTGTTTGCGGACTGTTGTTTGGCATACATGAAGGAGGCTAGGGGTTGGTTAAAGTGGTAGAGCCAGGATATAAGAGAGAAGTTTTTGGTTACAAACCCTTGTTAGCGGAGATCACAGATGTGTTGGTATTTAGATTAAACCTACATTATCCAGTTAAACTTGAAGTTGGCAAGTCGCCACAGGCTAAAGAAAGTGAAGTTAGAAGGAGGGGACACGCAGCCGAAAGGTGTCCGTCGCAACTTCAACAACCAGAACAGTTTGAAGAGGAAGGAAAAAAAATAGAGTAAGGAACTTGGGCATGGTTCTGGGAAATGTAGATGACATTTAAAGTGGTGCATGGAATATTAGTTACTGTACTCCTTATCTGTTTGTTAAATGTCTTGTTGAGTGTAATAAGTAGTCACATATTACTTGCTCCCCTACCTGTGGCCACCTGAGTGGACAGGGCTGTGACTAGTCTACGTTTTGGGAAGACGCGTGTAAGGAGACTTGCACGGCAGTCGAACACTGTAGACGTTCCTTTCTCTCTCTCTCTCTCTCTCTCTTTCTCTCTCTCTCTATCCATTTTGTCCTTGTTAACTTTAAACTGTGATATGGTCTGAACCAGTACCAGGTGACGGATAGAGGATTGTCAGACCCTTGAGTCCAGGACAGCCTCATGACCCATCTAAAATCCTGAGCAGACACACATAAATATCCCAGTCATCAAGACAGAACGTAGCAAGGTAGTGTTATATATTGGAAGGTGGTCCAAAAGAGGACAGGTGGTGGTCAGAGGATTGTCGGACCCTTGAGTCCAAGACAGCTTCATAAAACCGCCATACAAACCCTGAGCCCGGACACATAAACTTCCCAATAGCTAACGATGGGGCAGAAATTGGAGAGGGTAGTTTGGCTTGTGATTTGGTATTAGAGTGAGAAGGAGAGGGTGCTGTAAAAAAAAAGAGAAAGAAGTTGGCAAAAGTGTGTGGGGTTGATATGCATTTGGGCGGAAGGCTACAGGTAGATGAATGGCGTACTGTTTTGAAACATAAAAAAGGTCTGTTGTCAGATCATGGGTTGCTACAAACAGCAGACGCTTGGTTCAAAGTTGCAAAAGCTATTCATCAAGAACGCTTGGTTCAAAGTTGCAAACGCTATTCATGAAGAAAGGTTGACAGAACAGGAAATGTGTTGAAATGGTTGTATTGTGTATGTGTACAAAAAGCCAGAAAATGGGTCAAAATGAAAGACAGACAGCCAGCCACCACCCTATAATGGCGTCTGGACCCCAGGAAGTAGACACTCCCTTTCGTCTACCACCCCTCTGCTACAAGTGACAGAGGAGCCTCTGACACCTCCCCCGCCGTGCTTAATAGTAGACAATGTACACTTGTCTTTGTACAGCTCGGGTGTTCGCTGCCACACAAGCCCGACCCAAACTGTACCACCTGCACCACTGCCCCCACCGGAACCTACCCACATATATCCGGTGATAGACCAGTCCTCGGTATCATATTACAAGGCCCAACCTACCCCATTAATGACAAGTGTACATTCTGGGGAAGACTCGGACAGCTCCTAGGGGGGAAACGCAGACACTCAAGCCTCAGGAGGTTCCCCCCTTGGCCCTCTTGCCATAACAGACCTGGGACTAGGGACTCAGACTCAGCCCGGCCTAATGCTAATGGACCAGAGTCACGCCGGCCCTGTTAGGATGCACCAAGCTGACAGGCATGCCGGAACAGGTACAACCCCAAAATGACAGACTGTTACATTTCAAGGCACACCCCGCATTGGGTCCATCCCCATGTATGACTCATCAGCTGGGGCAATGAGTTCCTTTGCGCCATTGTCCAGCAACCCATTTGACCACCTATATGGTGACACACATTTACAGTCTCTCTTACGCCCCTTGCAATCCAATACACAAATCCAGCAGCCATTACCCAGTACTTTCCCTAAACCCCCTTTGAATGGGTTCCTGGACCCTCACACCACCAAAGACAACGGCCCCAATACGACCCCTTTCCTTCATCACCGAAAGTCTGACTTTAAGGAGTTTCTTTAATACCAGTAAATGTAGCAAATGTGCTATATTTATGCAAATGGTTTTAATTGTTTAAGCTGTATTAGCAATAACTGGTTTAAAATGTAGTTTAAAATGTTCAATTTCAACCAAAAAAAACATATCATGAGAGTATTATAAATAAAGAGGAAGTTTATGTATTCTGGGCGTTATGCCAGAAGAAGAACGAAAGAGGAAGTGCTTTCCTTGCTTAAATCTATATCTAGATTTAGGGTCGATTCACATCTGAGCGTTTTGTAGTTTAACCGGTTCAATACAGGGCAATTTCACCCCCTTCCTTCCCAGGCCAATTTTTAGTTTTCACGCTGTCGCACTTTAAACGTCAATTGCGCGGTCGTGCGACGTTGTACCCAAAAAAAATTGACGTCCTTTTTTCACCACAAACAGAGCTTTTTTTTGGTGGTATTTGATCGCCTCTGCGGTTTTTACTTTTTGCGCTATAAACAAAGGAAGAGCGACAATTTTGAAAAAAACACAATATTTTTTACTTTTTGCTATAATAAATATCCCAATTTTTTTTTTTAAAAACACATTTTTTCCTCAGTTTTGGCCGATAAGTATTCTTCTACATATTTTTGGTAAAAAAAATCGCAATAAGCGTATATTGATTGGTTTGCGCAAAAGTTATAGCGTCTACAAAATATGGGATAGATTTATGGCATTTAAAAAAAAAAAAAAATTTTTATTTTTTTAGCGGCGATCGCGATTTTTTTTGGTGACTGCGACATTATGGCGGACACATCGGACACTTTTGACACATTTTTGGGACCAATCACATTTATACAGCGATCAATGCTATAAAATTGCATTGATTACTGTGTAAATGTGACAGGCAGTGAAGGGGTTAACCACTAGGGGGCGGGGAGGGGTTAATATGTTTCCTAGGGAGTGATTACTAACTGAAGGGGGAGGGGACGCTCAAGGGGAGGAGACCGATCAGTGTTCCTCCGTTCTGGGAAAACAGATCGCTCTCCTCAGAGCTGACAGGCTGTGGATCTGTGTGTTTACACACACAGATCCACATGTCTGCCCGGTTAACGGGCAATTGCGGGTGCCCGGCGGACATCGCGGCGGCCGGGCACACGCACCGGGTCCCGAGGAACGCGGAGGGCGCGTGTGCGCTCCCGGCGGTGCGCGCGCGCCCCCTAGACGCCCGGGAATCCCAGGACGTCATATGACGTCCACCCAGGATGGGAGATCCCATCTGTGGACGTCATATGACTATGGGCGGGTAGGGAAGTGGTTAAAAAACAAAAAAAACAAAAAGACAAACAGTGATTCTGTATGTATTCATATCTCCACTCTAAAATGCCTGAAGCCAATATGTGTACAAGAGGTCACACAAGGAAAGGCGAATCTGTTGAGAAATAGCACAAGAAGTTTACTGATTGGGGTTTTAGCGAGCTGACCAAAGCGCATAGACACATGTTAGCTGCATTTATTTCAGGTCTTAAGTAGTCAATCTGAAAGGGTCTGAGTATAGAATAATGGAGCTTGAGACGTTGTTATTAGTAGTTATTAGGTCCAGAATCCTCACAGACTAGTAGAGAGTGGCTCCTCTCATGATGGCCTCTGACACACCCTATCTGCGCCCATCAGTACCAACTCCACGTGTCTGCTACAACTGCGGAAGACCCGGCCACTCCAGAAGGGAATACCGAAGCCCCCGGAAATTCACCCACGGTCAACCAAGCCCCAACCGTGGTCCACATGAAAACGCCCATTACCAGAGACATGACACACCACCTCGCCCACCTCTCCGGATCACATGGACCCCTTCTTCAAGCAAGCCTGTGTCACCTGCCCGCTACACCTGGACTGTTATGCCACAAGGTGCCCAGAACTCTCCCTCCCAATTCGCCAAGGCAATGGCCCTCATTCTGGACAACTGAATGAAGTTATACCCAGACGTTGTACTCCTTCAGTATGTAGATGACCTCCTACTTGTGCAGATAACCTTGGTGATGCCTTAATCTTCTCTGAAAGCCTCCTCCACTACCTGGCTGAGCAAGGATGCAGGCGACCACGAAGGGACTGGCCTTAAAGCAAAAAGACCAGAGAGAAAGTGATTTTCCTAATCCTCTGCATCTCCCAAGGCACCCGACATCTCACTGAAGAAAGAGGTGCTGCAATCAAAGCCATCCCTTTGCCTCAAGGTCATAAACCCTTACATGCTTTCCTAGGATTAATCTCCTATTGCCGCTCTTGGATTCTGGAAGCCTCCATCTTAATGCAACCTCTCTATGATGCCCTGAAATCTGACCCTTTCCTGCTCTCCCCAGAGGCCATAAACAATTTTGAAGTTCTGAAGGATAACCTCTCCATGGCCCCCGCTTTGGGCCTCCCAAACTAAGAAAAGACTTTCAAACTGTTTGTCTCAGAGAGACAAGGACATGCCATAGGAATTTTAGTTCAGGCCCATGGCAACAGGTTTAGACCCATTGGTTATTACTTTTGCCAACTGGACCCAGTGGCCAAGGGGGGACCCTCCTGTCTCAGAGCTGTCTTTGCAGCCCAAGCCCTTTTGGACAAGACTGCTGACTTGGTGTTGGGCCACCCTTTAATCCTTCTTGCCCCTCATGACATAACTGCCATACTAAACCAAGTACAGCCCAAGCACCTGTCCTCAGCAAGACACCTCAGACTCCAGTGTGCCTTGCTCCTACCTGATAACATCACTCTCCTCCTATGTGATACTCTCAACCCATCCACTCTACTTCCACTTCTCGAGGGGGGAACCTCTTTGGAGAATGACCCTCATCTCACCACTCATGACTGTTTCAAGGTGATGAAAATGGAGACTTCAAATTTACCGACAGTCAGTGAAACAGCCCTTGCGAATCCTGACTTGACAATATTTGTGGATGGTTCCAGGTATGCTGACAGCTCTGGACGGTACCACACATGATACACAGTCACCACCAAAGATACAGTTCTTCAGGCTTCAGCATTACCTTCCTCCATGTCTCCCCAGGAAGCAGAACTCCAGGCCCTAACAATGGCATGAAAATTGGCAGAGGGGAAAAGAGCTAACATCTATACAGATTCAAGATACGCTCTCGGCATTGCTGGCGATTTTGGGGTCATTTGGAAAACCAGAGGGTTCCTAACAGCAGCCGGTACACCTGTAAAACACAGTACAGCTGTCAAGGACTTAATGGATGCCCTACTCCTCCCAACACAAGTGGCTATACTTAAGGTAAAGACGCACAGCAAGCTGAATTCCCAAGAAGCATGAGGCACCTGGCAGATACCGCTGCAAAACAAGCTACAAACAGAATGCAAGAAGTGGTCAGTGGAGTGAATGCACCCATCCTGGATGATACAGTGGATACCCCTGAAGAAACTGTACAGACCACCATGATTCTACAAAACCCTCCTGTGAGTAGGACCCATCTCAAGGAGCAACAAGAAGCAGCTGATAAAGAAAAAAAAGAAGTGTGGATAAAGAAAGGAGCCACAGAAACTGAAGGGATCATGGAATTAAAGAGGCCGTGTCTGCCACATTCAATGTGTCCTGCAGTGGTACTGTGGGCCCACGGTGCCTCTCATCTGTCAAAAACTTTGATGAATGCCCTGATCAATAAATACTACTTAGCTCCGGTGATTACACCACTTACCAACAATTTTTGCAAGCCATGAACTATCTGTGCTAAATGTAACCCAGGAAGAACGGAAAAGGTACCTTTGAAGCATCTAGCAAACGCCCTGTACCCCTTTCAAAGGATACAGATTGACCACATCGAGATGCCAAAGAGTGGCCAATATGAATATGCATTGATTGTCATTGACATGATCTCTGCATGACCAGAAGGCTATCCCTTTACCAACATGACAGCAAAAACCACGGCTAAAAGACTTTTAACGTAAATAGTGTGCAGGTATGGTGTCCCAGAGAATATAGAGAGTGACCAGGGGCCGTCTTTCATGGCCTCAGTGACCAAGGAAATATGGGCAGCTTTAGGGGTCACATTATCTTTCCACACCCCATACCATCCTCAGAGCAGTGGGATGGTGGAAAGATTAAATGGCACAATAAAATCTAGAATGCTACAAATGTCTCAGGAAACAGGGATGAGTTGGCCAGATAGCCTTCCCATAGCCTTATTCAGTGTTAGGTACACTCCAAGGGGAAACCATGGTTTGTCACCCTATGAGATATTGTTTGGTTCAGCCCCCAGGCTGGGTTGTTGTTTTCCACAGCAATTACAGCTCCAATCTGATGTATTAACTGATTATGTGACTGCTTTATCTTGAGAATTAACCTGTATCCATTCGGAAGTGTTTTCCTCCATTCCAGATCCCGAGCTAGATACAGGGTCACACAAGTTGGTCCCAGTGAATGGGTCCTGGTAAAGAAGTTTGTGAGAAAACACACCCTTGAACCCAGATACGATGGTCTTTTCCAGGTTCTCCTAACAACTGCCACATCAGTCAAAATAGCCGGGAAGAACACGTGGACACACGCCTCCCAACTGCAAGAAAGTCCCTGTACCTGAGGAAGAGGCCGAGGGGACCGAACAATAATTCTGTATATCCTTTTCATAGTAATCATTGCTCAGGCGCAATAGGTAGCCATCAAGCAAAAAGATTGTGTAACCCAGTTCTGGTATAACTCATCCAACACACATGTTGCCACTTATATATCCTCTTATGAACAGATAATTCCATGTACTATGTACGGGATCCGGTCCTGGAATGAAGCAGTAAGACCCATGACTGTGTATGTATGTGTCACTAACACCTATTGGGGTAACAACTGTGACTCCTGGGGAGCAGTGGGTTGGAACACTGGGGGTACAAACCTGAAAACAAAAATGGAAAGTCACTCTTAGATAGGATGACAATCAACAAACACACAGATCAGCCTTACACCAAAGAATTCAGGCTGACCATTGAGAATCCTGGTGCAGTGGTAGCACTCTCACCTAGCAGTAAGAAGGGTCGCTGGTTCGAATCCCAACCAGGACACTACCTGCCTGGAGTTTGCATGTTCTCCCTGTGCCTGCGTGGGTTTCCTCCGGGTACTCCGGTTTCCTCCCACACTCCAAAGACATGCTGGTAGGTTAATTGGATCCTGTCTAAATTGTCCCTAGTATGTATGAATGTGAGTTAGGGACCTTAGATTGTAAGCTCCTTGAGGGTAGGGACTGATGTGAATATACAATGTATATGTAAAGCGCTGCGTAAATTGACAGCGCTATATAAGTACCTGAAATTAAAATAAAAAATAATTCTAGCCCAGAAGTCAGTGGGACCAATGTTCTTGGCCTATGGTGGGGAAGTGGGTATGCCGGTTTTAGAAAGCCTTTCCATCTGAAAGATATGTTCAATAACCCAGAGTGGAGAGTTCCCCAATCTTCATCTAGCTCAAACCCCCTGAGGCCCCATATATAGCCATTAAAGGGCATGGTGGCCATAGCAGACCCTACCTTCGAGGACATGATGGCCGCAGAAACCGGGTTTTCAAATGTCAACTTGTGACTAGAGTGGATGAGGTACAGTGCAGAGAAACATAACAAAACCAATTGTTATGTATGTGGAGGGGCTAGGCCTCATTTGGGAACAGTCCCCCTAAACATACCCCCCGAACATGAGACATGTTTCCTTAGCCTGTTTACCAACACAACCACTAACTACTCCCTGTGTGATCATTAGAAGGAGGAATATCCCATAGTCACCAAGACCCCCAAGCCAGGAGAAGGTATCACTATATATCCTGGCAATTACACATGCTATGGATGGTATCAGGGAGTGGGGAAAACCTTTGGGAATTTTACTAGGGGATACTGGGGATCATATAGTGAGGCCTCTGTAGATCTAGCACAGAATCAAGTCCAGTCTTTGGGAGACGTATACTGGATCTGCGGAGGCATGAAAATCAGAAGCAGATTGACAGAGCAGTGGACAGGAGAATGCGCATTGGCCAAGGCCATAATGCCTTTGCATATTTTTCCAGAGGCCTCTCCACAAACAAAACCAGACTTAAAAGACATACCCAGGCCTAACAGGAGGCGTAGGAGTGCCCCAGCAGGAAACTTTGACCCTCATGTATACATAGACACCATAGAGGTCCCTAGAGGGGTCCCAGATGAGTTCAAAGCAAGAGACCAAGTAACAGCAGGATTTGAATCTTTGATCCCCATCATCACTGTAAATAAGAATGTAGACTGGATAAATTACATCTACTACAACTAACAAAGGTTTGTTAATTACACCAGAGATGCACTCCAAGGTTTAGCCGAACAACTAGAAGCCACATCACACATGGCTTTCCAAAACCGTAAGGCCTTAGATATGGTCCTAACTGAAAATAGGGGTATGTGTAAAATGGTGCCTAAAACAGGTACATGCTGTACCTACATCCCAGACAACACTGGCCCAAATGGTAAGGTGACTTTAGCCATCAGGAAACTTGAGGATTTGTCCGAGGAACTAAGAAAGAATTCAGGGCTCACTAACCCGTGGGATCAGTACTTCACCTGGATTAGGGGAGGGTGGCAGGGATTATTAACACAGATAAGAATAACCATCCTGATAATTTTGGTGACCTTGGCTGTCATAGTCTGCTGTATTCTCCCCTGTCTCAAAAAGTGTGTAGGGAAAGCTATTGACCAATGTTCTCCTACATTTGTGAATCAGGAAATACCAGATGAAGATTATAAAATGCACTCCATTACAGTCACCTCCCCTCAAGATGCAACACCATAAGGTTACAGGGACAGACAGCAACTGATTGCCCCTCCAAGCTGTATCGAGTAGGGTAGTGAATTAGTCATTGCTCTTCTCTATATACAGTTGAAAAGAGTTGCAGGGGAGACGGGTCAGGGGAGTGGTTAGGATTTTTAGTGTAAGGGACAGATTTAAAATATTACATTTGGAGGGGGGAACTGTAATGGATGTGATTAAGGTGTCACATAAAGTTGTCACATAAGGTACCAGGTAAAAATGTTAAAATGCCTATTTCAAATGTAATATTGTGTCATTGCTTAGCTTATTAAATCTTAACTCTAATGCCCCGTACACACGGTCGGACATTGATCGGACATTCTGACAACAAAATCCTAGGATTTTTTTCCAACGGATGTTGGCTCAAACTTGTCTTGCATACACACGGTCACACAAAGTTGTTGGAAAATCCGATCATTCTGAACGCGGTGACGTAAAACACGTACGGACTATAAACGGGGCAGTAGCCAATAGCTTTCATCTCTTTATTTATTCTGAGCATGCGTGGCACTTTGTGCGTCGGATTTGTGTACACACGATCGGAATTTCCGACAACGGATTTTGTTGTCGGAAAATTTATAGCCTGCTCTCAAACTTTGTGTGTCATAAAATCAGATGGAAAATGTCCGATGGAGCCCACACACGGTCAGAATTTCCGACAACAAGGACCTATCACACATTTTCCGTCGGAAAATCCGACCGTGTGTACGGGGCATTTGAATTCAGATAACAACAGATAGCTGCTAGTTCCCTTTTCTCAGTCTGAAGCCGAACTTCAAGAATTATAAAAATACTGTGTCTCTTTCGAAAATTGCACCAAAGGCAGACATGACATCAACATCCAATGTCTCAAGAGGAAGTTACCACAATATGTAATAATAGCTATGATTAATTGCTAAATTTGCTGAAATTATTGCTAAATTTGCTGAAGCTGCTAAAAAACTCAGACAATGTCACAATAAAGTGTTTTGAAAGTGCCTTGTTTTTGTCTGACAAAAATGTATAAAACTGTGAAAGAGGAAATAAAGAGTTCAGAAGTTTTTTATTCTAAACTGAGAGTCAGAGCTTGATTACTTCATGGCATTCATGCTTTTACATTTAATTTGATAAGGGGTAGATATATTAATATCAGACTTTTGTTCTGAATACAAAACAGTAACATGACAAAATGTGGAAAATTTTAAGGGGTACGAATACTTTTTCAAGGCACTGTAGATCTATAGTGTTTTACCTTTCAAAAGAAAATGCTTTAAAACGAATTTTAAGACACATTTTGTCAATTTCATGTCTGATATGTATATAGGGTTATGGATGGGAGAGTGTAAGATGTAAAAGCTGCAATGTAACATTGGGGATGATGTACTTATACAGGCATTATTTCTGTGGTAACATTGTCATATTACCGGACCTCATACATTATATTGTAGTCCAAATGGACATTTAAATATTTGTGTAAAAAAGTAAATATATTCCATGACTATGAAGACTATATGGTGCCATATAGAAAACTATGGTGAAGTCATAATGTTACACACTCACCCCTCATTCATGTTTCTGAAGCCTTATTATAACACTATATACAATACAGTAAGCCATCTCATAGCACACCTACACTTACATAGAACACACTGTCTAAATTTAAAGTCATTCAAGTAACAGCACACTTTACTAGGAGTAACAAATCTCTGATTTGTATTATGAGAACATTAATTTGCTACTGTGATGTGAAAAGTATTTTTAGCAATGAAAGAATATAAAAGAAGATTATAATATACTGTAGATACAATTGGATACATTGATAGAAGCAATTACAAAGGCAATTGGGGTGGATTTACAAAAGGCAAATAGATTGTGCACTTTGAAAGTACAGAAGAACGTCTTTTCCCAGAGCTTAGTGAATGTGGTGTAGTTCTGCTGATTTCCATCATCAAATCATGTGCAAGAATAATGTTTATTTTTCTTGCATCTGATTGGGTATTCTTTGCAAAAAGAAGCTTTACCACATTTGCTAAGCTCTGGGGAAAATGAGTGCAACTGTACTTCCAAAATGTACAGTCTATTTGCCTTTAGTAAATCAACCCCTTAATGCATTATTACATTCTGGTGGGAGAAAGCCCCCTTTATTCTGGTGGGAGCAGTTGTCTAAATGGTTTCAATATTTTTTGTGGGATGTAATGAAGTTTTGATATGGTCACGTTTATTGGGAGGACTTCTATTTTCAACTGTTTATGATCAGTATTAAGTGATATGGTGTACAATTATATATCTATGTTTGCAACTATGAATCAGAGTTCCCTTTACTTATAAATATATTGCTGTAGGTAATTTAGAAATATATTTTTCTTACCTCTGTGTTTAGGACATTCTGAGATGTTAGTTCTACCAGGACAGCATGAGGATCCATGTTCTCCAGGATGTAGATCAGATCATCTCTATAATACTCATATATCCTCCTCAGTGATGGATCATTATATGACGACAGCTGACGGCGGAACCTCCTGATGTCCTCTAGAAAACACAGAAATACATTTTCTGATTTATAAATGATGCAAATTAATATCCAGCATGAATTTTATCTCACTGGAGATCTCTGCAATTGAGAAAAGGAGCACTTTAGGTGAGAATCACTATAAGGATCAATATATTAATTGCTCTGCAATTGGGGAAATATTTTTGCACATACAGGCCAACTAGCTTTAAATATTAACTGAGAACTTAGACCTTTAGCTATTCAAAGCCTAACTACAGACAGAGGCGGCTCTCTAATTAGGCGAAATAGGCGGTGGCCTCAGGCCTCGCAGTCATAGGGGCCTCGCACAGCTGGCTAGTTTACCTAATTAGCAGCAGCAGAGGTATCCGCCATCACACAGTCCCAAGTTTCCTCACTCTGCTACAGGGAGAGATACAGGCTGCGACTCTGCAAGTGAGACGTGTGATCAGAGCTCCCCTACATCTCCAGATCACAGACAGGGAGAGCCGCTCAGTAGAGCTCTGATAGATCTCCCCCCTCCCCCTGCTGCCCGCACAGCCAGACAGAAGAAGAGAGAGAGCTTCTGCTCCTCCTCCTCCCGCCCTCTCCTCCTGTGTCTGCCCCACCCACTCTCCTCGGCAGTGTTTTCTCTTCTGCCTCAGAGAAGGGGATGTGTAGGCGGGAAGATTCAAGCTGAAGCCCAACAAAGAGAAAAGGTCAAGGGGAGTCTGATCCATCCATCCATCCATCCCTCCATCCATCCATCCCTCCTGCCTCCCAGTGAGTACACTGATGTAGGGGATGCTCTTCCTTCCCTTCTTCCTCCATCCCCCTTGCTTTCTTTCTTTCCTTCCTTCCATCTTTCTTTCTCTCTTTTTCCTCCTCCCTTCCTTCCTTCCATCTTTCTCTCTTTTTCTCCTTCCTTCCTTCCTTCCTTCCTTCCTTCCTTCCTTCCTTCCTTCCTTCCTTCCTCTTTCTCTATTTTTCTCCTTCCTTCCTTCCATCTTTCTTTCTCTCTTTTTCTCCTTCCTTCCATCTTTCTTTCTCTCTTTTTTTCTTCCTTCCATCTTTCTTTCTATCTTTTTTTCCTTCCTTCCTTCCTTCCTTCCTTCCTTCCTTCCTTCCTTCCTTCCTTCCTTCCTTCCTTCCTTCCTTCCTTCCTTCCTCCCTTCCTTCCTTTCTTCCTTCCTTCTTTTTTCCTTCTTTCCTTCCATCTTCCCTTTTTCCTTCCTTCTTTCATCTTTCCTTCCTTCCTTCCTTCCTTCCTTCCTTCCTTCCTTCCTTCCTTCCTTCCTTCTTTTTTTCCTTCCTTCCTTCCTTCCATCTTTCTTTCTGTCTTTTTCTCCTTCATTCCACTCCTTCCTTCCTTCCTTCCTTCCTTCCTTCCTTCCTTCCTTCCTTCCTTTCATCTTTCTTTCTCTTTTTTTCTCCTTCCTTCCTTCCTTCCTTCCTTCCTTCCTTCCTTCCTTCCTTCCTTCCTTCCTTCCTTCCTTCCTTCTTTCTTTCTCTTTTTTCTCCTCCCTTCCTTTCTTCCATCTTTCCTTCTCTCTTTTTCTCCTTCCTTCCTTCCTTCCTTCCTTCCTTCCTTCCTTCCTTCCATCTTTCTCTCTTTTACTCCTTCCTTCCTTCCTTCCTTCCTTCCTTCCTTCCTTCCT
Source organism: Lithobates clamitans (assembly GCA_037952925.1). NCBI lineage: Eukaryota > Metazoa > Chordata > Amphibia > Anura > Ranidae > Lithobates > Lithobates clamitans. The sequence continues at coordinate 920,653 of JBBGZY010000203.1, forward strand.
TCCTTCCTTCCTTCCCTCCTTCCCTCCTTCTATCTTTCTTTCTCTCTTTTTCTCCTTCCATCTTTCTTTCTCTCTTTTTCTCCTTCCCTTCTTCCTTCCATCTTTCTTTCTCTCCTTCCTTCCTTCCTTCCTTCCTTCCTTCCTTCCTTCCTTCCTTCCTTCCTTCTTTTTTTCCTTCCTTCCTTCCTTCCATCTTTCTTTCTGTCTTTTTCTCCTTCATTCCATCCTTCCTTAATTCCCTCCTCCCTTCCTTCCTTCCTTCCTTCCTTCCTTCCTTCCTTCCTTCCTTCCTTCCTTTCATCTTTCTTTCTCTTTTTTCTCCTTCCTTCCTTCCTTCCTTCCTTCCTTCCTTCCTTCTTTCTTTCTCCTTTTTCTCCTCCCTTCCTTTCTTCCATCTTTCCTTCTCTCTTTTTCTCCTTCCTTCCTTCCTTCCTTCCTTCCTTCCTTCCTTCCCTTCCATCTTTCTCTCTTTTACTCCTTCCTTCCTTCCTTC